>CM032921.1:4671007-4710401 GCA_019202795.1 Arabidopsis thaliana x Arabidopsis arenosa | reverse complement strand
ATTGGGTATAAGAACTAGAACCCTAACCGGATCCCAAAAGCTAAAGGAGTGTTTTTCCGTTTAGAAGCTCCATAACCGAAAACTCATAGGACTTCGGCCACACCCACAAAGATTTGAGAAGCACTTGGTTAGTGTTTTTTGGAATCAAATATGACTAGATCATGTGTTTAAGATTGGGTATAAGAACTAGAACCGCAACCAGATCCCAAGAGCTAAAGTAGTGTTTTTCCGTTTAGAAGCTCCAAAACAGAAAACTCATAGGACTTCGGCCACACCCACAAAGATTTGAGAAGCAATAAGAAGCTTGGTTAGTGTTTTTGGAGTCAAATATGACTAGATCTCGTGTTTATGATTGGGTATAAGAAATAGAACCACAACCGGATCCCAAAAGCTAAAGTAGTGTTTTTCTGTTTAGAAGCTCCAAAACCGAAAACTCATAGGACTTCGGCCACACCCACAAAGATTTGAGAAGCAATAAGAAGCTTGGTTAGTGTTTTGGAGTCAAATATGGGTAGATCTCGTGTTTATGATTTGGTATAAGAACTAGAACCGCAACCGGATCCCAAAAGCTAAACTAGTGTTTTTCCGTTTAGAAGCTCCAAAACCGAAAACTTATAGGACTTCGGCCACACCCACAAAGATTTGAGAAGCAATAAGAAGCTTGGTTAGTGTTTTTGGAGTCAAATATGACTAGATCTCGTGTTTATGATTGGGTATAAGAACTAGAACCGCAACCGGATCCCAAGAGCTAAAGTAGTGTTTTTCCGTTTAGAAGCTCGAAAACCGAAAACTCATAGGACTTCGGCCACACACACAAAGATTTGAGAAGCAATAAGAAGCTTGGTTGGTTTTTTTGGAGTCAAATATGACTAGATCTCGTGTTTATGATTGGGTATAAGAACTAGAACCCTAACCGGATCCCAAAAGCTAAAGGAGTGTTTTTCCGTTAAGAAGCTCCAAAACCGAAAACTCATAGGACTTCGGCCACACCCACAAAGATTTGAGAAGCAATAAGAAGCTTGGTTAGTGTTTTTGGAGTCAAATATGATAAGATCTCGTGTTTATGATTGGGTATAAGAACTAGAACCGCAACCGGATCCCAAAAGCTAAAGTAGTGTTTTTTGCGTTTAGAAGCCCCAAAACCGAAAACTCATAGGACTTCGGCCACACCTAGAAAGATTTCAGAAGCAATAAGAAGCTTGGTTAGTGTTTTTGGAGTCAAATATGACTAGATCTCGTGTTTATGATTGGGTATAAGAACTAGAACCGCAACCGGATCCCAAAAGCTAAAGTAGTGTTTTTCCGTTTAGAAGCTCCAAAACCAAAAACTCATAGGACTCCGGCCACACCCACAGAGATTTGAGAAGCAATAAGAAGCTTGGTTAGTGTTTTTGGAGTCAAATATGACTAGATCTCGTGTTTATGATTGGGTATAAGAAATAGAACCGCAACCGGATCCCAAAAGCTAAAGTAGTGTTTTTCCGTTTAGAAGCTCCAAAACCGAAAACTCATAGGACTTCGGCCACACCCACAAAGATTTGAGAAGCAATAAGAAGCTTGGTTAGTGTTTTTGGAGTCAAATATTACTAGATCTCGTGTTTATGATTGGGTATAAGAACTAGAACCGCAACCGGATCCCAAAAGCTAAAGTAGTGTTTTTCCGTTTAAAAGCTCCAAAACCGAAAATTCATAGGACTTCGGCCACACCCACAAAGATTTGAGAAGCACTTGGTTAGTGTTTTTGGAATCAAATATGACTAGATCATGTGTTTAAGATTGGGTATAAGAACTAGAACCGCAACCAGATCCCAAGAGCTAAAGTAGTGTTTTTCCGTTTAGAAGCTCCAAAACAGAAAACTCATAGGACTTCGGCCACACCCACAAAGATTTGAGAAGCAATAAGAAGCTTGGTTAGTGTTTTTGGAGTCAAATATGACTAGATCTCGTGTTTATGATTGGGTATAAGAAATAGAACCACAACCGGATCCCAAAAGCTAAAGTAGTGTTTTTCTGTTTAGAAGCTCCAAAACCGAAAACTC
The DNA here is from genome assembly GCA_019202795.1 of Arabidopsis thaliana x Arabidopsis arenosa. Classification (NCBI taxonomy): domain Eukaryota; kingdom Viridiplantae; phylum Streptophyta; class Magnoliopsida; order Brassicales; family Brassicaceae; genus Arabidopsis; species Arabidopsis thaliana x Arabidopsis arenosa. The sequence continues at coordinate 4,708,362 of CM032921.1, read as the reverse complement.
ATAGGACTTCGGCCACACCCACAAAGATTTGAGAAGCAATAAGAAGCTTGGTTAGTGTTTTTGGAGTCAAATATGGGTAGATCTCGTGTTTATGATTTGGTATAAGAACTAGAACCGCAACCGGATCCCAAAAGCTAAACTAGTGTTTTTCCGTTTAGAAGCTCCAAAACCGAAAACTATAGGACTTCGGCCACACCCACAAAGATTTGAGAAGCAATAAGAAGCTTGGTTAGTGTTTTTGGAGTCAAATATGACTAGATCTCGTGTTTATGATTGGGTATAAGAACTAGAACCGCAACCGGATCCCAAGAGCTAAAGTAGTGTTTTTCCGTTTAGAAGCTCGAAAACCGAAAACTCATAGGACTTCGGCCACACACACAAAGATTTGAGAAGCAATAAGAAGCTTGGTTAGTTTTTTTGGAGTCAAATATGACTAGATCTCGTGTTTATGATTGGGTATAAGAACTAGAACCCTAACCGGATCCCAAAAGCTAAAGGAGTGTTTTTCCGTTAAGAAGCTCCAAAACCGAAAACTCATAGGACTTCGGCCACACCCACAAAGATTTGAGAAGCAATAAGAAGCTTGGTTAGTGTTTTTGGAGTCAAATATGATAAGATCTCGTGTTTATGATTGGGTATAAGAACTAGAACCGCAACCGGATCCCAAAAGCTAAAGTAGTGTTTTTTGCGTTTAGAAGCCCCAAAACCGAAAACTCATAGGACTTCGGCCACACCTAGAAAGATTTCAGAAGCAATAAGAAGCTTGGTTTGTGTTTTTGGAGTCAAATATGACTAGATCTCGTGTTTATGATTGGGTATAAGAACTAGAACCGCAACCGGATCCCAAAAGCTAAAGTAGTGTTTTTCCGTTTAGAAGCTCCAAAACCAAAAACTCATAGGACTCCGTCCACACCCACAGAGATTTGAGAAGCAATAAGAAGCTTGGTTAGTGTTTTTGGAGTCAAATATGACTAGATCTCGTGTTTATGATTGGGTATAAGAAATAGAACCGCAACCGGATCCCAAAAGCTAAAGTAGTGTTTTTCCCTTTAGAAGCTCCAAAACCGAAAACTCATAGGACTTCGGCCACACCCACAAAGATTTGAGAAGCAATAAGAAGCTTGGTTAGTGTTTTTGGAGTCAAATATTACTAGATCTCGTGTTTATGATTGGGTATAAGAACTAGAACCGCAACCGGATCCCAAAAGCTAAAGTAGTGTTTTTCCGTTTAAAAGCTCCAAAACCGAAAATTCATAGGACTTCGGCCACACCCACAAAGATTTGAGAAGCAATAAGAAGCTTTGTTAGTGTTTTTGGAGTCAAATATGACTAGATCTCGTGTTTATGATTGGGTATAAGAACTAGAACCCTAACCGGATCCCAAAAGCTAAAGGAGTGTTTTTCCGTTTAGAAGCTCCATAACCGAAAACTCATAGGACTTCGGCCACACCCACAAAGATTTGAGAAGCACTTGGTTAGTGTTTTTGGAGTCAAATATGACTAGATCATGTGTTTAAGATTGGGTATAAGAACTAGAACCGCAACCAGATCCCAAGAGCTAAAGTAGTGTTTTTCCGTTTAGAAGCTCCAAAACAGAAAACTCATAGGACTTCGGCCACACCCACAAAGATTTGAGAAGCAATAAGAAGCTTGGTTAGTGTTTTTGGAGTCAAATATGACTAGATCTCGTGTTTATGATTGGGTATAAGAAATAGAACCACAACCGGATCCCAAAAGCTAAAGTAGTGTTTTTCTGTTTAGAAGCTCCAAAACCGAAAACTCATAGGACTTCGGCCACACCCACAAAGATTTGAGAAGCAATAAGAAGCTTGGTTAGTGTTTTTGGAGTCAAATATGGGTAGATCTCGTGTTTATGATTGGGTATAAGAACTAGAACCCTAACCGGATCCCAAAAGCTAAAGGAGTGTTTTTCCGTTTAAAAGCTCCAAAACAGAAAACTCATAGGACTTCGGCCACATCCACAAAGATTTGAGAAGCAATAAGAAGCTTGGTTAGTGTTTTTGGAATCAAATATGACTAGATCTCGTGTTTATGATTGGGTATAAGAACTAGAACCCTAACCGGATCCCAAAAGCTAAAGGAGTGTTTTTCCGTTTAGAAGCTCCAAAACCGAAAACTCATAGGACTTCGGCCACACACACAAAGATTTGAGAAGCAATAAGAAGCTTGGTTAGTGTTTTTGGAGTCAAATATGACTAGATCTCGTGTTTATGATTGGGTATAAGAAATAGAACCGCAACCGGATCCCAAGAGCTAAAGTAGTGTTTTTCTGTTTTAGAAGCTCCAAAACAGAAAACTCATAGGACTTCGGCCACACCCACAAAGATTTGAGAAGCAATAAGAAGCTTGGTTAGTGTTTTTGGAGTCAAATATGACTAGATCTCATGTTTATGATTGGGTATAAGAACTAGAACAGCAACCGTATCCCAAAAGCTAAAGTAGTGTTTTTCCGTTTAGAAGCTCAAAAACCGAAAACTCATAGGACTTCGGCCACACCCACAAAGATTTGAGAAGCAATAAGAAGCTTGGTTAGTATTTTTGGAGTCAAATATGACTAGATTTGAGCCTTCGTTGAAAACATGCTTTAAGACTACTGTGTGTTTTACATTCTCATGCAAGTTTAACCAAAAAATCATATATATAAAAGTAGCTGAACTCTCTCTATATGACACGTCAGCACCTGAGTGAATGACAAGTGTCAACAAAAAAAAATTCCTTTATTAATTAGGTGATGCTCGATGACGCTTTATTTTCCATTTTATGTATCGTGTACGGGTTTTGCTAGGTTAAACTAAAGACTAAGAGATTTCCAAACTAAAAGTTGTCCTCCTTTCCTCTGATCTCTTTCTCAAGGTTGAAGATCAATAATCAAGGTATGTTCGCGGCGTCCATCTTCACCACTTCCATAGTAACATATGGTGCCATTGATTGCCGATAAGGTAGAAAACAACAAAATTCGACAATGTTTATACTTAATCTGTTTCAGTGTTTAATTTGTTTAGTTTAGGATTCTAACAGTGGGTTTAGGTGAATTGGGTGTTGGCTAGGTTTCGGATGAAACTATGAAGCCTTCGATGATGATATTCGTCCAACTGTCTATACTTTGCCTTGGTTCTTCTCTTTTTGTCCACGTTTGGTTTTGTCAATAATGTTGACTCAATTTAAAACAGTGTTATTGGGTTCTTCAGTGATTGCGTTCATATTATTTTGGTTGTTTTGCTGAAGCCACATCCATGAAAATATGAAGAAGGGGATTCTATATCAAAATTAACGACCATTATCGAGGTATGGTTCTATTGTCTATTGGCTGTTAAATGATAACATTGTTGTTAGAAAAGAACCCACGGCCCGATTATCCATGCGAACAAACTTAAGCTGAAGCGTTTTCAGAAGCGTCCCTCCCTCTTCGTCTTCTCTATCAGATTAAAAGTTTTGAAACGTAAGGATTTTCAGTACCGTCTCTTCTCTTATATATTTAACCCTGCATTTGTTTTCGTTTTGCTTGACATTCGTACTCAATCTCAATCAGATTTGGCGACTCTCTGTGTTTTTTTTTTACTCTCTGTTTCATTTACCTTCGTTCCACGTTCAAACCGTTTTCGCCCAAATGATTATTTAAAAAAATTTATCTTCTTATTCGACTTTTTCCCCGCTATTGTATATCCTCATATCAGCTTCAAAAGCAATTAATCAAACATCTCAACGTTATTTTAGTAGATTTCAACAAAATTTTGGCAACTACATATTAATGTTTTTTGGATGCTCACATATAGGAGTTTTGTTTGATAATTAAGTTTATACATGGATGCTCACATATTGATCCATTTAATTATTACATATTAAAAAAAAAATCAATAAAATGAAATGTACTCGTGTTTTTGACAAATGTCTAGTTATTTCAACCGATATCACGTTGTTTGATATGAAATCACATTATTTGTTGAAATCAAATGAAAAAAGAACCATTTATTTAAGGTTTATCCACCATATATCTTTTTACCACATTTGCTGAAAAATTATTATCAATAACAACTCATAAAGACTTTATCAAACGGAATCAGATCATTCATATATGGAGAAGTATTATATCCCCTTATTATATAGAAGGTGTGATTTTAAACTATTCCGTATAATAATCTAGAAAACGGTTGTAAGGTCAGCGTTTCAGCGGAACCATTTCTCCATTGGTGCATCTTCTGTGTTTTCTTTATGTCCAGCATTTTACTTAGCCGGAAAAGTGGATCTTTTGGCCTCAGAAGCTTTTAAATAAAGTCTCATCTCAGACATATGAATCTGGGAGAAAATAGGGGATTAAGTTGTAGTAGCAATAAGATTTGTTTTATGTTATGCTTTGTCATACAACAAAGTTGTCAGATACATTTGTTGTTATAAAGCTATATGGACTTCATAGGACTTCGGCCACACCCACAAAGATTTGACAAGCAATACGAAGCTTGATTAGTGTTTTTGGAATCAAATATCACTAGATCTCGTGTTTATGATTGGGTATAAGAACTAGAACCGCAACCGGATCCCAAAAGCTAAAGTAGTGTTTTTCCGTTTCGAAGCTCCAAAACCAAAAACTCATAGGACTTCGGCCACACACACAAAGATTTGAGAAGCAATAAGAAGCTTGGTTAGTGTTTTTGGAGTCAAATATGACTAGATCTCGTGTTTATGATTGGGTATAAGAAATAGAACCGCAACCGGATCCCAAGAGCTAAAGTAGTGTTTTTCTGTTTTAGAAGCTCCAAAACAGAAAACTCATAGGACTTCGGCCACACCCACAAAGATTTGAGAAGCAATAAGAAGCTTGGTTAGTGTTTTTGGAGTCAAATATGACTAGATCTCGTGTTTATGATTGGATATAAGAACTAGAACAGCAACCGTATCCCAAAAGCTAAAGTAGTGTTTTTCCGTTTAGAAGCTCCAAAACCGAAAACTCATAGGACTTCGGCCACACCCACAAAGATTTGAGAAGCAATAAGAAGCTTGGTTAGTATTTTTGGAGTCAAATATTACTAGATCTCGTGTTTATGATTGGGTATAAGAAATAGAACCGCAACCGGATCCCAAAAGCTAAAGTAGTGTTTTTCCGTTTAGAAGCTCCAAAACCGAAAACTCATAGGACTTCGGCCACACCCACAAAGATTTGAGAAGCAATAAGAAGCTTGGTTAGTATTTTTGGAGTCAAATATGACTAGATCTCGTGTTTTATATTGGGTATAAGAACTAGAACCCTAACCGGATCCCAAAAGCTAAAGGAGTGTTTTTCCGTTAAGAAGCTCCAAAGCCGAAAACTCATAGGACTTCGGCCACACCCACAAAGATTTGAAAAGCAATAAGAAGCTTGGTTAGTGTTTTTGGAGTCAAATATGACAAGATCTCGTGTTTATGATTGGGTATAAGAACTAGAACCGCAACCGGATCCCAAAAGCTAAAGTAGTGTTTTTTGCGTTTAGAAGACCCAAAACCGAAAACTCATAGGACTTCGGCCACACCTAGAAAGATTTCAGAAGCAATAAGAAGCTTGGTTAGTGTTTTTGGAGTCAAATATGACTAGATCTCGTGTTTATGATTGCGTATAAGAACAAGAACCCTAACCGGATCCCAAAACCTAAAGGAGTGTTTTTCCGTTTAGAAGCTCCAAAACCGAAAACTCATAGGACTTCGGCCACACCCACAAAGATTTGAGAAGCAATAAGAAGCTTGGTTAGTGTTTTTGGTGTCAAATATGACTAGATCTCGTGTTTATGATTGGGTATAAGAACTAGAACCGCAACCGGATCCCAAAAGCTAAACTAGTGTTTTTCCGTTTAGAAGCTCCAAAACCGAAAACTTATAGGACTTCGGCCACACCCACAAAGATTTGAGAAGCAATAAGAAGCTTGGTTAGTGTTTTTGGAGTCAAATATGACTAGATCTCGTGTTTATGATTGGGTATAAGAACTAGAACCGCAACCGGATCCCAAGAGCTAAAGTAGTGTTTTTCCGTTTAGAAGCTCCAAAACCGAAAACTCATAGGACTTCGGCCACACACACAAAGATTTGAGAAGCAATAAGAAGCTTGGTTAGTGTTTTTGGAGTCAAATATGACTAGATCTCGTGTTTATGATTGGGTATAAGAACTAGAACCGCAACCGGATCCCAAGAGCTAAAGTAGTTTTTTTCCGTTTAGAAGCTCCAAAACCGAAAACTCATAGGACTTCGGCCACACACACAAAGATTTGAGAAGCAATAAGAAGCTTGGTTGGTGTTTTTGGAGTCATATATGACTAGATCTCGTGTTTATGATCGGGTATAAGAACTAGAACCCTAACCGGATCCCAAAAGCTAAAGGAGTGTTTTTCCGTTAAGGAGATCCAAAACCGAAAACTCATAGGACTTCGGCCACATCCACAAAGATTTGAGAAGCAATAAGAAGCTTGGTTAGTGTTTTTGGAGTCAAATATGACAAGATCTCGTGTTTATGATTGGGTATAAGAACTAGAACCGCAACCGGATCCCAAAAGCTAAAGTAGTATTTTTTGCGTTTAGAAGCCCCAAAACCGAAAACTCATAGGACTTCGGCCACACCTAGAAAGATTTCAGAAGCAATAAGAAGCTTGGTTAGTGTTTTTGGAGTCAAATATGACTAGATCTCGTGTTTATGATTGCGTATAAGAACAAGAACCCTAACCGGATCCCAAAACCTAAAGGAGTGTTTTTCCGTTTAGAAGCTCCAAAACCGAAAACTCATAGGACTTCGGCCACACCCACAAAGATTTGAGAAGCAATAAGAAGCTTGGTTGGTGTTTTTGGTGTCAAATATGACTAGATCTCGTGTTTATGATTGGGTATAAGAACTAGAACCGCAACCGGATCCCAAAAGCTAAACTAGTGTTTTTCCGTTTAGAAGCTCCAATACGCAATCATAAAGTAGTGTTTTTTGCGTTTAGAAGACCCAAAACCGAAAACTCATAGGACTTCGGCCACACCTAGAAAGATTTTAGAAGCAATAAGAAGCTTGGTTAGTGTTTTTGGAGTCAAATATGACTAGATCTCGTGTTTATGATTGCGTATAAGAACAAGAACCCTAACCAGATCCCAAAACCTAAAGGAGTGTTTTTCCGTTTAGAAGCTCCAAAACCGAAAACTCATAGGACTTCAGCCACACCCAAAAAGATTTGAGAAGCAATAAGAAGCTTGGTTGGTGTTTTTGGTGTCAAATATGACTAGATCTCGTGTTTATGATTGGGTATAAGAACTAGAACCGCAACCGGATCCCAAAAGCTAAACTAGTGTTTTTCCGTTTAGAAGCTCCAAAACCAAAAACTTATAGGACTTCGGCCACACCCACAAAGATTTGAGAAGCAATAAGAAGCTTGGTTAGTGTTTTTGGAGTCAAATATGACTAGATCTCGTGTTTATGATTGGGTATAAGAACTAGAACCGCAACCGGATCCCAAGAGCTAAAGTAGTGTTTTTCCGTTTAGAAGCTCCAAAACCGAAAACTCATAGGACTTCGGCCACACACACAAAGATTTGAGAAGCAATAAGAAGCTTGGTTGGTGTATTTGGAGTCAAATATGACTAGATCTCGTGTTTATGATTGGGTATAAGAACTAGAACCCTAACCGGATCCCAAAAGCTAAAGGAGTGTTTTTCCGTTAAGAAGCTCCAAAACCGAAAACTCATAGGACTTCGGCCACACCCACAAAGATTTGAGAAGCAATAAGAAGCTTGGTTAGTGTTTTTGGAGTCAAATATGACAAGATCTCGTGTTTATGATTGGGTATAAGAACTAGAACCGTAACCGGATCCCAAAAGCTAAAGTAGTGTTTTTTGCGTTTAGAAGCCCCAAAACCGAAAACTCATAGGACTTCGGCCACACCCAGAAAGATTTGAGAAGCAATAAGAAGCTTGGTTAGTGTTTTTGGAGTCAAATATGAATAAATCTCGTGTTTATGATTGCGTATAAGAACAAGAACCCTAACCGGATCCCAAAACCTAAAGGAGTGTTTTTCCGTTTAGAAGCTCCAAAACCGAAAACTCATAGGACTTCGGCCACACCCACAAAGATTTGAGAAGCAATAAGAAGCTTGGTTAGTGTTTTTGGTGTCAAATATGACTAGATCTCGTGTTTATGATTGGGTATAAGAACTAGAACCGCAACCGGATCCCAAAAGCTAAAGTAGTGTTTTCCGTTTAGAAGCTCCAAAACCGAAAACTCATAGGACTTCGGCCACACCCACAAAGATTTGAGAAGCAATAAGAAGCTTGGTTAGTGTTTTTGGAGTCAAATATGACTAGATCTCGTGTTTATGATTGGGTATAAGAACTAGAACCGCAACCGGATTCCAAGAGCTAAAGTAGTGTTTTTCTGTTTAGAAGCTCCAAAACCGAAAACTCCTAGGACTTCGGCCACACACACAAAGATTTGAGAAGCAATAAGAAGCTTGGTTGGTGTTTTTGGAGTCAAATATGACTAGATCTCGTGTTTATGATTGGGTATAAGAACTAGAACCGCAACCGGATCCCAAATGCTAAAGTAGTGTTTTTCCGTTTAGAAGTTCCAAAACCAAAAACTCATAGGACTTCGGCCCCACTTGTGGATGTAGGATTCACACTCGATTGTCTTTAAGTATTTTTGTGGAGAAAAACTCTAAAATCAAAGGATGAAAATAAGAATTCGAACAGGAAAGTAACCAAGAAACTAAATAAAGCGAAAGAATTTGATAAGAACAAAATAGTAAAAAGCCTTGTGAAATTGTGAAAGAAAAAGTATGTTGTATTACTTTGATTGTAAAAGGTAAAAAATTGTCCCCTTCAAACACATGCGTTTGAGGTTGTTTTTATACAGAAAAACATGATTAATGCGGCTATTTACTACTCTTAATCATATTGATCCGCATTAATCACATAAGTTACATTTTGACCGAAACGGCTTGAATTTGAATCTTGTCTTGGGCTTCGTGTGGGCCTTCCGAACTCTTTCTTGCTGACTCCGAACTCCCGTGCCTTGATGCTACCGCGAGCCTTGAACAATATTCTCCTCGCTTCGGTCTTTCTCTATGCGAACTGTATGTTGAATAAGAGCGAACTCCGTACTGGTAAAGATCGAACTCCTTTAATAAACTGAATCGAACTCCCAACCGGTCAAGTTCAATAAAGTATTTAGAAATCCAGGAGGATTATTGTGTAATAATGACGTGGACAGATCCAAGTGGATCCTACCGAAAGTGTGTGGGATCCGACCCCAATATTTAGCCCCCCAAGTCTTGCGAGCTAAGTGCTCGGCTTGGAAGACTTAAGTAAATAGTAATTAATGACTCGAGATCTTTAACATTCTGGAATTTCTCCATGTTTTACGCTGTTACGCTGATCTCGGATAATCAGATGATTTGATTTCCCTGACAATCGTCATCATTAATTTCCTAATTTTATTTTAATACCACGGGAAAAACTGTCCCACTTCCCAATACTTTCGAGGCGGTTTCCACTAAATAGGGTTAAATGGAACGACGACTTTTACAGCGTACATTCACTCCTGACAGCTTTTACCAAACCAGAGAAAGAAAAACCCCTTAGTAAAAAATGTCTTCCCCGGCCATCTACGTTTCAGACAACGAAGACGACAGTCAAGGAATCCCTGTTCCCAGAGGGGACGAAGTTTTTACCCAAGTGGGAGATAGATTCGGTCCGCATTTCAGGTCTCAATCGACCCATGCTTCCCTTGGCGCCCTTCTTCGCCTTTGTAACATTCCCCAGGAAATAGAATTCTCTCTTCCTGGACCAAATGAGTCTCCACAAATGGTGCGAGAGGGTTTCTGTTGCGCGTACGAAGTCTATTTCAAGGGTTTTGGTTCATTTTTTCCTATCCCGGAAGTTCTCATTTTGTATCTCCTACATCTAGGGATCGCTTTTCCCCAAATGGCTCCCAACTTCCTTAGGTACGTCCTGAGCACCCTGACCGTCTCGGCGAAGGTAAGGTTTTCTCTCACCACCAGCGAACTCTTAGGGCTATTTCGAGCCCGTGATTCTGCGGCAGCGGGCATTTTTTCCATGGATCCTATTTTTGACCGTAACCTCATCGACGGAATGCCCCTAAATGACGAGCCTTGGAGGAAATACTTGTTCTTTTTCCGAGTTAATCCTCATTCCGTTCAAGGGCTTTCTGGTTTTCTTCTCCGAAATCGGTCGCCCAAACTTGGTCAGAATCATTCTTTATTATCTTTCTACTACATTGTGTGAAAGAAACGGAATTCTTAACTCAACGTTTTATTTCAGGGAACCAAACTATCCCCCGTACAACTGCTGACTTCTTATCTTTCTTCTGAATCGTTTCCGAGGGTGACACGAACTGGAATTCTTTCACCCTTCAACGCATTCATGGAGCGGGGCTCACTATTAAGGATGGTAAAACTCACCCTCTTGACCCTCCTCCTGAAGAGAAAGATGTCTCGAGCCTAAATGCTCGAGATAAAAGAAAAATCCATGCTGAGATTAAGGCTCTTAAGGATCAATTATCCGAAATTGGGAAAAAGAAGCGGATAGCTGCAATCTCCAAGGTTGGTAGCTTCCACAGGAAGACCCTCTTGGTTGATGATGGTTCCTTAGAAGCGGCTTTGTCAAGTGCGGTGGATTCTTATGGAGCTGATATCCCTAACGACCCCCCAGTCGCCACCACCATTTGCTCTTCCGTACGAGAGAGAGAGAGAGAAGAAACTCCTCCTCTTTGCACAAAGAGGAAGGCTCCAGACTCGGACACTTTATCAAACGAGAGACTCAAAACCGTTAGATTAAGTTCTCCGCTGCGAGCCCCTAGCTTTCTGCCTTCTGTTTTCCCCTCTGTTGAATCTTCAGACTCTGAGCTTACTTCTTCGGGAGACAGAGCAATTCCAGAAGAAACCGATGAGCCGAGACCCGAGACTTACTTGTCCCAAGGACTGAGTGTTAGGACTCAAAGCCCTTTAGCCGTTTCAATTTCTGGCGAGTTTTTTTTTTAGAAAGCAAGACTTTAACAAGACTTGTACCAGATTGCGGCTACGTATTAACCTACTATTCTCCTCTGTTTTGTAGATGGAGAAGAGATTGGAGACATCTTCCGAGGTTTTCAAACCAGGGAAGGAACGTCCCTTCCTCCTTTTTCGGTTTGGAGGCCGGAAATCCGTCAGATGTTCGTCAGTCGAGCCTGTTATCTATCCCAGGTTCAAAATTTTTCGGATTTTGATTTTGTCCACCCCTTTTTTCTTAAGTAAAAAATTTTTGCCTTGATGACATGTTTTTTTTTTTTTACTTCAAAGGCGTTTATGGAGACTAATGGAATGATCTTCCATTATGAGAACCTACTTCACCAAGCGACGAGAGAGGTCGCAAAAGCTAAAAAGGAGGTTGATGAACTCGAATTAGCAAATCAATCTGAGCGATCCGAGCAAGCAAGAGCCCTTGAATCATCCTTTGAGAATATGAAGAAAATTTTAGCAGCTAACGAGGAACGCATCAGAATTGCGGACGCTGAAAGATATTCTGCGAGATCTGATGCTCTTCGCTTATAATCCGAGCTAGATGAGGCTACGGCTTTGCTCGAAGAAACAAATCAAAAGACCGAGCTTTTAATTAGGAACAAAGCTCGTGATATTGCTGAAGCCGAGCATAATGCTCGAGAAGAGATGAGGGGCTTTGGTAGGCAACTCATTCAATCTATCATGAAGTTCGTCAAAGACGAGGAGGTCTGGACTAAACTTCAGTCCGACCGAGCCGAGCTGAAGAGTAATCTATATCTGATTGGGGGAATAGAGAGTGGAAGAATTTTACTAGAGGATGAGAGGAGGGAAGTTTCTGCTGAGCTTGCTACAGTCGACTCCGAGTTATCTTCGGCTTCCCGCCCTTCTCTTGATTTGGGACCATTTTCTTTGGTATTTGGCGATTCCCCCTCCCAATTTGAGGTTGGTGAAGGTTCTCGGCCATACGAAGGTTCTCCAGAGGTATAGGAACGTTATTTAAAAAGTTGTTTTGTTGAGTCCATGAGGACTATTCCGTTTGACGGAAACATTTTGTTCAATTAGTGTGACTGAACACAACCATGTACATGCCCCTGCATATGATATATTTTTTCTTTAATCAAAACGTTTGGACGCGATTCTAGGTTTGCAAGTCCTAGCCCACCAAAGAGGTTTTATGAATTGTGAGAGATGAGCTGATCAGGCTCACTTGCCTTTTTTAAAGAAAAAATCTTAATAAGTATTTTTCCTCGGTCTCTCGAAGGCGAGGATGGAGCTAGGCTTAAGTTTTTTGTTTTATCGAGGGATAAGATTTATAATTCATGAGAATTTTGTCATAAGTATGATCAGGCAAAGGTTTCGATCGTTGCCTGTAATGGCTTCGTAATTGTTGGGCCATGTTTTAATTGGATCCGAAGCCTGCTCTAATAGGCCCGCAATATATGATTATTTTTAGAAATCTGGACCTCTCTCCCCTTTAAAAGGAATTCCGAGGGATCACCATAGTTCATCATAAGAAAAACTTGAAAAATGCCGCTGTCTTCTTTCAGATCAAGCTCAAGAATAACAACTTCAGGTGGGAACCCATTGTTTGAATCCGAAGATGGATTCTCTCTAAAGGGAGTTATTCACCCAACGTTTTTTCATTTTCGAACAGGGAAGGAAAGGGTCAAATGTTATGACTTCCTGGAAAAGGTTCCTTTTCTAACTCTTAGTCTTTTCAGAAAATTATAACTCCCTTTCTCTTGACAAAATGTTTGTTCAAACAGATCGTCGGGAGACACAAAGCTTTCTGTGATAAAAGACAAAGAATCGGAAGGAGGCGCCGCGCTCTTGATGAGCGCATAAAGAGGATGGAAAGAGAGATCTTTCGCCTGGAATCCGAACCACATGAATGGGAGAGGAATGGTTTAGACATCGTGGCCATAATACCTACTTGTCTTCGAAGATTCCTCCGCATGCTGGATAAATTTCATCGTTTATCCTTGGCGACCAATAATGGGTCCTCTTTTGTTTCATATTCTTCAGAGTTTCGGAGACTTCCGATGTTAAGAACTGAAGAAAAAGAGGAGCCGGAGACGACAATTATTGATGACTTCTCCGGCCCTTTTGATTTATCTTCTGACGAGGGATTATCCTCGGAAAGCTGTTCGGGATCTTCCACCTCGCTGGAATCGGGCGAAGACTTTTGATTGAACACTTTCTTATTTATGTTTGTATAACGTCACCGGACTTGAAACGTAGCAACATTAATTATATTCCTCCTTTCGCTTTAAATTCGCCGATTATTCAAATCTCATTTAATGCGTTTAATCTAGGGAATATAATTAGCAATTAACCCGATTACATTTTCCACGAAGGTAGTAATTTCAGATTCGGGAAATCGTCAATTAATCCTCTTAAATGTAATCGAATAAATTTTCGAGTATAAAGTGGGTGTAGTTTGTCATTGAATTTCAACAACGATTCTACAAAAATGTTTGAGGAAGGAAATTCTTCAGAGAAACCTTCTGATTCATTCAAATTGATAAGTGACGATCTTTCGGGAGCACCAGACACCGAGCTTGCAAAAACTGGAAGAGCTGGCGAACCGGAAGGGTCACGAATATTGAGGAAGGGAACCAGCATTCAGGTTCCAATCGTATTAATCGAGAGACTGTCAGCCCAAGATCGTGTCAAGGCCGAGGAGTTTATCAACAAGGTATTTTCCATCCTAGTGATTTTACTCTTTTTGTTATTTCTAACTGTGGCATCTTATTTTCTTCAGCTTATCACTCGGCATGACGAGCTCGAGGACGAGAAAAAGGAGATTAGGAAGAAGAGAAGGGAACTAGGGAAGCGTTGCCTTGACATTGCTCGCGAGCTTCATTGCCTCGAAGCCCATCCTTCCGATTGGATCGAACTAGGACTTCAAGAGTACGGAAACATGCCAGGTTGCATTATGAGCATCGTTGACCTCGCAGGTCAAGTAGCAGAGTTATTCCGTAATTCAAGACCCTTCTGAATCTGAGTTTAGCTAGAAATATTTATTTATACATTGTTTGCAATGTACTCTATATTCAAGCCCAAGGATAAGAATAAGATTCCATGATTTGAAATAATATTTTTATTTTTATATTATAGCTGGACTCGTATTTAGCGAGCTGCCTACGTACCCAAAATAGGATCAAGCCAAATCGTAGTTCGAATGTGTTTGCTTTAGCGATAGAACTTTTTCAAGTGGATTATGTTCCAAGGCCTTTGAACGGGGTTTCCGTCAAGGTCTTGTAAACGGTATACACCGTTTCGGATTTTTTCAGTGATTTGATAAGGGCCTTCCCAGTTAATACCGAGTTTTCCAGCGCCTTCTTCTTTTGTGTTATCGATTACTCGCCTTAAAACAAAGTCTCCTACATTTAAAGGTCTGTTTTTCAACTTTGAGTTATAGTATCGAGCGGTCAACTGTTGATAATTCTGAAGTCGAATAAGGGATTGGTCTCGCCTTTCATCGATTGTATCGAGAACATCTTCTAATAATTTAGAATTCGATTCCTCATTAAGTGGAGCTTCGCTCCGGCGCAAACCTGGAACATTCAGCTCGGCTGGGACTACGGCTTCCATCCCATAAACTAATGAGAATGGAGTTTCACCTGTTGCTCGCCTCGGGGTTATTCGATAAGCCCACAACACAGGTTGCAGCTCGTCATACCATCCACCTTTTCGAGCGTTCAAGCGTTTTTTAAGATTGCTGAGAATGGTTTTGTTGGAAGCTTCCGCTTGTCCATTTCCTTGAGGATACCTCGGCGTTGAGTAGCTAAGTTTTATTCCCCAAGCGGAACAAAAATCTTCAAAGTCATTTGAAATGAATTGAGGACCATTGTCCATTACTATTTCGTAGGGAACTCCATAGCGACAAATAATGTGTTTCCACAAAAATGTCTTTACTACGGAATCATGTATGCTTATATAAGCTTCAGCTTCAATCCATTTGGAAAAATAGTCCGTTAGAACTAATAAGTACTGGACGCCTCGTGTTGAACGATGCATCGGACCGACTATATCCATTGACCACCTCATGAAGGGGTATGGAGCGGATATAGATGATAGAATTTCAGATGGCTGGTGAATAAGGGGAGCGTGCATCTGACATTTTTTACACCGTTTGGCGTAATTGATGCAGTCTGAAATCATAGTTGGCCAGAAATATCCTAACCGCTTGATTTTGAAAGCCATTGCTTGTCCCGAGGAATGACTACCACAAAGCCCTTCGTGGACCTCGCTTGTCACTATTTCAACTTCGGGTCCGAATATACATAAAAGATACGGATCACTGACGCCTCGCTTGTATAATGACTCTTTAATTATACAATACTTAGCGCTGATGATTTTTAATTTGCGAGCTTGCCATTTGTTCGATGGTAGTTCTCCATTAAGAATGAAATTTTTGATGGGTACCCTCCAGTCAGCCCCCCAATCATTAGCGGAAGTATTATCTTTGAGTATAAACTTCCTTGGTTCGGGTTCGGAGGGAATATCAGGATCTTCGATTGTCTCCTGAACCTTCACATCCACTGGAAGTGACTGCTCGGTTTGAGACGGTTCTTTAATGGGAACCTCTTGATCCTTTGATTTTCTTCTTGGCTTTCTTTTAGGAAGTTCCAATGGTGGAGTAAGTTCGTCATCTTGAGACTTTATTCGTGATCTGGTGACGACAAGCGAACTACTTTCATTTCCGGAACTTGGTTTTGGAGTTTCGATGTGTTTGGCCTCCAAACTGTTATCGTTTTCTGTTTCTTCAACCGAAATACTTCGCGAAAAAATACATTCAACTGGGATAACTCGTTTGAGTTCAGGATCTGAGGTAGAAGCTAGGGCAGCCAAAGCGTCTGCCGAAGTGTTTTCTCCTCTAGGTATTCGAACTAATTCGAATTCTTTGAATTTTCCGGCTAATTTTTTGACAGCCGAAAGATAAGCTTCCATTCGAGGAGCCTTAGCTTCGTAATCTCCAGCGAACTGGTTTACAACTAGCTGAGAATCGCAAAAAGCTATTATTTTTTCTGCTCCAATTGCAAGAGCAAGCCGAAGTCCTGCTAAAAGAGCTTCATATTTTGCTCCATTGTTCGAAGCTGGAAACATTAATCAAAATGATTGCTCGATTATTTCCTTTGTCGGAGTTTCGAGCCTAATACCGATTCCGGATCCTTGTTTAGAAGAAGAGCCATCTACATGTAATTTCCATGTGGAGTCCGTTTCAACAAAGATTTCATCATCTAATGGTAGTTCGGTTAGAAAATCATCCAGAACTTGTGCTTTTGCGCTAGTTCTGCTTTTGTATCGTACTCACTAAGTTCGATTGCCCATTTTGCCAATCTTCCGGACTGACTTGGACCGTGAAGAATTGAGCGAAGTGGATGAGAAGTTAAAACTTCTATCGGATGAGATTGGAAATAATGTCGGAGTTTTTTAGCAGATATGACTACTGCTAAAGCTAATTTTTCCATCATGGTATATCTCGTTTCTAGACTAGTAAGAGATTTACTTATGTAAAAAATTGGCTTTTGTTCACCTCGGTCCTCTCGAACTAACACCCCACTCACGGAATGGTTGGAGACTTAAATGTAGAGATATAGTTTTTCATCTGATTCAGGTTTTGAGAGAATCGGCGGTGTCGTTAGATAAGTTTTGAGTTGACCAAATGCTGCTTCGCATTGATCATCCCACCGAAATTTTTTGTTCCCTTTCAAAATTTGATAAAAGGGGAGACATTTATCGGTAGATTTTGATATGAAACGATTTAATGCAGCAATTCTGCCTGTCAATCGTTGGACTTCCTTAATGTTTCTTGGCGAAGGCATAGTGAGGAAAGCGTTAATCTGATTAGGATTTGCTTCTATTCCTCGTTCCGTGACTATGTACCCCAGGAATTCTCCGGAAGGCACGCCAAAGGAACATTTAGCTGGATTTATTATCATTCTGAACTCGTTCAGAATTTTGAAACACTGCTCGAGATGTGTGATGTGCTCGGAATTCTTAAGAGATTTTACGAGCATGTCATCTATATAAACTTCCATCGTTTTGCCCAAATGTTCTGCAAATATTTTGTTAACTAAACGTTGGTATGTTGCCCCGACATTTTTTAAACTGAATGGCATAACTTTATAACAGTAGATTCCTCTATTTGTTATGAAGGATGTTTTCTCTTCATCTTCGGGATTCATCATGATCTGATTATATCCAGAAAATGCATCCATAAATGTTAAGAGTACGTTTCCGGCCGTTGATTCTACGAGCCGATCGATATGAGGGAGAGGAAAGCTGTCTTTTGGACATGCTTTGTTAATGTCAGTGAAATCGACACATACTCTCCACTTTCCATTTTTCTTTTTGACTACCACGGGGTTTGCTAACCAGTCCGGATATTTCACTTCTCTGATAGAACCAATTTCTAAAAGTTTATCAACTTCGTCATTGACCGCTTGTGCTCGGTCAGGACCAAGTTTTCTTCTTTTTTGCTTTATTGGTTTAAAACTGGGATCGACGTTTAAATCATGGGTGATAATACTTTTGTCGATTCCGAGCATATCTTTTGCCGACCAGGCGAAAGTATGTTTATTTTCTTTTAGAAAAGTTACCAATTGATCTTTGATTTCTGAATCCAAAGTAGTACCGATTTTTACTTTTCGATCTGGAAATTTGGAATCAATTTCAATCTCTGTGGTAACTTCATTCGAGCTAAGACCACTTGGGTAACGCGAGGTGCTCTCTTGCTTCGTGTTTATCATTAATTGCTATTTGAGCTTTAAACGATGTTCCATGAGGTAGCAAGATCGCGACGTTTCCTGATCTCCTCGAATGGTTCCGATTCCTGCAGGTGTAGGAAATTTCACGCATTGGTGATAAGTTAAAGGTATAGCCTTCATTTGGTAAATCCACGGAGTTCCGAGAATTATGTTGTAAGCGGCCGGTCGGTCAAAAACAAAAAATTCTACAATCTTAGGAACCCCTGCAGCGAGCACTGGTAGTTTTATGTTCCCCAAGGACATAGATGTGTCACTCGTGAAAGCTACTAATGGTGCCGGTGTACCGATAATGTCAGCTTTACTGATTCCCATTCTTTGCAAAGTGCTTAGAAATATGAGATCTACTGAGCTTCCAGTATCAATTAGACACCTAGTTACTTCGAAGTTCGCAATATCTAAAGTTATCACAAGAGCATCGTCATGAGGTCCCGTTAATCCTTGAGTATCCGAATTATCGAAAGAGATAGAAGGTGTTTGTTCACTTGACTGGAAACCCACAGCGGTTTGAATTGCTGCTGATTTCTTGTGCCTTTTGATTGATCTGATCGAATCTCGGCATAATTTGGATCCTCCCATTATAACATCGATCCTTTTCTTAGGAGTGTTTGGAGTTCCGGTCCCATTGGGCTTATGTTTCTTTTCAGGAGGATTAGACGCTTCGGAATCTTCTTTTTCTTTATGATAAGATTCCACAAACTCCTCGATATTGAAATTAGCGAGCTCTCCAGCCGCCCACAGTTCGGTGAGGTGCTTTTTGAGTACGCTGCAATCTTTGGTGGAATGCCCATTTACTCTATGAATATCGCAATAGGCACTCTCATCTCTAACCCAGGTATTAGGAGAATTATATCTTCCTTTGTTTGGAGAGGGTTTTCCTACGGCATTAGTAGCAGGATTAACTCCGAACCGTTTTTGATCTTTTGGTTCGAACTTTTTAGTTGGATTTCCAGCGACCAATTTTGCTGGCCGATGCTTTTTAGCGAGGCTAAGCTTTTCTTCTTCTGCCTCCATCCAATTAGTAGCTCTGAATAAAGCGTCTTGGATGGTGCTCGGACGATTGACAACGATTTCTTCCCGGAATCGAGATTCATGCCAGAGTCCGTTTCTTAAAGCAGAAAGGGCAGCAGCGTGCGATACCCCAGGAATTTTGGCTATCACTTCTTTGAATTTAGCGATATATTTGCGAAGTGATTCGTTCTGACCTTGGGTTAAATTCCATAGATCTGCATCAGAGGTTGCCTTTTCCATGAACATGGAATACTGTTTTAGGAATGCGGAGGACAATTCCTTAAAACTATCAATAGATTCAGGCTCCAACTGAGTGAACCATAACAGAGCCGGTCCGGAAAGATTCTCGGAGAATAGTTTGCAATATCCGGCATCTTCCTCGTCTGGTTCTAGATCAATTCTGCCAGCAGCGATCTGAAAAGCAGCGAGGTGATTTTTAGGATCACCTTTACCATCGTAAGTTGGTAATTTGACCTTTCGAGAATCTTTGATCCGAAGGTTCGAGATTCTCGAAGTGAAGGGTGTTCGTCGAGTTTCTTCGATTACTCGATCGATCTCAGGTGCCGAACTGGTCGCCTGATGAAAATTTGACTTCATCTCATCAAGCTCTTGACGAACTTTGACGAAATCATCTGAAAGGATGACATCAGGTTCTTCCATAAGGAGTCCTTCGTTAATAGCAGGATTTCCCTGATTTTGGGGATTTTCATCCCCGATTGGGATGGATCCATCTCCTACGGTTGTCTGATTGCTAGTACTAGCAGGACGGTCTGTAGGAGGAGTTTGAGTGCTCCCAGATCTGTTTTGCGCGGGAGTCTGGAATAGCCTGCGCGGATACGTTGTTGTTCGCGCTGAGGACAAATTATCTAAACGGCTTGAAATAGTATTCTGCGCGTTTGACAAATTCGTCTGGGTTGTTTGAACACTCGTCAAAGTTTGCTCGATTGAGTTTAACCTTTCACCAAAAGTGGCGTTTGTATTAGCGAGTGTACCCATCTGATTGGTCAGATCGGTGGTTGACTGAGTAAGCAAGGCAATTGCATTGTTCAAAGCTTGCTGATCAGCCATAGTTTCTTGGTTTGAGAAAGAGAGATTTTGAGATTAAAGAGTTTTGCGGTAATTCCCCACAGACGGCGCCAAAATGTGGATGTAGGATTCACACTCGATTGTCTTTAAGTATTTTTGTGGAGAAAAACTCTAAAATCAAAGGATGAAAATAAGAATTCGAACAGGAAAGTAACCAAGAAACTAAATAAAGCGAAAGAATTTGATAAGAACAAAATAGTAAAAGGCCTTGTGAAATTGTGAAAGAAAAAGTATGTTGTATTACTTCGATTGTAAAAGGTAAAAAATTGTCCCCTTCAAACACATGCGTTTGAGGTTGTTTTTATAGAGAAAAACATGATTAATGCGGCTATTTACTACTCGTAATCATATTGATCCGCATTAATCACATAAGTTACATTTTGACTGAAACGACTTGAATTTGAATCTTGTCTTGGGCTTCGTGTGGGCCTTCCGAACTCTTTCTAGCTGACTCCGAACTCCCGTGCCTTGATGCTACCGCGAGCCTTGAACAATATTCTCCTCGCTTCGGTCTTTCTATGCGAACTGTATGTTGAATAAGAGCGAACTCCGTACTGGTAAAGATCGAACTCCTTTAATAAACTGAATCGAACTCCCAACCGGTCAAGTTCAATAAAGTATTTAGAAATCCAGGAGGATTATTGTGTAATAATGACGTGGACAGATCAGAGTGGATCCTACCGAAAGTGTGTGGGATCCGACCCCAACACCACCCACAAAGATTTGAGAAGCAATAAGAAGCTTGGTTAGTGTTTTTGGAGTCAAATATGACTAGATCTCGTGTTTATGATTGGGTATATGAACTAGAACCGCAACCGGATCCCAAATACTAAAGTAGTGTTTTTCCGTTTAGAAGTTCCAAAACCGAAAACTCATAGGACTTCGGCCCCACCCACAAAGATTTGAGAAGCAATAAGAAGCTTGGTTAGTGTTTTTGGAGTCAAATATGACTAGATATCGTGTTTATGATTGGGTATAAGAACTAGACCCGCAACCGGATCCCAAAAGCTAAAGTAGTGTTTTTCCGTTTAGAAGCTCCAAAACCGAAAACTCATAGGACTCCGGCCACACCCACAAAGATTTGAGAGGCAATAAGAAGCTTTGTTAGTGTTTTTCGAATCAAATATGACTAGATCTCGTGTTTATGATTGGGTATAAGAACTAGAACCCTAACCGGATCCCAAGAGCTAAAGTAGTGTTTTTCCGTTTAGAAGCTCCAAAACCGAAAACTCATAGGACTCCGGCCACACCCACAAAGATTTGAGAGGCAATAAGAAGCTTTGTTAGTGTTTTTGGAATCAAATATGACTAGATCTCGTGTTTATGATTGGGTATAAGAACTAGAACCCTAACCGGATCCCAAGAGCTAAAGTAGTGTTTTTCCGTTTAGAAGCTCCAAAACCGAAAACTCATAGGACTTCGGCCCCACCCACAAAGATTTGAGAAGCAATAAGAAGCTTGGTTAGTGTTTTTGGAGTCAAATATGACTAGATATCGTGTTTATGATTGGGTATAAGAACTAGAACCGCAACCGGATCCCAAAAGCTAAAGTAGTGTTTTTCCGTTTAGAAGCTCCAAAACCGAAAACTCATAGGACTGCGGCCACACCCACAAAGATTTGAGAGGCAATAAGAAGCTTTGTTAGTGTTTTTCGAATCAAATATGACTAGATCTCGTGTTTATGATTGGGTATAAGAACTAGAACCCTAACCGGATCCCAAGAGCTAAAGTAGTGTTTTTCCGTTTAGAAGCTCCAAAACCGAAAACTCATAGGACTCCGGCCACACCCACAAAGATTTGAGAGGCAATAAGAAGCTTTGTTAGTGTTTTTGGAATCAAATATGACTAGATCTCGTGTTTATGATTGGGTATAAGAACTAGAACCCTAACCGGATCCCAAGAGCTAAAGTAGTGTTTTTCCGTTTAGAAGCTCCAAAACCGAAAACTCATAGGACTCCGGCCACACCCACAAAGATTTGAGAGGCAATAAGAAGCTTTGTTAGTGTTTTTGGAATCAAATATGACTAGATCTCGTGTTTATGATTGGGTATAAGAACTAGAACCCTAACCGGATCCCAAGAGCTAAAGTAGTGTTTTTCCGTTTAGAAGCTCCAAAACCGAAAACTCATAGGACTTCGGCCACACACACAAAGATTTGAGAAGCAATAAGAAGCTTGGTTGGTGTTTTTGGAGTCAAATATGACTAGATCTCGTGTTTATGATTCGGTATAAGAACTAGAACCGCAACCGGATCCCAAATGCTAATGTAGTGTTTTTTGCGTTTAGAAGCCCCAAAACCGAAAACTCATAGGACTTCGGCCACACCCAGAAAGATTTGAGAAGCAATAAGAAGCTTGGTTAGTGTTTTTGGAGTCAAATATGACTAGATCTCGTGTTTATGACTGCGTATAAGAACTAGAACCCTAACCGGATCCCAAAACCTAAAGGAGTGTTTTTCCGTTTAGAAGCTCCAAAACCGAAAACTCATAGGACTTCGGCCACACCCACAAAGATTTGAGAAGCAATAAGAAGCTTGGTTAGTGTTTTTGGTGTCAAATATGACTAGATCTCTTGTTTATGATTGGGTATAAGAACTAGAACCCTAAGCGGATGCCAAAAGCTAAAGGAGTGTTTTTCCGTTTAGAAGCTCCAAAACCGAAAACTCATAGGACTTCGGCCACACCCACAAAGATTTGAGAAGCAATAAGAAGCTTGGTTAGTGTTTTTAGAGTCAAATATGACTAGATCTCGTGTTTATGATTGGGTATAAGAACTAGAACCGCAACCGGATCCCAAAAGCTAATGTAGTATTTTTTGCGTTTAGAAGCCCCAAAACCGAAAACTCATAGGACTTCGGCCACACCCAGAAAGATTTGAGAAGCAATAAGAAGCTTGGTTAGTGTTTTTGGAGTCAAATATGACTAGATCTCGTGTTTATGACTGCGTATAAGAACTAGAACCCTAACCGGATCCCAAAACCTAAAGGAGTGTTTTTCCGTTTAGAAGCTCCAAAACCGAAAACTCATAGGACTTCGGCCACACCCACAAAGATTTGAGAAGCAATAAGAAGCTTGGTTAGTGTTTTTGGAGTCAAATATGACTACATCTCGAGTTTATGATTGGGTATAAGAACTAGAACCGCAAATGGATCCCAAAAGCCAAAGTAGTGTTTTTCTGTTTAGAAGCTTCAAAACCGAAAACTCATAGGACTTCGGCCACACCCACAAAGATTTGAGAAGCAATAAGAAGCTTGGTTAGTGTTTTTGGAGTCAAATATGACTAGATCTCGTGTTTATGATTGGGTATAAGAACTAGAACCGCAAACGGATCCCAAAAGCTAAAGTAGTGTTTTTCCGTTTAGAAGCTCCAAAACCGAAAACTCATAGGACTTCGGCCACACCCACAAAGATTTGAGAAGCAATAAGAAGCTTGGTTAGTGTTTTTGGAGTCAAATATGACTAGATCTCGTGTTTATGATTGGGTATAAGAACTAGAACCGCAACCGGATCCCAAGAGCTAAAGTAGTGTTTTTCTGTTTTAGAAGTTCCAAAACAGAAAACTCATAGGACTTCGGCCACACCCACAAAGATTTGAGAAGCAATAAGAAGCTTGGTTAGTGTTTTTGGGGTCAAATATGACTAGATCTCGTGTTTATGATTGGGTATAAGAACTAGAACCATAAGCGGATCCCAAAAGCTAAAGGAGTGTATTTCCGTTTAGAAGCTCCAAAACCGAAAACTCATAGGACTTCGGCCACACCCACAAATATTTGAGAAGCAATAAGAAGCTTGGTTAGTGTTTTTAGAGTCAAATATGACTAGATCTCGTGTGTATGATTGGGTATAAGAACTAGAACCGCAACCGGATCCCAAAAGCTAATGTAGTGTTTTTTGCGTTTAGAAGCCCCAAAACCGAAAACTCATAGGACTTCGGCCACACCCAGAAAGATTTGAGAAGCAATAAGAAGCTTGGTTAGTGTTTTTGGAGTCAAATATGACTAGATCTCGTGTTTATGACTGCGTATAAGAACTAGAACCCTAACCGGATCCCAAAACCTAAAGGAGTGTTTTTCCGTTTAGAAGCTCCAAAACCGAAAACTCATAGGACTTCGGCCACACCCACAAAGATTTGAGAAGCAATAAGAAGCTTGGTTAGGGTTTTTGGTGTCAAATATGACTAGATCTCTTGTTTATGATTGGGTATAAGAACTAGAACCGCAACCGGATCCCAAAAGCTAAAGTAGTGTTTTTCCGTTTAGAAGCTCCAAAACCGAAAAATTATAGTACTTCGGCCACACCCATAAAGATTTGAGAAGCAATAAGAAGCTTGGTTAGTGTTTTTGGAGTCAAATATGACTAGATCTCGTGTTTATGATTGGGTATAAGAACTAGAACCGCAACCGGATCCTAAGAGCTAAAGTAGTGTTTTTCCGTTTAGAAGCTCCAAAACCGAAAACTCATAGGACTTCGGCCACACACACAAAGATTTGAGAAGCAATAAGAAGCTTGGTTGGTGTTTTTGGAGTCAAATATGACTAGATCTCGTGTTTATGATTTGGTATAAGAACTAGAACCGCAACCGGATCCCAAATGCTAAAGTAGTGTTTTTCCGTTTAGAAGTTCCAAAACCAAAAACTCATAGGACTTCGGCCCCACCCACAAAGATTTGAGAAGCAATAAGAAGCTTGGTTAGTGTTTTTGGAGTCAAATATGACTAGATCTCGTGTTTATGATTGCGTATAAGAACTAGAACCCTAACCGGATCCCAAAACCTAAAGGAGTGTTTTTCCGTTTAGAAGCTCCAAAACCGAAAACTCATAGGACTTCGGCCACACCCACAAAGATTTGAGAAGCAATAAGAAGCTTGGTTAGTGTTTTTGGAGTCAAATATGACTAGATCTTGTGTTTATGATTGGGTATAAGAACAAGAACCGCAACCGGATCCCAAAAGCTAAAGTAGTGTTTTTCCGTTTAGAAGCTCCAAAACCAAAAACTCATAGGACTTCGGCCACACCCACAAAGATTTGAAAAGCAATAAGAAGCTTGGTTAGTGTTTTTGGAGTCAAATATGACTAGATCTCGTGTTTATGATTGGGTATAAGAACTAGAACCGCAACCGGATCCCAAGAGCTAAAGTAGTGTTTTTCCGTTTAGAAGCTCCAAAACCGAAAACTCATAGGACTTCGGCCACACACACAAAGATTTGAGAAGAAATAAGAAGCTTGGTTGGTATTTTTGGAGTCAAATATGACTAGATCTCGTGTTTATGATTGGGTATAAGAACTAGAACCGCAACCGGATCCCAAATGCTAAAGTAGTGTTTTTCCGTTTAGAAGTTCCAAAACCGAAAACTCATAGGACTTCGGCCCCACCCACAAAGATTTGAGAAGCAAAAAGAAGCTTGGTTAGTGTTTTTGGAGTCAAATATGACTAGATCTCGTGTTTATGATTGGGTATAAGAACTAGAACCGCAACCGGATCCCAAATACTAAAGTAGTGTTTTTCCGTTTAGAAGTTCCAAAACCGAAAACTCATAGGACTTCGGTCCCACCCACAAAGATTTGAGAAGCAATAAGAAGCTTGGTTAGTGTTTTTGGAGTCAAATATGACTAGATCTCGTGTTTATGATTGGGTATTGATAGTAGGATTTTAACTAAGATCAATTATCCTTAAATTACTATCATGTCATTGCAGTATTTAAGGTGTCAATCCAAATGGGTGCGATGCTAGCAATCAAGATGCAATCAGATTTCACAGAGTCAAGCCAAGCAATAACAGGTTTTGGTGTTTCTAACAGTCCTAGGTGATCATGCAAAAACAGAAATTCTAACAGAAACAGGCAATATACTCGATCACACAGCTTTATGCCAAGCACTGGATGTGGTCGAGTATCAGGTCGAGTACCAAACAGAAACTGCAACAAATGTACTCTACCACACAGTCCGTTTCCAAACCACTATGTGTGGTCAAGTACTTTAAATGAAATTAGCAGAAATGCAAAAGTAAAGCAATAGGCAACAAGATCAAGCAATCAATAGCTATGTAAACAAAGAAATCAATTGGAAGAGAAATTCCCGAGGATGGGGCAATCGAGTAGTGAAGTCTCCTTAATCTAACAGGTGGTTAACATGCTCAACAAACTATCCCTAGACAACAAGTTCAATAACCAAATCAAAGTGCTACCGCAACAGAGATCCTCAAGCAAAGCTAGTCCCAGACTCAATCACCATTGAAAAGAACTAACCAAACAGGCATTACGAATCAACAAGTTAAAGTCAAAACGCTCTATGTAACCAATACCTTGGTACAGAGCCACGAATCTCTGGAATTAGTGGTTCAGGCATTTCATCGAACACCTTTTGGGTGCGGAAATGTCTGGGCTCAGATTCCAGTTGATCAGAAAGCAATCAGCTTTAAGAACAACTAATCCAGAAGGGATCTACCAATCAAACTCAACCACCTAGCAGATCAAGGATTCTAAACTACTCTAACCCATCCTCAAGAACCCTAATCACTACTCAAAATTCATCACCAAGAACACAAACCCAGAAATGCACAAAAACTTCATACTAGCAAGATCTCAACAAGATGAACAACTTTGTAGAAGAAATCAAAAGCAAATACTCAATAGATTAAGAGAAATCTGGAATACAAAGATGAAGAATACACTAATTGTTCTGCAGAATAAAACTTAGTTCTGAAAATTAAGAGAAACAACCTATTTATAGTAAATCCTAGGAAACCCTAAATCACAAAACGACAAAGTATTAAGGCGGTTTACAGAAACACTCAGCTTCGTGTAATCGAGTAGAGAGGTCGAGTAAAGCTGGCGCCTTTGCGGTTTCTTGCTCTGGTCATGATGTAATCGAGCACTTGGGTCGAGTTATGTGGTCGAGTTCTGCTTCATCCTCTTCTCTTCCTTATGCTCAATGTCTGGTTGAGTGCGGATCTGAGAAGACTCTGAAGCTTGTGATCAAGTGGCTGTTGGGAGAGGAGATCGAGCATATGGTCGAGTGGCTGAAGAAGAGGGTGCTCGACCACGAGGTCGAGTGATCAGTCGAGTGATAGCATTGGCTGATGCTCGAGTGGTGGATCGAGGTGGTGGTTGAGTTGTTCTGATGAAGTTGTGGTCGAGTGGTGACCTGAAGAGTCTGCTGGTGATGCTCGACCGTGCAATTCACTTGGTGATGAGAGGATGTGGTCGAGTGATCTTGTTGGTTTTGCTCTGCTTCTCCCAATCTACTCGCCAACAGCTCCAAATCACCTAAGAACAACTCAAATATGCAACATGCATGCAAATCTATCCTAAACATGTAAAGTGATGGCAAATGAGGAGAATCGATATGAAACAGTGATGAAATGATGCTAAAATGATGACAAGTGAATGCTTAAAACAAGTAAAATATAGACATATCAACTCCCCCAAACTTAGTCTTTGCTTGCCCTCAAGCAAACAATTAAGAGCAAGCTGGAGGAGAGGTTTGAAGGTGGGGATTCAAAACCAAGTTAAGCTTCAGATGAAAGATTAAACTTAAAGTCCTTGAGAATAATTCAAAGCTGCATGGATCAAACAATATACTCTTTCGTACTTCTCCATACTTATGTCAATGCATGATCCTATTTCAACTTCTAGCTATTAGCAAAAACTCACAATCAAGCTGAAACAACTCTTTAACATTCATTAGTGTTTGGTGCAGTCTCGCAGATGGTAAATGAATCAAACTCAATCGGTTTAGGGACAAAGGCTTTTGAGGGTGGTTTCAAGTGTTTTATTCTTTGGTGGCTTTCTCTCAGAAACAAGGAATGCAAGACAGTCATGAAATTTATCTAAGACCAAGAACAGTTTATGCTACAATGTTCAACTCTTGCTGTTCTACCCATCTTAGATGTAATCACTAGTATCTACCCTTAGCTCAATCTTATCATTCTCTCTTTTCCCAGAAACCACTTAGACCATTTGGTCTTTCTTTTAAACACAACCCATAAGATCATCTTTCTTTTACTAGCCACCTAGGGAATCCTTTTGAACACTTTGCTCTTTCTTTAAAAAAATTTTTTTAGACTTTTCTTTGTTCCCAACACTTGTATAACTTTGAAACTTTTCTTTTCTGTTTGGGGAACTAACTTATTCAACTTCTCTTATTTTAGAGACTTAGAGCTTTTACTTATGACTTTCATCCCCTAGGGACTCTTTTAAAACACTTAGTGATCAACCCTTCTTTTTCATTCCCTTTTCTTTCTCTCAAACCATTGACCAACCCCATATATTGTTCTAACCACTTATACCTTTTCATTCCAAACCTATTAGCTATCCTTAATGAAGTTCAGGAGTTTAGCCTAAAGCAAGAGTTAAAGCCTTGTCGTTCTCGATACTCTCAAAGTTTCACAACCTATTGCATTATCAAACAAAAGGCCTCACACACAATCAAATCATAGGTTTCAAAGAAAAGGTTAAGGTTAAGGGTAGGGGAGGCATTCTAAAGATGAGAATGGTTATTCGGGTTCACAATAGATTGGCAAAATGGGGAAGAAAACCCGAATGAGTCATTTAGACAACCATGAGGATGCATTCATTTACCATAAGCGAGAGAATTAAATTAGTTTTAAGTCCAAATTCATAGAGATGTTTCAGAGATCATGCAAGCATCACACAAGTAGAGATTGCTTTCAAATCATACAGAAGTCTAAGCATGGATTTTTTATTTTTTCACAGATGATCAAAGCAGCAGTCAACTATGCTCAAGGGCTTTAAGTTCAATCCTAAACCAGAATTTCTACAAGACAATATCATCATAATCCCCAATGCAAACTTCATGATGCAACAGTCCTAAGTGATTGCATACTAAACAATCCTACATGACAATGCAAACTACATGAATACTCTTTTTATGAAATCTTTTTCAGAAATTTTTCAATTTTTTTGGTTTTTTTCTATGCCTTAGATGCAATGCAAGATATATGATGCAAAAATTTAAAATAAGAACAGAACAAACGTCATTAGATAACAAACACTTCCTGACCCCTCCCCCAAACTTGAATCACACAGTCCTCTGTGTGATCAAACTTGGAAGAGAGTACTCAGGACAAAATCAACACAGAAACAAAATAAATCAAGGATGGTATTTGACAATGGTGAATGGTAGTGCTTACCTCAGTTGAAGGAGGAGTTGATGTTCTCATCAATGCCTGCTTGTGTGTACTGCTAGGCCATTGAGGAGTCTTGCTGTTGTGCTTCTGCTTCTTCTCCTACATCATATTCGACTTCGTCATCTTATTACCATGTGGCTTCTGTTGATCGAGTATAGTGATGATTTTTAAAAATTTTGGGCCAAAATCATCATATACTCGACCACAACTCTTCATCAGCATGTGGCCTTGCATGATAGAGGGACATGTTGAAACTTCAAAAATCTTGAGACTAAACCATTGATACTCGATCACACAGCTTCACTTGCTCTTTGCCTTGTGGTCGAGTATTCTATTGCACTCTGAGCCAGAATCCACTTCACTCAGCTCTTGACACTTACTCCTGAAAGCACTACCAAAATGCATTAAAAATAACAAGGAAAGTAAAAATATGTACAGGGATAGACATGGGACTTCCTCCCAAGTGAGCTTGTTTTAAGTCTCTAAGCTTGACTCCGCACACTTATTAAGGTGAAAATATGTGACAGAGAGAACTTGAGAAGTCCTCTGCTTCACTGATCTCATCGTCATATTCAGCATTCTCCCTTGATAGTTGTACAGCTGAGTACTCAATTCCACTTTCCTCAAAGTAAGCTGCTTCCTCTCCTGGTGGATAGTCTTTTTCTTCTGACCATCCTGAAGTGACTTTCCCTCTTGAAGTAATGTCAGTGTTGGTCTGAGATTGAGCTCCCATTTGAATATGACTTAGTGTGTCATTAAGCTTTTCAACAGTGTGGGTCAGCTTCTGAACGGTTCTTTCTGAACGGTTCATTTTGAGCTCTCGCCAATCAAACGCTGAAGGTATACTCGATCGAGCGATTGAGTTTGAAGGTTGAGTTTGGACTAGAATTGGTTCCTTCACTCTTGCAGCTTCAAATCCTTCTCCTGGAACCGCTCTCTGAATCTCCAAGGCCTTTCCCTCTGTTGTTGACCTTGTTGGAGTTTTGTTGATGTCAAACTGCAACTTGACGTGCCTCCCAAGGTTGAGATCAATCTTACCATATCTGACATCTATTACTGCTCCCACTGAGGCCAAGAAAGGTCTTCCTAAGATCAGACGATCCTTAGATTCTTCATCCATGTCAAGCACAACAAAATCAGTAGGCACCTCTACTCCATTAATCATTACTGGCACATCCTCCAGCAGGCTAAAAGGTCTCCTTGTAGTCCTATCAGCAAGAATCAAGGTGATGTCGCAAGGCCTATACTGGACAAATCCCAGCTTCCGAGCCACAGAGAGTGGCATTAGACTGACTGAAGCTCCTAGATCACATAGACAATTGCTGAAAGTCGATTGCCTGATGGAACATGGCAGAGTGAAGGATCCAAGATCTTCCAACTTTTCTTGAATAATCCTCTCATAAGGGGCTTGAATCGGATCGGCATCATATTCATCACCTGAATCTTGATACATGTTGAGCCTTTCCAGTATCAAGTTTCTCACATCTCTGTGAGGGTCCGGAATCAACTTGAGAACTTCTATTAATGGCATCACTGCTTCCATCTCGTCAAGCTGTTTCTCTGCAAGAGATCCATAGTTGACTTTCCAAGTTTTTCTGAATTCCATGGAAGATCAAGTGAAGGTGATGGAGTTGACTTGAATCGTTTTACCATTCTCTCAATTATAGCAGCTTTCTCTTCCAAGGCAGATTGAGTTTGATGGCGAGGTCGAGCTGAATAGTCGAGCTCAATAACAGAGATTTCAGTCTGAGTAGAAGCCTCCCCTTCTTGAACCTCATTGTCCTCAGTGATTGAATTAGGGGCATGTCGAGTAGGTTTCTTCATAGCATCATTAATGTCAAACTCCATCTTGAAATCTTTTCCAAGATTAAGAACAATCTTCCCCTTCTTGACATCTATGACTGCTCCGGCTGTAGCTAAGAAGGGCCTCCCTAAGATTAAAGGATTTACTGGATCTTCATCCATTTTGAGCACTATGAAGTCTGTGGGGATTTCAACATTTCCAATCTTAATAGGCAAATTTTCTAATATCCCATGAGGTAGTCTAACAGACCCATCAGCCAGGATCAAGGAGTTGTTGAAAGATTTGTACTCGCTGAAACCTAGTCTCTTGGCCACAGAGAGAGGCATGAGACTTATAAAACCACCTAGATCACATAGGCAGTTACTGAAGGCTAAAGGACCTATAGAACAAGGTAAGGTAAACGAACCAGGATCTCCCAATTTCTTGGGAGGTGGCACAAAGACTGAATCCTTGGTCATTGCAGCAGCTGGTTTTTCAAGAAATTGAGATGCTGCAGGAGGTGATCGAGTAGATGGATCGAGTATAGGCTCCTCTGTTGCCTTTTCAGCTGAATCTTGAACTTCACTGTCCGCAGTGATTGAGGTAGTGGCATGTCGAGTTGGCAGCTCTCGATCATGGCAGATAGTGATAGCATGAGCTGTGGCATACTCCTTTGGAT
This sequence comes from Arabidopsis thaliana x Arabidopsis arenosa, assembly GCA_019202795.1. Taxonomy (NCBI): domain Eukaryota; kingdom Viridiplantae; phylum Streptophyta; class Magnoliopsida; order Brassicales; family Brassicaceae; genus Arabidopsis; species Arabidopsis thaliana x Arabidopsis arenosa. The sequence continues at coordinate 4,676,878 of CM032921.1, read as the reverse complement.
TCTGAATTGCTTTCCCTGGGAGTTGCCCTGGAGGTTTTGGAGCAGAAGTAGATGCAGATTGTCCCTCTAAGTATCGGACCTTGGAGTTCAATGCTTCCACCTTGACATTCAGGTCATTGTAGCTACAATCCAACTTATTGTGTAATTCAGATATCTTCTTAGCAATCTCCACGGAGCCAGATGCTTGTCCTTGGAGAAGCTGTTGTAGCATTTGCTTCATGTCAGAATCAGGAGCAACAGGACCTTGGTGTTGCTGAGGTGAAAACCCAGGTGGTGGTTGCTGCTGGTAGTTCCCCTGAAATTGTTGCTTGGGAGCAAAACCTTGGTTGTAGGGAACAAAAGGTTTATTCTGACCCTGCTGTTGTTGTGGAGGATATACTTGATCTTGTGGATTAGCGACGTTGGTGCTGCGGTAAGAAAAGTTGGGGTTGTTAGTCTTGAAGTTGTTATAACCTTTGTAGCCACCTTGATTGTTGATGTAGTTGACTTCTTCTAACTGGTTCCCCTCCCCATCTTGGACTTGATACTGCTCGTCATCAACTAGGAAGTGCACATGCTTCTGCTGGCCAAGGAGAATCTTATCCAATTTCTCATTAAGAGCCTTCATCTCTTTCTTGTGTTTATCATCCGAGTCAACTGTTCCTCTGTTGATCCTGTCGCAGTCCTCGTTGTAATTACCATCTGACTGAGCTAAGTTCTCAACCAATTCCCAGCCTTCAGCAACATCCTTGTTTTGGAAATTTCCATTGCTCGCGGTATCTAGAAGCATTCTGATCCGTGGAAGAGCACCTCTGTAGAGTGTGCTGAGCAGTGAGGCTTTACTGAAACCATGATGAGGACATTGGTTGGTGTAACTTTTGAAGCGCTCCCAGGCCTCACAGAAGCTTTCTCTATTCTTTTGGGCAAAACCAGAGATCTCATTCCTGAGCCGTGCAGTCCTTGCGTTGGAGAAGAATATTGTAAGAAAGGCCTTCTTGCAGTCATCCCAGGATGTGATGGATCCAGGTGGAAGATTCTTTTCCCAGATGTGTGCTTTGTCACCCAAGGTGAATGGGAACAACCGGAGCTTGAATCCATCTTCACTGACTCCGTTGATTTTTGTTAGGCTGCAAAGCCTATCAAATTCATCCAAGTGGTCGAGTGGGTCTTCCATGGGCAGACCGTGGAACTTGTTTCCCTGAATCATCGAGATAAGAATACTCTTGATCTCGAAGTTGTTGTTTTGAACAGCAGGAGGCACAATTCCTTGCCTCTGATGGTGGTTTCTTGGTGCATCTCCAGCACCAATGTTAGCAGGCAGATTGTTGACATCTTGTTCATCAGCCATTCTGAAAGGATGGTTGTGTTCAAAGTCGACTGTGTCTCTCCTTTCCCGTAGTTCTCTTCCTAAACGGTCGATGTTGTCGTTGAAAAGGAGGTTCTGATTGCCTTTTGATCGAGTTTGCATACAACAGAGTTGTACCTGAATCAAGAAGACAACAAGAAAAACACAAAGTGAGTAACTGAAGTGAAAATTGAAATAGAACTTGATCTAAGCAAGTCTGAAATCTCAAATGTAACAAACAAACACCCAAATGCCAACGGCGCCAAATTGATAGTAGGATTTTAACTAAGATCAATTATCCTTAAATTACTATCATGTCATTGTAGTATTTAAGGTGTCAATCCAAATGGGTGCGATGCTAGCAATCAAGATGCAATCAGATTTCACAGAGTCAAGCCAAGCAATAACAGGTTTTGGTGTTTCTAACAGTCCTAGGTGATCATGCAAAAACAGAAATTCTAACAGAAACATGCAATATACTCGATCCCACAGCTTGATGCCAAGCACTGGATGTGGTCGAGTATCAGGTCGAGTACCAAACAGAAACTGCAACAAATGTACTCTACCACACAGTCCGTTTCCAAACCACCGTGTGTGGTCGAGTACTTTAAATGAAATTAGCAGAAATGCAAAAGTAAAGCAATAGGCAACAAGATCAAGCAATCAATAGCTATGTAAACAAAGAAATCAATTGGAAGAGAAATTCCCGAGGATGGGGCAATCGAGTAGTGAAGTCTCCTTAATCTAACAGGTGGTTAACATTCTCAACAAACTATCCCTAGACAACAAGTTAAATAACCAAATCAAAGTGCTACCGCAACAGAGATCCTCAAGCAAAGCTAGTCCCAGACTCAATCACCATTGACGAGAGCTAACCTAACAGGCATTACGAATCAACAAGTTAAAGTCAAAATGCTCTCTGTAACAATTACCTTGGTACAGAGCCACGAATCTCTGGAATTAGTGGTTCAGACATTTCATCGAACACCTTTTGGGTGCGGAAATGTCTGGGCTCAGATTCTAGTTGATCAGAAAGCAATCAGCATTAAGAACAACTAATCCAGAAGGGATCTACCAATCAAACTCAACCACCTAGCAGATCAAGGATTCTAAACTACTCTAACCCATCCTCAAGAATCCTAATCACTACTCAAAATTCATCACCAAGAACACAAACCAGAAATGCACAAAAACTTCATACTAGCAAGATCTCAACAAGATGAACAACTTTGTAGAAGAAATCAAAAGCAAATACTCAATAGATTAAGAGAAATCTGGAATACAAAGATGAAGAATACACTAATTGTTCTGCAGAATAAAACTTAGTTCTGAAAATTAAGAGAAACAACCTATTTATAGTAAATCCTAGGAAACCCTAAATCACAAAACGACAAAGTATTAAGGCGGTTTACAGAAACACTCGGCTTCGTGTAATAGAGTAGAGAGGTCGAGTAAAACACCCTAAATCACCTGAGAACAACTCAAATATGCAACATGCATGCAAATCTATCCTAAACATGTAAAGTGATGGCAAATGATGAGAATCGATATGAAACAGTGATGAAATGATGCTAAAATGATGACAAGTGAATGCTTAAAACAAGTAAAATATAGACATATCAGGTATAAGAACTAGAACCGCAACCGGATCCCAAGAGCTAAAGTAGTGTTTTTCCGTTTAGAAGCTCCAAAACCGAAAACTCATAGGACTTCGGCCCCACCCACAAAGATTTGAGAAGCAATAAGAAGCTTGGTTAGTGTTTTTGGAGTCAAAAATGACTAGATCTCGTGTTTATTATTAGGTATAAGAACTAGAACCGCAACCGGATCCCAAAAGCTAAAGTAGTGTTTTTCCGTTTAGAAGCTCCAAAACCAAAAACTCATAGGACTCCGGCCACACCCACAAAGATTTGAGAAGCAATAAGAAGCTTGGTTAGTGTTTTTGGAATCAAATATGACTAGATCTCGTGTTTATGATTGGGTAAAAGAACTAGAACCCTAACCAGATCCCAAAAGGTAAAGGAGTGTTTTTCTGTTTAGAAGCTCCAAAACCGAAAACTCATAGGACTTCGGCCACACCCACAAAGATTTGAGAAGCAATAAGAAGCTTGGTTAGTGTTTTTGGAGTCAAATATGACTAGATCTCGTGTTTATGATTGGGTATAAGAACTAGAACCGCAACCGGATCCCAAAAGCTAAAGGAGTGTTTTTCCGTTTAGAAGCTCCAAAACCGAAAACTCATAGGACTTCGGCCACACCCACAAAGATTTGAGAAGCAATAAGAAGCTTGGTTAGTGTTTTTAGAGTCAAATATGACTAGATCTCGTGTTTATGATTGGGTATAAGAACTAGAACCGCAACCGGATCCCAAAAGCTAAAGTAGTGTTTTTTGCGTTTAGAAGCCCCAAAACCGAAAACTCATAGGACTTCGGCCACACCCACAAAGATTTGAGAAGCAATAAGAAGCTTGGTTAGTGTTTTTGGAGTCAAATATGACTAGATCTCGTGTTTATGATTGCGTATAAGAACTAGAACCCTAACCGGATCCCAAAACCTAGAGGAGTGTTTTTCCGTTTAGAAGCTCCAAAACCGAAAACTCATAGGACTTCGGCCACACCCACAAAGATTTGAGAAGTAATAAGAAGCTTGGTTAGTGTTTTTGGAGTCAAATATGACTAGATCTCGTGTTTATGATAGGGTATAAGAACTAGAACCGCAATCGGATCCCAAAAGCTAAAGTAGTGTTTTTCCGTTTAGAAGCTCCAAAACCGAAAACTCATAGGACTTCGGCCACACCCACAAAGATTTGAGAAGCAATAAGAAGCTTGGTTAGTGTTTTTGGAGTCAAATATGACTAGATCTCGTGTTTATGATTGGGTATAAGAACTAGAACCGTAACCGGATCCCAAGAGCTAAAGTAGTGTTTTTCTGTTTAGAAGCTCCAAAACCGAAAACTCCATAGGACTTCGGCCACACACACAAAGATTGAGAAGCAATAAGAAGCTTGGTTGGTGTTTTTGGAGTCAAATATGACTAGATCTCGTGTTTATGATTGGGTATAAGAACTAGAACCGCAACCGGATCCCAAATGCTAAAGTAGTGTTTTTCCGTTTAGAAGTTCCAAAACCGAAAACTCATAGGACTTCGGCCCCACCCACAAAGATTTGAGAAGCAATAAAAAGCTTGGTTAGTGTTTTTGAAGTCAAATATGACTAGATCTCGTGTTTATGATTGGGTATAAGAACTAGAACCGCAACCGGATCCCAAGAGCAAAAGTAGTGTTTTTCTGTTTAGAAGCTCCAAAACCGAAAACTCATAGGACTTCGGCCACACACACAAAGATTTGAGAAGCAATAAGAAGCTTGGTTGGTGTTTTTGGAGTCAAATATGACTAGATCTCGTGTTTCTGATTGGGTATAAGAACTAGAACCGCAACCGGATCCCAAATGCTAAATTAGTGTTTTTCCGTTTAGAAGCTCCAAAACCGAAAACTCATAGGACTTCGGCCACACCCACAAAGATTTGAGAAGCAATAAGAAGCTTGGTTAGTGTTTTTGGAGTCAAATATGACTAGATCTCGTGTTTATGATTGGGTATAAGAACTAGAACCGCAACCGGATCCCAAATGCTAAAGTAGTGTTTTCTGTTTAGAAGCTCCAAAACCGAAAACTCATAGGACTTCGGCCACACCCACAAAGATTTGAGAAGTAATAAGAAGCTTGGTTGGTGTTTTTGGAGTCAAATATGACTAGATCTCGTGTTTCTGATTGGGTATAAGAACTAGAACCGCAACCGGATCCCAAATGCTAAATTAGTGTTTTTCCGTTTAGAAGCTACAAAACCGAAAACTCATAGGACTTCGGCAACACCCACAAAGATTTGAGAAGCAATAAGAAGCTTGGTTAGTGTTTTGGAGTCAAATATGACTAGATCTCGTGTTATGATTGGGTATAAGAACTAGAACCGCAACCGGATCCCAAATGCTAAAGTAGGTTTTTCCGTTAGAAAGTTCCAAAACCGAAAACTCATAGGACTTCGGCCCCACCCAAAAGATTGGAGAAGCAATAAGAAGCTTGGTTAGGTGTTTTTGAAGTCAAATATGACTAGATCTCGTGTTTATGATTGGGTATAAGAAACTAGAACCGCAACGGATCCCAAAAGCTAAAGTAGTGTTTTTCCGTTTAGAAGTTCCAAAACCGAAAACTCATAGGACTTCGGCCCACCCACAAAGATTTGAGAAGCAATAAGAAGCTTGGTTAGTGTTTTTGGAGTCAAATCTCGTGTTTATGATTGGGTATAAGAACTAGAACCGCAACCGGATCCCAAGAGCTAACTAGTGTTTTTCCGTTTAGAAGCTCCAAAACCGAAAACTCATCGGACTTCGGCCCCACCCACAATAGATTTGTAGAAGCCACTAAAGAATAAGCGTGGTTAGTGTTTTTGGAGTCAAATATGAAGAGCTCCGGTGTTTATGATTGGGTATAGAACTCTAGAACCAAGCGACCGGATCCCAAAAGCTAAAGTAGTGTTTTCCGTTTAGAAGCTCC
>CM032921.1:4646828-4670907 GCA_019202795.1 Arabidopsis thaliana x Arabidopsis arenosa | reverse complement strand
TTTGAGGAGCAATAAGAAGCTTGGTTAGTGTTTTTGGAGTCAAATATGACTAGATCTTGTGTTTATGATTGGGTACAAGAACTAGAACCGCAACCGGATCCCAAAAACCAAAGTAGTGTTTTTCCGTTTAGAAGCTTCAAAACCGAAAACTCATAGGACTTCGGCCACACCTACAAAGTTTGAGAAGCAATAAGAAGCTTGGTTAGTGTTTTTGGAGTCAAATATGACTAGATCTCGTGTTTATGATTGGGTATAAGAACTAGAACCGCAACCGGATCCCAAAAGCTAAAATAGTGTTTTTCCGTTTAGAAGCTCCAAAACCGAAAACTCATAGGACTTTGGCCACACCCACAAAGATTTGATAAGCAATAAGAAGCCTGGTTAGTGTTTTTGGAGTCAAATATGACTAGATCTCGAGTTTATGATTGGGTATAAGAACTAGAACCGCAACCGGATCCCAAAAGCCAAAGTAGTGTTTTTCCATTTAGAAGATTCAAAACCAGAATCTCATAGGACTTCGGCCACACCCACAAAGATTTGAGAAGCAATAAGAAGCTTGGTTAGTGTTTTTGGAGTAAAATATGACTAGATCTCGTGTTTATGATTGGGTAGAAGAACTAGAACCGCAACAGGATCCCAAAAGCCAAAATAGTGTTTTTCCATTTAGAAGCTCCAAAAACGAAAACTCATAGGACTTCGGACACACCCACAAAGATTTGAGAAGCAATAAGAAGCTTGGTTATTGTTTTTGGAGTCAAATATGACTAGATCTCGGGTTTATGATTTGGTATAAGAACTAGAACCGCAACCGGATCCCAAAAGCCAAAGTAGTATTTTTCCGTTTAGAAGCTTCAGAACCGGAATCTCATAGGACTTCGGACACACCCACAAAGATTTGAGAAGCAATAAGAAGCTTGGTTAGTGTTTTTGGAGTCAAATATGACTAGATCTCGAGTTTATGATTGGGTATAAGAACTAGAACCGCAACCGGATCCTAAAAGCCAAAGTAGTGTTTTTCCGTTTAGAAGTATCAAAACCGGAATCTTATAGGACTTCGGCCACACCCACAAAGATTTGAGAAGCAATAAGAAGCGTGGTTAGTGTTTTTGGAGTCAAATATGACTAGATCTCGAGTTTATGATTGGGTATAAGAACTAGAACCGCAACCAGATCCTAAAAGCCAAAGTAGTGTTTTTCCGTTTAAAAGCTTCAAAACCGGAATCTCATAGGACTTCGCCACACCCACAAAGATTTGAGAAGCAATAAGAAGCTTGGTTAGTGTTTTTGGAGTCAAATATGACTAGATCTCGTGTTTATGATTGGGTATAAGAACTAGAACCGCAACCGGATCCCAAAAGCCAAAGTAGTGTTTATCTGTTTAGAAGCTTCAAAACCGGAATCTCATAGGACTTCGGCCACACCCACAAAGATTTGAGAAGCAATAAGAAGCTTGGTTAGTGTTTTTGGAGCTCAAATATGACTAGATCTCGTGTTTATGATTGGGTAGAAGAACTAGAACCGCAACCGGATCCTAAAAGCCAAAGTAGTGTTTTTCCATTTAGAAGCTCCAAAACCAAAAACTCATAGGACTTCGGACACACCCACAAAGATTTGAGAAGCAATAAGAAGCTTGGTTAGTGTTTTTGGAGTCAAATATGACTAGATCTTGTGTTTATGATTGGGTATAAGAACTAGAACCGCAACCGGATCCCAAAAGCTAAAATAGTGTTTTTCCGTTTAGAAGCTCCAAAACCGAAAACTCATAGGACTTTGGCCACACCCACAAAGATTTGATAAGCAATAAGAAGCTTGGTTAGTGTTTTTGGAGTCAAATATGACTAGATCTCGAGTTTATGATTGGGTATAAGAACTAGAACCGCAACCGGATCCCAAAAGCCAAAGTAGTGTTTTTCCGTTTAGAAGATTCAAAACCAGAATCTCATAGGACTTCGGCCACACCCACAAAGACTTGAGAAGCAATAAGAAGCTGGGTTAGTGTTTTTGGAGTCAAAAATGACTAGATCTCGTGTTTATGATTGGGTAGAAGAACTAGAACCGCAACCGGATCCCAAAAGGCAAAATAGTGTTTTTCCGTTTAGAAGCTCCAAAACCGAAAACTCATAGGACTTCGGCCACACCCACAAAGATTTGAGAAGCAATAAGAAGCTTGGTTAGTGTTTTTGGAGTCAAATATGACTAGATCTCGAGTTTATGATTGGGTATAAGAACTAGAACCGCAACCGGATCCCAAAAGCCAAAGTAGTGTTTATCCTGTTTAGAAGCTTCAAAACCGGAATCTCATAGGACTTCGGCCACACCCAAAAAGATTTGAGGAGCAATAAGAAGCTTGGTTAGTGTTTTTGGAGTCAAATATGACTAGATCTTGTGTTTATGATTGGGTACAAGAACTAGAACCGCAACCGGATCCCAAAACCAAAGTAGTGTTTTTCCGTTTAGAAGCTTCAAAACCGAAAACTCATAGGACTTCGGCCACACCTACAAACTTTGAGAAGCAATAAGAAGCTTGGTTAGTGTTTTTGGAGTCAAATATGACTAGATCTCGTGTTTATGATTGGGTATAAGAACTAGAACCGCAACCGGATCCCAAAAGCTAAAATAGTGTTTTTCCGTTTAGAAGCTCCAAAACCGAAAACTCATAGGACTTTGGCCACACCCACAAAGATTTGATAAGCAATAAGAAGCCTGGTTAGTGTTTTTGGAGTCAAATATGACTAGATCTCGAGTTTATGATTGGGTATAAGAACTAGAACCGCAACCGGATCCCAAAAGCCAAAGTAGTGTTTTTCCATTTAGAAGATTCAAAACCAGAATCTCATAGGACTTCGGCCACACCCACAAAGATTTGAGAAGCAATAAGAAGCTTGGTTAGTGTTTTTAGGAGTCAAATATGACTAGATCTCGTGTTTATGATTGGGTAGAAGAACTAGAACCGCAACCGGATCCCAAAAGCCAAAATAGTGTTTTTCCATTTAGAAGCTCCAAAAACGAAAACTCATAGGACTTCGGCCACACCCACAAAGATTTGAGAAGCAATAAGAAGCTTGGTTAGTGTTTTTGGAGTCAATTATGACTAGATCTCGAGTTTATGATTGGGTATAAGAACTAGAACCGCAACCGGATCCTAAAAGCCAAAGTAGTGTTTTTCAGTTTAGAAGCTTCAGATGCGGAATCTCATAGGACTTCGGACACACCCACAAAAATTTGAGAAGCAATAAGAAGCTTGGTTATTGTTTTTGGAGTCAAATATGACTAGATCTCGGGTTTATGATTGGGTATAAGAACTAGAACCGCAACCGGATCCCAAAAGCCAAAGTAGTATTTTTCCGTTTAGAAGCTTCAGAACCGGAATCTCATAGGACTTCGGACACACCCACAAAGATTTGAGAAGCAATAAGAAGCTTGGTTAGTGTTTTTGGAGTCAAATATGACTAGATCTCGAGTTTATGATTGGGTATAAGAACTAGAACCGCAACCGGATCCTAAAAGCCAAAGTAGTGTTTTTCCGTTTAGAAGTATCAAAACCGGAATCTTATAGGATTTCGGCCACACCCACAAAGATTTGAGAAGCAATAAGAAGCGTGGTTAGTGTTTTTGGAGTCAAATATGACTAGATCTCGAGTTTATGATTGGGTATAAGAACTAGAACCGCAACCAGATCCTAAAAGCCAAAGTAGTGTTTTTCTGTTTAAAAGCTTCAAAACCGGAATCTCATAGGACTTCACCCACAAAGATTTGAGAAGCAATAAGAAGCTTGGTTAGTGTTTTTGGAGTCAAATATGACTAGATCTCGTGTTTATGATTGGGTATAAGAACTAGAACCGCAACCGGATCCCAAAAGCCAAAGTAGTGTTTATCTGTTTAGAAGCTTCAAAACCGGAATCTCATAGGACTTCAGCCACACCCAAAAAGATTTGAGGAGCAATAAGAAGCTTGGTTAGTGTTTTTAGAGTCAAATATGACTAGATCTTGTGTTTATGATTGGGTACAAGAACTAGAACCGCAACCGGATCCCAAAAACCAAAGTAGTGTTTTTCCGTTTAGAAGCTTCAAAACCGAAAACTCATAGGACTTCGGCCACACCTACAAAGTTTTGAGAAGCAATAAGAAGCTTGGTTAGTGTTTTTGGAGTCAAATATGACTAGATCTCGTGTTTATGATTGGGTATAAGAACTAGAACCGCAACCGGATCCCAAAAGCTAAAATAGTGTTTTTCCGTTTAGAAGCTCCAAAACCGAAAACTCATAGGACTTTGGCCACACCCACAAAGATTTGATAAGCAATAAGAAGCCTGGTTAGTGTTTTTGGAGTCAAATATGACTAGATCTTGAGTTTATGATTGGGTATAAGAACTAGAACCGCAACCGGATCCCAAAAGCCAAAGTAGTGTTTTTCCGTTTAGAAGATTCAAAACCAGAATCTCATAGGACTTCGGCCACACCCACAAAGACTTGAGAAGCAATAAGAAGCTGGGTTAGTGTTTTTGGAGTCAAAAATGACTAGATCTCGTGTTTATGATTGGGTAGAAGAACTAGAACCGCAACCGGATCCGAAAAGCCAAAATAGTGTTTTTCCGTTTAGAAGCTCCAAAACCGAAAACTCATAGGACTTCGGCCACACCCACAAAGATTTGAGAAGCAATAAGAAGCTTGGTTAGTGTTTTTGGAGTCAAATATGACTAGATCTCGAGTTTATGATTGGGTATAAGAACTAGAACCGCAACCGGATCCCAAAAGCCAAAGTAGTGTTTATCTGTTTAGAAGCTTCAAAACCGGAATCTCATAGGACTTCGGCCACACCCAAAAAGATTTGAGGAGCAATAAGAAGCTTGGTTAGTGTTTTTGGAGTCAAATATGACTAGATCTTGTGTTTATGATTGGGTACAAGAACTAGAACCGCAACCGGATCCCAAAAACCAAAGTAGTGTTTTTCCGTTTAGAAGCTTCAAAACCGAAAACTCATAGGACTTCGGCCACACCTACAAAGTTTTGAGAAGCAATAAGAAGCTTGGTTAGTGTTTTTGGAGTCAAATATGACTAGATCTCGTGTTTATGATTGGGTATAAGAACTAGAACCGCAACCGGATCCCAAAAGCTAAAATAGTGTTTTTCCGTTTAGAAGCTCCAAAACCGAAAACTCATAGGACTTTGGCCACACCCACAAAGATTTGATAAGCAATAAGAAGCCTGGTTAGTGTTTTTGGAGTCAAATATGACTAGATCTCGAGTTTATGATTGGGTATAAGAACTAGAACCGCAACCGGATCCCAAAAGCCAAAGTAGTGTTTTTCCATTTAGAAGATTCAAAACCAGAATCTCATAGGACTTCGGCCACACCCACTGTTGGGGTCGGATTCCATCCACCTGCTGGGACCGAGCCAAATGTCAAATACCTCGAGAACAAGTTAACGAGCTCGGGGTACCCTGCCGGACAGCTCGGGATACCCTGCCGGACAGCTCGGGACATCCTGCCAGATAGCTCGGGGCACCCTGCCGGACAGCTCGGGATACCCTGCCGGACAGCTCGGGACACCCTGTCAGACAGCTCGGGTACCCGAGCCCACTCTTCTCTGGGTACCCGAGCCGACTCTACTCTGGGTACCCGAGCCCACTCTTCTCTGGGTACCCGAGCCGACTCTACTCTGGGTACCCGAGCCGACTCTTCTCTGGGTACCCGAGCCGACTCTTCTCTGGGTACCCGAGCCGACTCTTCTCCGGGTACCCGAAGCCTTTCTTCGCGAAGAAGCCTCCTAGCTACCCGAGGCGAAGTCGTCATTGACCCGAGGCAAGGACTTAGTAAATATTCGCCGTCAAAGTATCATTTCTGAACAAGGCATCATTTCCGAAACACCCGGAAATGATAAGGGGAGAATCTCGAAGGATCGACGCGAATCAGGAAAACTTCCAAAGACTCCGAAGAATAAGGAAATTATCCTAATCCGCGACATTCTAGCCGACTTCAAGATAAATGGAAATCTTCCAAGAATATCGCTGGAGAGGCGGTTTATCATCCCTATATAAAGAGACTCAAGGCTCTCACAGAAGGGACAAGCAATATCGCTCTAGAATTTACACTACACAAAGCTCATAAGCACAAACACCTTTTCTTTTTACGATCAAACTCTTGTACGATCAAAATCATCTTTTCTTAATAAAATCAAGAACACCATCTTTGGTTTCAATCCGTTCTGTTGTTCTTTGAGAATTCACGTTTATTGTATCCCTAAAATAAAACCCTAGACAAATCTTGATTGTGTTAGTTTCGACTTCCACAGTTTGGCGCCGTCTGTGGGGATACTTACTCTAAGAACGCAGAACTCAACTACCGAAGAAGACGATGAACGAGGACGGTCGTCAGATACCACCACCAGCCGGAGGAGGCAATCCTAACCCTCCGAACCCTCAAGCCGATCCAGTAATCTCAGCGACCCTAGCCGAACTGAAGGATATGGTGGTTAAGTTCCAGAAGAAAGCTGACGATCAAGAGAAAACTAACAAGACCTTGGCGCTGCAAATCGATGAAATCGCCTCCCGTGGGCAACACAAAACCACGCGTTTCCAGACTCGACCGCCACGAGCCCGGAGGGACTTGCCTGGTCTCAACCCAACAAGACTTACGTTCACAACGCCAACAGGTAACACCAGAGCTGCAACCCGAGCCGATCCTGCCAGACGCGAGGATCAGGAAGATCCCACCGAGCCAGATGCAGTGGATCCAACAGACGAGCCGGATGATCCACAAAACGAGCGTACCCGAGCTGGAGCTAACTCTGTCGAACGAACCGACCTCACTGATGACGAGGAAACTGAAGAAAACTTAAGATGGGCCGAAGAATCCGAAAGAGAAGACGAGCTCAGCAAGATCCGAGCCTCCCTAGCCAAGGCGGAAGCCGATATGAAGCTCGTCAAAACCCAGATACATAGCGTTTCATCCTCCGCACCTAACATCGACCGAATTTTGGAAGAATCTCGGAATACGCCTTTTACCAAAAGAATTTCCGAAACGACGATGTCCAATCTGGGGAAGTTAAAAATCGACACCTACAACGGGACTACCGACCCGAAGTGTCATATTAAGTCGTTCGTGATATCTGTGGCCCGAGCCAGATTCAAGCCCGGAGAGAAGGATGCCGGTCTATGCCTACTGTTCGTGGAACACCTCAAAGGACCCGCATTAGAGTGGTTTTCGAGGTTGGAACGAAACTCGATTGACAGTTTCGACGAGCTGTCAACGCTCTTCCTCAAGCAATACTCCGTGCTCATCGACCCCGGAACCTCCGACGCGGATCTGTGGTCTCTGTCTCAACAGCCCACCGAGCCGCTAAGAGATTTCCTCACGACTTTCAAATCAACGCTAGCCAAGGTTGAAGGAATCACAGACGTAGCCGCCCTTTCGGCCCTGAAGAAAGCTCTCTGGTACAAGTCCGAGTTCAGAAAAGAGCTGAACCTATCCAAACCTACGACAATTCGCGACGCGCTACACCGAGCCTCAGACTTCGTCGCCCATGAAGAAGAAATGGCGCTGCTAGCAAAGAGGCACGAGCCGACGAAGCAAACGCCCCGAACCGAGAAGACTCAAGCAACACCTCCGATACAGAAGAAAGCTCGTGAGAGCGGGACGTATACACATCATGAAGGGCGCAATTTTAAGGGAGCTCACAACTACCAGATCGACACTCCTCGTGGCCGAGGCCGCGGCAGAGGCCGAGGTCGTGGGCGAGGAAGAGAAACCTACACTTGGACAAGAGATCAGCCACCGAGCAACGATCAAGAATACTGCGAGCACCATAAAATCTTCGGCCACCATACCTCACGATGCCGGAGCCTCGGCGCTAAATTAGCAACGAAATTCTTAGCAGGAGAGCTCGGGACGAACGTCACACTCAAGGACCTAGAGCCGGAGCCGGATCAGCCCGAGCAGGCCAACGCCGCAGGGGACCCCGAGCCAAGGAACACGGATGCCCCGAAGAGAACTCGGGAAAATCAAGACGAAGACCGAGATAATACACGGCAAAAAATCTTCACCATAATGGGTGGATCGCCGTACTGTCCTGATACCGTAGCCGCAATCAAGGCGTATCAACGCCGAGCCGAGGCGCCTAGCAACTGGACGAGATCCTTCGACCGACCTAACGACATAGTCGCATTCGAGGAAAGTGAGACGAACGGGCTCGACATGCCCCACAACGATCCCCTCGTCATCACGTTAGCAATAGGAGATCATGACGTTTGCCAAATATTGGTCGACACCGGTAGCACCATCGACGTGATTTTCCGTGAAACGCTCCGACAAATGAACATCGATATGTCACAGGTAACACCGACCCCGAGGCCTGTCCTTGGATTTTCGGGGGAAACTTTGATGACGCTCGGAACTATTCAATTACCAGTCCGAGCCGGCGGGGTGACAAAGGTAGTCAACTTCTCAGTCACCGATCAACCTACCATCTACAACGTTATAATGGGCACGCCGTGGCTAAATCTGATGCGAGCTGTCGCGTCGACCTATCACCTCTGTGTCAAGTTCCCGACCCCCAGTGGCGTGAAAACAATCTGGGGCAGCCAGAAAAATTCACGGATGTGTTACATGGCAGCGCACAAACTCCGAAACCCTGTCACCGAGGAAAAGGCTGAAACCGATCACAAGAAATCAAAACTTGGCCGAAGTGAAGAGAAGGCTATATCTAAGCAGTTATAGCAATTACAGGTCGAGGAGGCGCGCGAGGAGAAGAAGCCTACCTCGGATCCTGTAATCTCCATTAGTCTCGACGACGAACGGCCCGAACGATGCGTGGAAATTGGCAGCGACTTAACCGAGGAAATCAAGACCGAGCTCGTCTCATTCCTCAAAGAGAACATCAACACCTTCGCCTGGTCGGCTGAAGATCTACCTGGAGTAAGCATCGACGTAATCTGCCACGAGCTGAACGTTGACCCATCCTTCAAACCCATCAAGCAGAAGCGAAGAAAATTGGGTCGGGATCGCGCAGATGCCGTGAACGCCGAAGTAGAAAAGCTCCTGAAGATCGGCTCGATCTCCGAAGCAAGATACCCGGATTGGCTGGCGAATCCTGTCGTGGTTAAAAAGAAGAACGGCAAGTGGAGAGTTTGCGTCGACTTCACCGATCTGAACAAAGCTTGCCCTAAAGATAGTTTTCCGCTCCCACACATCGATCGCTTAGTGGAAGCAACCGCGGGGAACAAGTTATTATCATTCATGGATGCTTTCGCGGGATACAACCAGATTTTCATGCACCCCGATGATCGCGAGAAGACAGCGTTTATCACAGACCGAGGTATTTATTGCTACAAAGTCATGCCTTTCGGACTCAAAAACGCTGGCGCAACGTATCAACGGCTCGTTAACAGGATGTTCTCCGAGCAGCTCGGGAAAACGATGGAAGTCTACATCGATGACATGCTAGTCAAATCCCTCGAAGAAAACGACCATATAGCCCATCTACGCGACTGCTTTCGGCAACTTAACCAGCATAACATGAAGCTCAACCCGGCAAAGTGTCGTTTCGCAGTAAAATCGGGCGAGTTTCTGGGATATCTTGTAACTCACCGGGCATCGAGGCGAACCCAAAGCAAATTGATGCTCTACTAAACATGCCCTCACCACAAAACAAACGCGAAGTTCAACGTCTCACCGAGAGAGTCGCAGCTTTGAACCGCTTCATCTCGCGATCTACTGACAAATGCTTGGCTTTCTACGACACTCTGCGCGGAAACAAGAAATTCGAATGGACCGATCGCTGCGAAGAAGCTTTCCAGGAGCTGAAGAAGTACCTGGCTAATCCACCGGTGTTAGCGAAACCAGTCTCGGGCGAGCCGTTATTTCTGTATATCGCCGTCTCAGATACAACCATAAGCGGAGTCATCGTTAGAGAAGACAGAGGAGAACAGAAGCCGATATTCTATGTCTCGCAAACTTTCACCGACGCAGAAACACGCTACCCGCAAACTGAAAAGCTCGCCCTCGCCGTAGTAATGTCAGCTCGGAAGCTACGGCCATATTTCCAGTCTCACTCAATTGTCGTCATGGCGCCCGTATCACTCCGAACCATCCTGCACAGTCCGAGCCAATCGGGACGCCTGGCCAAGTGGGCAGTAGAACTCAGCGAATATGATATCGAATACAGGAACAAAACATGCACGAAATCTCAAGTCCTGGCCGATTTTATCATCGAGCTGCCAACAGAGAACGCCCGAGAAGAGTCACCCGACGCCGTCTGGATCCTCCACGTGGACGGTTCGTCCTCAAAACAAGGTTCTGGCGTCGGGATCCGCTTAGCATCACCGGAGGGTGAGATCCTTGAACAATCCTTTCGGCTAAACTTCGACGCGACTAACAACGTGGCAGAGTATGAAGCACTGATAGCGGGACTTAAGCTGGCTCGGGGACTTAAGATCAACAAGCTGCGAGCCTTTTGCGACTCCCAGCTCGTGGCCAACCAATTCAACGGGGAATACGTGGCTCGAGATGGACGAATGGAAGCATATCTGGCTCTCACACAAGACCTGGCGAAACAGTTCGGAGAATTCGAGTTAACCAGAATTCCGCGAGGCGAGAACACATCGGCGGATGCCTTAGCAGCTCTAGCTTCAACCTCCGACCCAAACCTGAAGAGGATCATACCGGTAGAGTTCATCGAAAAACAGAGCATCGAAGACAGTAGCAAAGATCAAGTACTAACAGCTCGGGAGACAGAAGAACCGGAAGAGATGGACACCGAACTGCTAGACCAACAGACTACAGACACAACTGAGCCCGAGTATGGAAGCGATGCCAAATGGATCGGAGCCATCCGAAGTTACATAGCCGATGGGGAAGTTCCTGCTGAAAAATGGGCAGCTCGGAAGCTTTAAGCGAAAGCGGCTCGGTATACTCTGATCGACGGAGAACTCTTTAAATGGCGGTTCTCCGGACCCTTGCTAATCTGCGTCGAAGGAAACGAAGCTCGGAGAGTCATGGAAGAAATACACGGCGGATCTTGTGGGAATCACTCTGGCGGGAGAGCCCTAGCCATAAAGATCAAGCGCCACGGATATTTTTGGCCGACGATGGTCAAAGATTGCGAGAAGTTCTCTCAAAGATGCGACAAATGCCAGAGACACGCACCAACTATCCATCAACCCGCCGAGCTCCTTTCTTCCATCACCTCGCCTTATCCCTTCATGCGCTGGTCCATGGACATTATCGGACCTCTACACAACTCCAAACAGAAGAAACTCGTCCTCGTACTAACAGACTACTTCTCCAAATGGATCGAGGCGGACTCCTATGCCACCATCAAAGACGCGCAGGTCGAGAACTTCGTCTGGAAGAACATCATATGTCGCCATGGGATACCTTACGAGATCGTCACAGACAATGGCTCGCAATTCATCTCGGCTCGGTTCGAAGGATTCTGCGAGAAATGGGGAATTCGCCTCAGCAAGTCTACGCCTCGGTATCCTCAGGGAAACGGACAGGCAGAAGCAGCAAACAAGACAATTCTCGACGGAATAAAGAAGCGCCTCGACGCGAAGAAAGGCCGCTGGGCCGACGAATTGGAAGGAGTATTATGGTCGCACAGGACAACGCCTCGGCGAGCCACGGGAGAAACACCTTTCGCCCTCGTTTACGGTACGGAATGTGTGATTCCCACCGAGGCCGAAATCCCGGGAATAAGAAGACGTTTGCTCCCCGAGCAGGAAAATTCCAACACTCAGATGATGCTGGACGAACTGGACTTGATCGACGAGAGAAGAGATTCAGCCTTGGTCCGTATGCAGAACTATCAGAATGCTACAGCTCGGTATTACAATTCTCACGTTAAGCATCGCCGCTTCCACAAAGGAGATCTCGTGCTACGCAAAGTTTTTCAGAACACTGCCGAGCTAAACGCTGGAAAGCTCGGAGCAAATTGGGAAGGACCTTACACGGTCGCGAAGGTCATACGTCCCGGCGTCTACGAACTCATCAACATGAACGGCAAAGCGGTACCTAGATCCTGGAACGCAATGCATCTAAGGAAGTATTATCGCTAAGAACCTAAGGTACGCATGTACTTGAACTACGGGGTGGCTTGATCCCTGAAAAGGGTACGTAGGCAGCTCGTCTTCGGGCGAGTTCAGCTACCCCCCCCTAATTAAAAAAGGGGGGGAGTGGGTTCGTATACATATATACTCCCACTTAAAACTTTTTAAAACAAATTTCCTTCAAAGTTCTACCTTTCGGATTTTCGATTTTATCCACCTCGACATCGATCTCAAAACTCGCCTCGGAAACATTTGCGGTCATCTTATCGACCTCCAAAGCCAATAGTTCGTTCGGACGATGGCCACGTCCACGAACAAAGAGCTCACTACACCGCTTCGGTTAACAGCGCGCTATATAAACATTCAAGACGATCAGGTCGGAGATATCCTGCCAAAAAAAATTGTCTTCAGAAAACCCAGTTCACTTCAACACTGGTACCCCAGTTCGCTTCTAAGCACTGGCATCGGCTATATCAGCTCGGGTCGCAACCGATAAAGATTAAGTCTCACATTACCAAAACCCAATAAACATTAACATTGGCGTATATTTCAGCTCGGAAGTTAAAACGTTTGAATTTAACTTCTCAACGAGCAAATCATAAACCCAGTTTAACTTAACACTGGTAAACGATCTTTTTCGTTTTTGGCTCGGAAGTTAAAATTATTAGGCAAAACTTTAAACTTCTCAACAAGCAAGTCATAAACCCATTTACTTGACAATGGTATCGGATTCAGCTCGAAATATTTTAAGATAATTCAAAGAAGGAAACACATGTTCAGATGGATAAAGCCGTCCAGGCATAAGTTTTACAAAAAAGAAACTTAAAATAAAAAAGAAGAGAGGAAACGCATCGGGCTCATTCATCCTGCTCTTCATCAGGGACATCTGTGGCCGCGGGATTCAGGTTCGTGCCCGATTGGTCGAGCACCCTGGCATCGGCAGCATCACTTTCCACCGACCTATTCCGAAGGCCGTCGCGAGCAGAGTCGGGGGAAACCGGAGGAACTTTCAGATCCCCAAGAAGCTCGGCCCCCAGCCTGACGTACTCGGCCTCCGCATCTCCATACTCTTCCTTCCACTTGGCGACCTCGAGCTTCTCATCTTCGATCTTCCCCCCGGCTTCAAGCGCATCGATCAGCTCGGCGTTGGCCTTCGCCTGAAGGAAGTATACATACCGCTCGGAGACTTTGCCGAAATCTGCCAGTTTCGCCTCGGTCATTTTGACTTTTTCGACAAACTCTCCGGCGAGCTTCCTTTCACCAGCCTTCCTCGCTCGGGCCACCTCAGTCTCGCGAAGAGCCTTCTCCTCGGTGAGCAGGCGTTTAAGACGCTCGATTTCCGCCTCGGCCTTCCGACGGATACGAACGTTCTCCTCGGCTTCCCTTTGCCGTGCTTCCTGCTCGGCCACAATCAGAGCCTCGGCAGCTTGCATCGCTTGAACCGCCTCGGTCGCCTTTCTCTCTGCATCGGTTCGAGCAATTTCGAATTGCTCCCTCGCCACGGCATGTTCGCGAGCCGCGGAATCGTAGGAATGAACCATGGTGTTCATCGAGGAAAAGGCCTGGAAAACGAGAGACATTAAGTATGAATTAAAGCTGACTTATCTTGGACGAAAAATAAGTCGATACCTTCAAAAAATTGGCCGCGGTCTCGCCATAGCGTTCCGCCTCGACCAAGCCCTCTGGGGCGGGAAGCAACGGCCAGGCACAGGATGCAATAAGGTTGTCAGAAGCAACCTTATCTTGATAGATCGGACGAGAAGAGCTGTGAGCTTTCCTCGACTTCTTGCGCCTATCCCCGGAATGCTCTCCTCGGGGACGCTTCCCTTTAGACTTCGTCTGCCCACCAGCGGGCAGACCAACCACCAGAGCGTTTCCCGCCTCGGGAACCCGGTCGGCAACATCCCCAAGTGGAATACCCTCGGGCACCTCGGGAAGAGCCGCGGTAATGGCCAAGCCGACTCCCGATCCCATGGGATCGATAATCACCTCGGGGTCAGTAACCACCTCGGCCCCCATCATAGCCTCGGGTGGAGTTAGAGGTCCAAAAGCCGCCTCGATCGCTCTCTGCTCCTCGCGCGCCTTCTTCTCGGCAGCCTTCTTCTCCCTCAACGACATCTGTACTCCTTGCATCTCCGTCAAAAAATTGAGCCTTTGATCTGAAGAGGATGAAGAAGTGGAACAAGACGCACCGTGGAGAACTCTTAACTCCTTCTCTACCCTTTCTTGAGAGAAATGCCTTATCCAATGACACTTCCTGGCAGCTAACTCCTCGTGCGCACTGAAGAGGTCCTCGGGGATACGATCAAGGAAGCTCGGGCCTCGGTCTGCAAAAATTCGAAAAAACAGTCAGTTGAAATCGAGGTGAAACACATAGCAAGCAAAAACTTCGGATAAGCTACCAATCTTTCTCCATTTCCCAATCATTTTTCCCAGACAGCCCTCGGGGACACAGTCTTCGTCGAGGGCAACGAAGAAGAAGTGATCGGTATATTTCTCGTCCTTGCTCGGGAAGCCACCGATAACTCTTCGCCTCGGGCGAGGAGAAATATAATATCGCTCCATCGCGCAACCCGGAACCCGTCGAATCTCCAATAGATTCCTCAGATGATCAAGACCGATGTTGTTATACGTTTCGATCCCACGTATCAAAATCCCGATCAAATGTCTGAGGCCTCGGGTCGTGATTTGGGCCAAAGCAAGTTTATATGACCACAGATACTCGATGATTGGCCTCGGGATTGGAAACAGAGGAAACAGAAATAGAAGAACCCCTCGTATAGAGTGAAGAATCCCTCGGGAGGATCGTCGGCCCTCTCGCTCGGGGTCGGCAATCGCAAAGTGACCCCTTCGCTGAAGTTGAATCGCGCCTTCAAATCCCGAAGCGAGTCCGTAGTCGAAAGAGTAGAACCAGGGGGATCGGGCTTTTTCGTTTTCTTGGCTCGTGATTTCTTCTTTTTCTGAGCCAAGGAACCTTGAATCGCTTGCTGAAGCAATCTAGCTCCCTCCTCGGGATCATAAGAAACCATCTCGCCCTTCACCTCGGGCAAAATCGGCAACTCGGCAGCGTCCTGCCAACGGGACACCCCAGCTTCATCCACGGCTGGAGGAAGTATCCTCCTCCTCCTGTTCAAGACCGCCTCGGGGTCATCAGGAAGATCCTCATCCCGAGCCGTGTCGGCAACTGCGTCTTCCCGAACCACAAATCGGCTCGGATCCTCTCGGTCTTCAGATGACGACCCTGCATCACTGCTCGGCTCGGATCGGTCTGACAAAATGGCCTCGGACCCATCTGAACTGCTCCAAACCATCTTTCGTTTGTAAACCGGAATACCTCTGCCTCGGGATGAATCGCTTGAGTCTGAAAGCGACATTTTCCGGCTCGGGTGAATCAAAGGAACAGTCGGAAAAACAAGATTCGAAGATCGGAGAAATCAAATCTAGGATCTAACACGGCGGAGAGACAACGGAAAATAAAGCGGAGCAAGGGTAAACAAAGAAATCAAGATCAGAGAGAAAAGAAGCAAACCTTAGAGTTTTCTCCTTTGCAGATTGCGAAATGAGAAAATAAGCTGAGAGCTTAGTATTTATAGAGACTTAGGGCGCGTCGGGTACGCGCGCTCTCAACAAAACGCTTCGCGTCCGCCTAAAATCTAGGGAATCGGCGAAAACCTTTCCACTTCTCGAGAAAGAATCCCAACCGTCACACGCCATGGGAAGACGAAACGACAAAGGAATTCAAATCGTCGAAAGAACTTATCCTCAAAGGACGAACAGCCTCGGCATATGCGAGCGGCTCGGAACGAAGTAAACGGCTCGGCCCGATCATCGTCAAGCTCGTCACATTTGGTTCTTCAAACTAACGAGCTGGGGGGCTAACTGTTGGGGTCGGATTCCATCCACCTGCTGGGACCGAGCCAAATGTCAAATACCTCGAGAACATGTTAACGAGCTCGGGGTACCCTGCCGGACAGCTCGGGACACCCTGCCGGACAGCTCGGGACATCCTGCCAGATAGCTCGGGGCACCCTGCCGGACAGCTCGGGATACCCTGCCGGACAGCTCGGGACACCCTGTCAGACAGCTCGGGTACCCGAGCCCACTCTTCTCTGGGTACCCGAGCCGACTCTACTCTGGGTACCCGAGCCCACTCTTCTCTGGGTACCCGAGCCGACTCTACTCTGAGTACCCGAGCCGACTCTTCTCTGGGTACCCGAGCCGACTCTTCTCTGGGTACCCGAGCCGACTCTTCTCCGGGTACCCGAAGCCTTTCTTCGCGAAGAAGCCTCCTAGCTACCCGAGGCGAAGTCGTCATTGACCCGAGGCAAGGACTTAGTAAATATTCGCCGTCAAAGTATCATTTCTGAACAAGGCATCATTTCTGAAACACCCGGAAATTATAAGGGGAGAATCTCGAAGGATCGACGCGAATCAGGAAAACTTCCAAAGACTCCGAAGAATAAGGAAATTATCCTAATCCGCGACATTCTAGCCGACTTCAAGATAAATGGAAATCTTCCAAGAATATCGCTGGAGAGGCGGTTTATCATCCCTATATAAAGAGACTCAAGGCTCTCACAGAAGGGACAAGCAATATCGCTCTAGAATTTACACTACACAAAGCTCATAAGCACAAACACCTTTTCTTTTTACGATCAAACTCTTGTACGATCAAAATCATCTTTTTCTTAATAAAAATCAAGAACACCATCTTTGGTTTCAATCCGTTCTGTTGTTCTTTGAGAATTCACGTTTATTGTATCCCTAAAATAAAACCCTAGACAAATCTTGATTGTGTTAGTTTCGACTTCCACACCCACAAAGATTTGAGAAGCAATAAGAAGCTTGGTTAGTGTTTTTGGAGTCAAATATGACTAGATCTCGTGTTTATGATTGGGTAGAAGAACTAGAACCGCAACCGGATCCCAAAAGCCAAAATAGTGTTTTTCCATTTAGAAGCTCCAAAAACGAAAACTCATAGGACTTCGGCCACACCCACAAAGATTTGAGAAGCAATAAGAAGCTTGGTTAGTATTTTTGGAGTCAATTATGACTAGATCTCGAGTTTATGATTGGGTATAAGAACTAGAACCGCAACCGGATCCTAAAAGCCAAAGTAGTGTTTTTCCGTTTAGAAGCTTCAGATGCGGAATCTCATAGGACTTCGGACACACCCACAAAGATTTGAGAAGCAATAAGAAGCTTGGTTATTGTCTTTGGAGTCAAATATGACTAGATCTCGGGTTTATGATTGGGTATAAGAACTAGAACCGCAACCGGATCCTAAAAGCCAAAGTAGTGTTTTTCCGTTTAGAAGTATCAAAACCGGAATCTTATAGGACTTCGGCCACACCCACAAAGATTTGAGAAGCAATAAGA
Source organism: Arabidopsis thaliana x Arabidopsis arenosa (assembly GCA_019202795.1). Classification (NCBI taxonomy): domain Eukaryota; kingdom Viridiplantae; phylum Streptophyta; class Magnoliopsida; order Brassicales; family Brassicaceae; genus Arabidopsis; species Arabidopsis thaliana x Arabidopsis arenosa. Next base: position 4,653,484 of record CM032921.1, on the reverse strand, counting down.
AGCGTGGTTAGTGTTTTTGGAGTCAAATATGACTAGATCTCGAGTTTATGATTGGGTATAAGAACTAGAACCGCAACCAGATCCTAAAAGCCAAAGTAGTGTTTTTCTGTTTAAAAGCTTCAAAACCGGAATCTCATAGGACTTCACCCACAAAGATTTGAGAAGCAATAAGAAGCTTGATTAGTGTTTTTGGAGTCAAATATGACTAGATCTCGTGTTTATGATTGGGTATAAGAACTAGAACCGCAACCGGATCCCAAAAGCCAAAGTAGTGTTTATCTGTTTAGAAGCTTAAAAAACCAGAATCTCATAGGACTTCGGCCACACCCAAAAAGATTTGAGGAGCAATAAGAAGCTTGGTTAGTGTTTTTGGAGTCAAATATGACTAGATCTTGTGTTTATGATTGGGTACAAGAACTAGAACCGCAACCGGATCCCAAAAACCAAAGTAGTGTTTTTCCGTTTAGAAGCTTCAAAACCGAAAACTCATAGGATTTCGGCCACACCTACAAAGTTTTGAGAAGCAATAAGAAGCTTGGTTAGTGTTTTTGGAGTCAAATATGACTAGATCTCGTGTTTATGATTGGGTATAAGAACTAGAACCGCAACCGGATCCCAAAAGCTAAAATAGTGTTTTTCCGTTTAGAAGCTCCAAAACCGAAAACTCATAGGACTTTGGCCACACCCACAAAGATTTGATAAGCAATAAGAAGCCTGGTTAGTGTTTTTGGAGTCAAATATGACTAGATCTCGAGTTTATGATTGGGTATAAGAACTAGAACCGCAACCGGATCCCAAAAGCCAAAGTAGTGTTTTTCCATTTAGAAAATTCAAAACAAGAATATCATAGGACTTCGGCCACACCCACAAAGATTTGAGAAGCAATAAGAAGCTTGGTTAGTGTTTTTGGAGTCAAATATGACTAGATCTCGTGTTTATGATTGGGTAGAAGAACTAGAACCGCAACCGGATCCCAAAAGCCAAAATAGTGTTTTTTCCATTTAGAAGCTGCAAAAAAGAAAACTCATAGGACTTCGGCCACACCCACAAAGATTTGAGAAGCAATAAGAAGCTTGGTTAGTATTTTTGGAGTCAAATATGACTAGATCTCGTGTTTATGATTGGGTATAAGAACTAGAACCCTAACCGGATCCCAAAAGCTAAAGGAGTGTTTTTCCGTTTAGAAGCTCCAAAACCGAAAACTCATAGGACTTCGGCCACACCCACAAAGATTTGAGAAGCGCTTGGTTAGTGTTTTTGGAGTCAAATATGACTAGATCATGTGTTTATGACTGGGTATGAGAACCAGAACCGCAACCAGATCCCAAGAGCTAAAGTAGTGTTTTTCCGTTTAGAAGCTCCAAAACAGAAAACTCATATGACATCGGCCACACCCACAAAGATTTGAGAAGCAATAAGAAGCTTGGTTAGTATTTTTGGAGTCAATTATGACTAGATCTCGAGTTTATGATTGGGTATAAGAACTAGAACCGCAACCGGATCCTAAAAGCCAAAGTAGTGTTTTTCCGTTTAGAAGCTTCAGATGCGGAATCTCATAGGACTTCGGACACACCCACAAAGATTTGAGAAGCAATAAGAAGCTTGGTTATTGTTTTTGGAGTCAAATATGACTAGATCTCGGGTTTATGATTGGGTATAAGAACTAGAACCGCAACCGGATCCTAAAAGCCAAAGTAGTGTTTTTCCGTTTAGAAGTATCAAAACCGGAATCTTATAGGACTTCGGCCACACCCACAAAGATTTGAGAAGCAATAAGAAGCGTGGTTAGTGTTTTTGGAGTCAAATATGACTAGATCTCGAGTTTATGATTGGGTATAAGAACTAGAACCGCAACCAGATCCTAAAAGCCAAAGTAGTGTTTTTCTGTTTAAAAGCTTCAAAACCGGAATCTCATAGGACTTCACCCACAAAGATTTGAGAAGCAATAAGAAGCTTGATTAGTGTTTTTGGAGTCAAATATGACTAGATCTCGTGTTTATGATTGGGTATAAGAACTAGAACTGCAACCGGATCCCAAAAGCCAAAGTAGTGTTTATCTGTTTAGAAGCTTAAAAAACCGGAATCTCATAGGACTTCGGCCACACCCAAAAAGATTTGAGGAGCAATAAGAAGCTTGGTTAGTGTTTTTGGAGTCAAATATGACTAGATCTTGTGTTTATGATTGGGTACAAGAACTAGAACCGCAACCGGATCCCAAAAACCAAAGTAGTGTTTTTCCGTTTAGAAGCTTCAAAACCGAAAACTCATAGGATTTCGGCCACACCTACAAAGTTTTGAGAAGCAATAAGAAGCTTGGTTAGTGTTTTTGGAGTCAAATATGACTAGATCTCGTGTTTATGATTGGGTATAAGAACTAGAACCGCAACCGGATCCCAAAAGCTAAAATAGTGTTTTTCCGTTTAGAAGCTCCAAAACCGAAAACTCATAGGACTTTGGCCACACCCACAAATATTTGATAAGCAATAAGAAGCCTGGTTAGTGTTTTTGGAGTCAAATATGACTAGATCTCGAGTTTATGATTGGGTATAAGAACTAGAACCGCAACCGGATCCCAAAAGCCAAAGTAGTGTTTTTCCATTTAGAAAATTCAAAACAAGAATATCATAGGACTTCGGCCACACCCACAAAGATTTGACAAGCAATAAGAAGCTTGGTTAGTGTTTTTGGAGTCAAATATGACTAGATCTCGTGTTTATGATTGGGTAGAAGAACTAGAACCGCAACCGGATCCCAAAAGCCAAAATAGTGTTTTTCCATTTAGAAGCTGCAAAAAAGAAAACTCATAGGACTTCGGCCACACCCACAAAGATTTGAGAAGCAATAAGAAGCTTGGTTAGTGTTTTTGGAGTCAAATATGACTAGATCTCGTGTTTATGATTGGGTATAAGAACTAGAACCCTAACCGGATCCCAAAAGCTAAAGGAGTGTTTTTCCGTTTAGAAGCTCCAAAACCGAAAACTCATAGGACTTCGGCCACACCCACAAAGATTTGAGAAGCGCTTGGTTAGTGTTTTTGGAGTCAAATATGACTAGATCATGTGTTTATGACTGGGTATGAGAACCAGAACCGCAACCAGATCCCAAGAGCTAAAGTAGTGTTTTTCCGTTTAGAAGCTCCAAAACAGAAAACTCATATGACATCGGCCACACCCACAAATATTTGAGAAGCAATAAGAAGCTTGGTTAGTGTTTTTGGAGTCAAATATGACTAGATCTCGTGTTTATGATTGGGTATAAGAACCAGAACAGCAACCGGATCCTAAAAGCTAAAGTAGTTTTTTCCGTTTAGAAGCTCCAAAACCGAAAACTCATAGGACTTCGGCCACACCCACAAAGATTTGAGAAGCAATAAGAAGCTTGGTTAGTGTTTTTGGAGTCAAATATGACTAGATCTCGTGTTTATGATTGGGTATAAGAACTAGAACCCTAACCGGATCCCAAAAGCTAAAGGAGTGTTTTTCCGTTTAGAAGCTCCAAAACCGAAAACTCATAGGACTTCGGACACACCCACAAAGATTTGAGAAGCAATAAGAAGCTTGGTTAGTGTTTTTGGAGTCAAATATGACTAGATCTCGTGTTTATGATTGGGTATAAGAACTAGAACCGCAACCGGATCCCAAAAGCTAAAATAGTGTTTTTCCGTTTAGAAGCTCCAAAACCGAAAACTCATAGGACTTTGGCCACACCCACAAAGATTTGATAAGCAATAAGAAGCTTGGTTAGTGTTTTTGGAGTCAAATATGACTAGATCTCGAGTTTATGATTGGGTATAAGAACTAGAACCGCAACCGGATCCCAAAAGCCAAAGTGGTGTTTTTCCGTTTAGAAGATTCAAAACCAGAATCTCATAGGACTTCGGCCACACCCACAAAGACTTGAGAAGCAATAAGAAGCTGGGTTAGTGTTTTTGGAGTCAAAAATGACTAGATCTCGTGTTTATGATTGGGTAGAAAAACTAGAACCGCAACCAGATCCCAAAAGCCAAAATAGTGTTTTTCCGTTTAGAAGCTCCAAAACCGAAAACTCATAGGACTTCGGCCACACCCACAAAGATTTGAGAAGCAATAAGAAGCTTGGTTAGTGTTTTTGGAGTCAAATATGACTAGATCTCGAGTTTATGATTGGGTATAAGAACTAGAACCGCAACCGGATCCCAAAAGCCAAAGTAGTGTTTATCTGTTTAGAAGCTTCAAAACCGGAATCTCATAGGACTTCGGCCACACCCAAAAAGATTTGAGGAGCAATAAGAACCTTGGTTAGTGTTTTTGGAGTCAAATATGACTAGATCTTGTGTTTATGATTGGGTACAAGAACTAGAACCGCAACCGGATCCCAAAAACCAAAGTAGTGTTTTTCCGTTTAGAAGCTTCAAAACCGAAAACTCATAGGACTTCGGCCACACCTACAAAGATTTGAGAAGCAATAAGAAGCTTGGTTAGTGTTTTTGGAGTCAAATATGACTAGATCTCGTGTTTATGATTGGGTATAAGAACTAGAACCGCAACCGGATCCCAAAAGCCAAAATAGTGTTTTTCCGTTTAGAAGCTGCAAAAAAGAAAACTCATAGGACTTTGGCCACACCCACAAAGATTTGATAAGCAATAAGAAGCCTGGTTAGTGTTTTTGGAGTCAAATATGACTAGATCTCGTGTTTATGATTGGGTATAAGAACTAGAACCCTAACCGGATCCCAAAACCTAAAGGAGTGTTTTTCCGTTTAGAAGCTCCAAAACCGAAAACTCATAGGACTTCGGCCACACCCACAAAGATTTGAGAAGCGCTTGGTTAGTGTTTTTGGAGTCAAATATGACTAGATCATGTGTTTATGACTGGGTATGAGAACCAGAACCGCAACCAGATCCCAAGAGCTAAAGTAGTGTTTTTCCGTTTAGAAGCTCCAAAACAGAAAACTCATATGACATCGGCCACACCCACAAATATTTGAGAAGCAATAAGAAGCTTGGTTAGTGTTTTTGGAGTCAAATATGACTAGATCTCGTGTTTATGATTGGGTATAAGAACCAGAACAGCAACCAGATCCTAAAAGCTAAAGTAGTTTTTTCCGTTTAGAAGCTCCAAAACCGAAAACTCATAGGACTTCGGCCACACCCACAAAGATTTGAGAAGCAATAAGAAGCTTGGTTAGTGTTTTTGGAGTCAAATATGACTAGATCTCGTGTTTATGATTGGGTATAAGAACTAGAACCGCTAACCGGATCCCAAAAGCTAAAGTAGTGTTTTTCCGTTTAGAAGCTCCAAAACCGAAAACTCATAGGACTTCGGACACACCCACAAAGATTTGAGAAGCAATAAGAAGCTTGGTTAGTGTTTTTGGAGTCAAATATGACTAGATCTCGTGTTTATGATTGGGTATAAGAACTAGAACCGCAACCGGATCCCAAAAGCTAAAATAGTGTTTTTCCGTTTAGAAGCTCCAAAACCGAAACTCATAGGACTTTGGCCACACCCACAAAGATTTGATAAGCAATAAGAAGCTTGGTTAGTGTTTTTGGAGTCAAATATGACTAGATCTCGAGTTTATGATTGGGTATAAGAACTAGAACCGCAACCGGATCCCAAAAGCCAAAGTAGTGTTTTTCCGTTTAGAAGATTCAAAACCAGAATCTCATAGGACTTCGGCCACACCCACAAAGATTTGAGAAGCAATAAGAAGCTTGGTTAGTGTTTTTGGAGTCAAATATGACTAGATCTCGTGTTTATGATTGGGTAGAAGAAACTAGAACCGCAACCAGATCCCAAAAGCCTAAAATAGTGTTTTTCCGTTTAGAAGCTCCAAAACCGAAAACTCATAGGACTTCGGCCACACCCACAAAGATTTGAGAAGCAATAAGAAGCTTGGTTAGTGTTTTTGGAGTCAAATATGACTAGATCTCGAGTTTATGATTGGGTATAAGAACTAGAACCGCAACCGGATCCCAAAAGCCTAAAGTAGTGTTTTTCCGTTTAGAAGCTCCAAAACCGAAATCTCATAGGACTTCGGCCACACCCACAAAGATTTGAGAAGCAATAAGAAGCTTGGTTAGTGTTTTTGGAGTCAAATATGACTAGATCTCGTGTTTATGATTGGGTATAAGAACTAGAACCGCAACCGGATCCAAAAGCCAAAGTAGTGTTTTTCCGTTTAGAAGCTCAAAACCGAAAACTCATAGGACTTCGGCCACACCTACAAAGTTTGAGAAGCAATAAGAAGCTTGGTTAGTGTTTTTGGAGTCAAATATGACTAGATCTCGTGTTTATGATTGGGTATAAGAACTAGAACCGCAACCGGATCCCAAAAGCCAAAATAGTGTTTTTCCGTTTAGAAGCTGCAAAAAAGAAAACTCATAGGACTTTGGCCACACCCACAAAAGATTTGATAAGCAATAAGAAGCCTGGTTAGTGTTTTTGGAGTCAAATATGACTAGATCTCGTGTTTATGATTGGGTATAAGAACTAGAACCCTAACCGGATCCCAAAACCTAAGGAGTGTTTTTCCGTTAGAAGACTCCAAAACCGAAAACTCATAGGACTTCGGCCACACCCACAAAGATTTGAGAAGCGCTTGGTTAGTGTTTTTGGAGTCAAATATGACTAGATCATGTGTTTATGACTGGGTATGAGAAACCAGAACCGCA
>CM032921.1:4390606-4646728 GCA_019202795.1 Arabidopsis thaliana x Arabidopsis arenosa | reverse complement strand
CACTACTTTAGCTCTTGGGATCCGGTTGCGGTTCTAGTTCTTATACCCAATCATAAACACGAGATCTAGTCATATTTGACTCCAAAAACACTAACCAAGCTTCTTATTGCTTCTCAAATCTTTGTGGGTGTGGCCGAAGTCCTATGAGTTTTCGGTTTTGGAGCTTCTAAACGGAAAAACACTCCTTTAGCTTTTGGGATCCGGTTAGGGTTCTAGTTCTTATACCCAATCATAAACACGAGATCTAGTCATATTTGACTCCAAAAACACTAACCAAGCTTCTTATTGCTTCTCAAATCTTTGTGGGTGTGGCCGAAGTCCTATGAGTTTTCGGTTTTGGAGCTTCTAAACGGAAAAACACTACTTTAGCTTTTGGGATCCGGTTGCGGTTCTAGTTCTTATACCCAATCATAAACACGAGATCTAGTCATATTTGACTCCAAAAACACTAACCAAGCTTCTTATTGCTTCTCAAATCTTTGTGGGTGTGGCCGAAGTCCTATGAGTTTTCGGTTTTGGAGCTTCTAAACGGAAAAACACTACTTTAGCTTTTGGGATCCGGTTGCGGTTCTAGTTCTTATACCCAATCATAAACACGAGATCTAGTCATATTTGACTCCAAAAACACTAACCAAGCTTCTTATTGCTTCTCAAATCTTTGTGGGTGTGGCCGAAGTCCTATGAGTTTTCGGTTTTGGAGCTTCTAAACGGAAAAACACTACTTTAGCTTTTGGGATCCGGTTGCGGTTCTAGTTCTTATACCCAATCATAAACACGAGATCTAGTCATATTTGACTCCAAAAACACTAACCAAGCTTCTTATTGCTTCTCAAATCTTTGTGGGTGTGGCCGAAGTCCTATGAGTTTTCGGTTTTGGAGCTTCTAAACGGAAAAACACTACTTTAGCTTTTGGGATCCGGTTGCGGTTCTAGTTCTTATACCCAATCATAAACACGAGATCTAGTCATATTTGACTCCAAAAACACTAACCAAGCTTCTTATTGCTTCTCAAATCTTTGTGGGTGTGGCCGAAGTCCTATGAGTTTTCGGTTTTGGAGCTTCTAAACGGAAAAACACTCCTTTAGCTTTTGGGATCCGGTTAGGGTTCTAGTTCTTATACCCAATCATAAACACGAGATCTAGTCATATTTGACTCCAAAAACACTAACCAAGCTTCTTATTGCTTCTCAAATCTTTGTGGGTGTGGCCGAAGTCCTATGAGTTTTCGGTTTTGGAGCTTCTAAACGGAAAAAACACTACTTTAGCTTTTGGGATCCGGTTGCGGTTCTAGTTCTTATACCCAATCATAAACACGAGATCTAGTCATATTTGACTCCAAAAACACTAACCAAGCTTCTTATTGCTTCTCAAATCTTTGTGGGTGTGGCCGAAGTCCTATGAGTTTTCGGTTTTGGAGCTTCTAAACGGAAAAACACTCCTTTAGGTTTTGGGATCCGGTTAGGGTTCTAGTTCTTATACGCAATCATAAACACGAGATCTAGTCATATTTGACTCCAAAAACACTAACCAAGCTTCTTATTGCTTCTCAAATCTTTGTGGGTGTGGCCGAAGTCCTATGAGTTTTCGGTTTTGGAGCTTCTAAACGGAAAAACACTACTTTAGCTTTTGGGATCCGGTTGCGGTTCTAGTTCTTATACCCAATCATAAACACGAGATCTAGTCATATTTGACTCCAAAAACACTAACCAAGCTTCTTATTGCTTCTCAAATCTTTGTGGGTGTGGCCGAAGTCCTATGAGTTTTCGGTTTTGGAGCTTCTAAACGGAAAAACACTACTTTAGCTTTTGGGATCCGGTTGCTGTTCTAGTTCTTATACCCAATCATAAACACGAGATCTAGTCATATTTGACTCCAAAAACACTAACCAAGCTTCTTATTGCTTCTCAAATCTTTGTGGGTGTGGCCGAAGTCCTATGAGTTTTCTGTTTTGGAGCTTCTAAAACGGAAAAACACTACTTTAGCTCTTGGGATCCGGTTGCGGTTCTATTTCTTATACCCAATCATAAACACGAGATCTAGTCATATTTGACTCCAAAAACACTAACCAAGCTTCTTATTGCTTCTCAAATCTTTGTGGGTGTGGCCGAAGTCCTATGAGTTTTCGGTTTTGGAGCTTCTAAACGGAAAAACACTACTTTAGCTTTGGGATCCGGTTGCGGTTCTATTTCTTATACCCAATCATAAACACGAGATCTAGTCATATTTGACTCCAAAAACACTAACCAAGCTTCTTATTGCTTCTCAAATCTTTGTGGGTGTGGCCGAAGTCCTATGAGTTTTCGGTTTTGGAGCTTCTAAACGGAAAAACACTCCTTTAGCTTTTGGGATCCGGTTAGGGTTCTAGTTCTTATACCCAATCATAAACACGAGATCTAGTCATATTTGACTCCAAAAACACTAACCAAGCTTCTTATTGCTTCTCAAATCTTTGTGGGTGTGGCCGAAGTCCTATGAGTTTTCGGTTTTGGAGCTTCTAAACGGAAAAACACTACTTTAGCTTTTGGGATCCGGTTGCGGTTCTAGTTCTTATACCCAATCATAAACACGAGATCTAGTCATATTTGACTCCAAAAACACTAACCAAGCTTCTTATTGCTTCTCAAATCTTTGTGGGTGTGGCCGAAGTCCTATGAGTTTTCGGTTTTGGAGCTTCTAAACGGAAAAACACTACTTTAGCTTTTGGGATCCGGTTGCGGTTCTAGTTCTTATACCCAATCATAAACACGAGATCTAGTCATATTTGACTCCAAAAACACTAACCAAGCTTCTTATTGCTTCTCAAATCTTTGTGGGTGTGGCCGAAGTCCTATGAGTTTTCGGTTTTGGAGCTTCTAAACGGAAAAACACTACTTTAGCATTTGGGATCCGGTTGCGGTTCTAGTTCTTATACCCAATCATAAACACGAGATCTAGTCATATTTGACTCCAAAAACACTAACCAAGCTTCTTATTGCTTCTCAAATCTTTGTGGGTGTGGCCGAAGTCCTATGAGTTTTCGGTTTTGGAGCTTCTAAACGGAAAAACACTACTTTAGCTCTTGGGATCCGGTTGCGGTTCTAGTTCTTATACCCAATCATAAACACGAGATCTAGTCATATTTGACTCCAAAAACACTAACCAAGCTTCTTATTGCTTCTCAAATCTTTGTGGGTGTGGCCGAAGTCCTATGAGTTTTCGGTTTTGGAGCTTCTAAACGGAAAAACACTCCTTTAGGCTTTTGGGATCCGGTTAGGGTTCTAGTTCTTATACCAATCATAAACACGAGATCTAGTCATATTTGACTCCAAAAACACTAACCAAGCTTCTTATTGCTTCTCAAATCTTTGTGGGTGTGGCCGAAGTCCTATGAGTGTTCGGTTTTGGGGCTTCTAAACGCAAAAAACACTACTTTAGCTTTTGGGATCCTGGTTGCGGTTCTAGTTCTTATACCCAATCATAAACACGAGATCTAGTCATATTTGACTCCAAAAACACTAACCAAGCTTCTTATTGCTTCTCAAATCTTTGTGGGTGTGGCCGAAGTCCTATGAGTTTTCGGTTTTGGAGCTTCTAAACGGAAAAACACTCCTTTAGCTTTTGGGATCCGGTTAGGGTTCTAGTTCTTATACCCAATCATAAACACGAGATCTAGTCATATTTGACTCCAAAAACACTAACCAAGCTTCTTATTGCTTCTCAAATCTTTGTGGGTGTGGCCGAAGTCCTATGAGTTTTCGGTTTTGGAGCTTCTAAACGGAAAAACACTACTTTAGCTTTTGGGATCCGGTTAGGGTTCTAGTTCTTATACCCAATCATAAACACGAGATCTAGTCATATTTGACTCCAAAAACACTAACCAAGCTTCTTATTGCTTCTCAAATCTTTGTGGGTGTGGCCGAAGTCCTATGAGTGTTCGGTTTTGGGGCTTCTAAACGCAAAAAACACTACTTTAGCTTTTGGGATCTGGTTGCGGTTCTAGTTCTTATACCCAATCATAAACACGAGATCTAGTCACATTTGACTCCAAAAACACTAACCAAGCTTCTTATTGCTTCTCAAATCTTTGTGGGTGTGGCCGAAGTCCTATGAGTTTTCTGTTTTGGAGCTTCTAAACGGAAAAACACTCCTTTAGCTTTTGGGATCCGGTTAGGGTTCTAGTTCTTATACCCAATTGTGGAAGTCGAAACTAACACAATCGAGATTTGTCTAGGGTTTTAATTTAGGGATACGATATGCGGGAATTCTCAAAGAACAACAGAAAGAGCGATGACCAAAGATGGTGTTCTTGATATTATTGATGAAAAGTATTGCTTTGATCGTACAAGAGTTTGATCGTAAAAGAAAAAGGTGTTTGTGCTGTAAGAGCTTTGTGTAGTGTAAATTCTAGAGCGATATTGCTTGCCCTAAAGTGAGAGCCTTGAGTCTCTTTATATAGGGATGATAGGCCGCCTCTCCAGCGATATTCTCGGAAGATTTCCATTTATCTTGAAGTCGGCTTAGAATATCCCTGGATTAGGATACTTTCCTTATTCTTCGGAGCTTTTCGGAAGTTTTCCTGATTTGAGTCGATCCTTCGAGATTCTCTCTTATCATTTCCGAGTATTTCGGAAATGGTTCATTCCTTCGGAAATGATACTTCAAAGGCGAATATTTGCTAAGTCTTCGCCTCGGGTGACTAATGATTTTGGCTCGGGGACAACCTTCCTATTCGCCTCGGATGCGTTGGCTCTTCGGCTCGGGTGTCTTGTGAAGTCGGCTCGGGACGAAGGGGGAGCAGCTCGGGTAAGGTGGTATGTCGTATCCCGAGGTGATGCAAGATGTCCCGAGCCGGTTCGGCCATGGTTTTCCCGAACCGATCTAGTGATCTATCCCGGGCCGGTTCGGTGATTTCGAGCAGGTTTAGTTAGAACTCGCCAAGCCACCTCGGTGATGAATCCCGAGGTGCTGTATCCCGGCTCGGACTTAATGCGGGTGGAAACCGACCCCAACAGTTTGCCCCCCTAGCTCGTTGTCTTGATGAGCAAGTGACGAGCTTCAGGATTATTAGTCCCGAGCCTATCCTGGTACGCCGAAGCTATCAACGACTTTGAATCCTTTGATGATCTGAATTCTCCTGACGATTCGAATCCCTTTGACGTTTCAACTTCTTTTTTGCGTGTGACGATTGAGTTTCCTTCTCGAGAAGTGGAAAAGTTTTCGCTTATTCCCGAGAATTTCGGCGGACGTGAAACCATCTCTGAGCCCACGCGCGCCCGACGCGCCGAGGCGTTCTATAAATACACGTCTCGCGATTCATTTCTTCAGTTCTGCAATCTTCGAGCAAAAAATCTAAAGGTTCGTTTCTTTCGCTCTGATCTTGATTTCCTTTACGTTTCTTCTTTTCCGATTTATTTCCGTCGTTGCGCCACCGTTGCTAGATTTAGGTTGATTTTGCCGATCTCCTAGATTTTGTTTTCCCGATCATCCCCTGATTTCCCGAGCCAGAAAATGTCGCTTTCAGATTCAAGTGATTTAAACCGAGGTGGAAGTATTCCCGTTCATAAACGCAAGATGGTTTGGAGCAGCTCGGATGGATCCGAGGCCAGTTCATCAGGCCGACCTGAGCCGGACAGTGGAGCGGAGTCGTCGTCCGAACGACGAGGAGATTCGAGCCAATTTGTGGCTCGGGAAGACGCAATTGCTGATATAGCTCGGGATGAGGATCTTCCGGATGATCCCGAGGCGATTTTAAATAGGAGGACGCGTCCTCCGGCTTCGGATGAAGCTGGTGTTTCTCGCTGGCAGGATGTGCCCGAGCTGCCGGTTTTGCCCGAGGTGAAGGGCGAGATGGTTACTTATGATCCCGAGGAGGGAGCCAGGCTACTTCAGCTGGCGATTCAAGGTGCCAGGGCTCTGAGGAAGAAAACCCGAGCCAAGAAAGTGAAGAAGCCTGATCCTCCCGGTTCCACTCTATCGACTTCTGACTCTCTTCGGGAATTAAAAGCACGTTTTAATTTCAGCGAAGGGGTGACTCTGCGGTTGCCGACCCCCGATGAGAGAGCCGATGATCCTCCTGAGGGGTTCTTCACCTTGTACGAAGGATTCTTCTACTTCTGCTTCCTTTGGTTTCCAATACCGAGGCCAATCATTGAGTATTTGTGGTCGTATAAGCTCGCTTTGGCCCAGATTACAACCCGAGGCCTTCGCCACTTGATCGGTATTCTGGTGCGGGGGGTTGAGACGTACAACAATGTCGGTCTCGATCATCTGAGGAATCTGTTGGAGATTCGACGCGTTCCGGGTTGTGCCATGGAGAGATATTACATCTCTCCTAGTCCGAGGCGAAGGGTTATTGGTGGCTTTCCGAGCAAAGACGAGAAATACACCGATCATTTTTTCTTCGTTGCCCTTGACGAAGATTGTGTGCCCGAGGGCTGTCTTGAGAAAATGATTGGGAAATGGAGGAAGATTGGTAGTTTTTCCAAAATTTCTGCTCGTTCTGTGTTACAACTTGACTGTTTCGACTAATCCGCCTCGATCCTCTTTTTTTTTTTTTTTTGCAGACCGAGGCCCGAGCTTTTTGGATCGTATTCCCGAGGACCTTTTCAGCGTACGCGAGGAGCTAGCTGCTAGAAAGTGTCACTGGATCAAGCATTTCTCTCAAGCAAGGATCGAAAAGGCGTTAAGGGTTCTTCACGGCGTTTCTTGTTCTACTTCTTCATCCTCTTCGGATCAGAGGTTAGGTTTTCTGACAGAAATGCAAGGAGTGAAGATGTCCTTGAGAGAGAAGAAGGCCGCCGAGAAGAAGGCGCGCGAAGAGGAGAGGGCGATCAAGGCAGCTTTCGGGCCTTTAACTCCGCCCGAGGCGATTGGGGGTAACGAGACGTTCGTTGACCCCGAGGTGATAGTTGATCCTATGGGATCGGGGACCGACCTGACTGTCACCTTGGTTCGCCCCGAGGTGCCCGAGGGTATCCCGACTGGGGACGCTGTTAACAGGGTTCCCGAGGCGGGAAATGCGCTGGTAGTTGGTCTGCCTGCTGGTGGTCAGACCAAGTCTAAAGGAAAGCGTCCCCGAGGGGAACATTCCGGGGACAAGCGCAAAAAATCGAGGAGAGCTCATAGCTCCTCTCGTCCGATCTACCAGGATAAGGTGGCTTCTGCCAATCTTATAGCTTCCTGCGCCTGGCCGCTGCTTCCCGCCCCAGAGGGCTTAGTCGAGGCGGAGCGATACGGCGAAACTGCGGCTAACTTCTTGAAGGTATTTCCTGCCTTTTGCTTTATAGTACACTTGCTCGGTTTTATACTTAACGTTCCCATTTTGGCGTTTTTCAGGCTTTCTCCTCAATGAACACGATGGTGCACTCCTATGACTCCGCGGCTCGTGCGTATGAGATGGCCAAGGAGCAGTTGGAGATGGCGCGGAGCGAGGCTGAGAGGAAGGCGGCCGAGGCCGTTTTAACTGCGCAGAATGCCGAGGCGCTGGTTGCCGCTGAGCAGGACGCGAGGCGTAAAATGGCGGAGGAAAGTCTCCGTGCTCAGCAGAAAGCCGAGGCGACGATCGAGAGTCTGAATCGGCTGTTGTCTGAAGAGAAAGCTCTTCACGAAACCGAGGTTGCCCGAGCGAGAAGAGCTGCTAAGCTGGAGATGGCAGGACAATTTGCCGAGAAGATTAGAGCGACCGAGGCGAGGTTGAGCCAGTTTGACAAAGTGTCTGAGAGATATATATATTTTTCCCAGGCCAAGGCCAACGCCGAACTGATCGCGGAGCTTGAGCGCGGCAAGAAGATTGAAGATGAGAAAGAGGAGGTCATGAAGTGGAAAGAGGAGTTCGGGGATGCCGAGGCTGAGTACGCTAAGCTTGGGGCCGAGCTCCTTGAAGATTTGAAGATTTCTCCGGTGTCTCCTGTTTCTGCTCATGACGGGCTGGGAAACAGATCGGTTGAGAGTGATGCGGTTGATGCCGGAGTGGTCAATCAAGCGGGCACGAACTTGAACCCTGAGGCTGCGCGAGTTCCGGATGATGAGGACGCATGTGCCTGAGGCGTCTACTCCTTTGTTTTCTGTCTTAAATATCCCTCCTCGTTAAACTTGTGCCTGGACGGCTTTATCCATTTGAACGCGTTCTTTTTAAGTACTTGAATTATTTCATTTTGTCTCAAGATGTTCCCGACTTCGTTAATGGTTTTTCGTTTTATCCGAGCTAGGTTTGATATCAGTGTTGGGTAACTGAGTTTTCGTAAATCTGACTTATTTGTCGAGAAGTTTCAAGATTTCGCATAATGATTTTAACTTCCGAGCCCAAAACGAAAAAGACCGTTTACCAGTGCTAAGTTAACTGGGTTTATGATTTGCTCGTCGAGAAGTTGAATTCAAACGTTTTAAACTTCCGAGCCGACATATACACCAATGTTAATGTTATTGGGTTTCGGTCATGTGAGACTTAATCTTTGTCGGTTGCGACCCGAGCTGAGATAGTCGATGCCAGTGCTTAGAAGCGAACTGGGGTACCAGTGTTGAAGTCAACTGGGTTTTCTGAAGACAATTTCTTTTGGCAGGATATCTCCGACCTGATTGTCTCGAATGCTTATATAGCGCGCTGTAACCGAAGCGGTAGAGTGAGCTCTTTGTTCGTGAACGTGGCCATCGTCCGAACGAACTATTGGCTTTGGAGGTCGATGAGATGACCGTAGAAGTTTCCGAGGCGGGTTTCGGGATTGATGTCGAGGTGAATAAGATTGAAAATCCAAAAGGGTAGAACTTAAAGTAAATTTGTTAAAAAGTTTCGAGTGGGAGTATATATGTATACGTACCCACTCCCCCCCTTTTTTAATTAGGGGGGGTAGCTGAACTCGTCCGAAGACGAGCTGCCTACGTACCCTTTTCAGGGATCAAGCCACCCCGTAGTTCAAGTACATGCGTACCTTAGGTTTTTAGCGATAATACTTCCTTAGATGCATTGCGTTCCAGGATCTGGGTACCGCTTTACCGTTCATGTTGATGAGTTCGTAGACGCCGGGACGTACGACCTTCGCGATTGTGTAAGGTCCTTCCCAATTTGCTCCGAGCTTTCCAACGTTTAGCTCGGCAGTGTTTTGAAACACTTTTCGTAGTACGAGATCTCCTTCGTGGAAGCGGCGCTGCTTGACGTGTGAATTATAATACCGAGCTGTAGCATTCTGATAGTTCTGCATGCGGACCAAGGCTGAATCTCTTCTCTCGTCGATTAAGTCCAGCTCGTCCAGCATCATCTGAGTGTTGGAGTTTTCCTGCTCGGGGAGCAAACGCCTTCTTATTCCCGGGATCTCGGCTTCGGTGGGAATCACGCATTCCGTACCGTAAACGAGGGCGAAAGGTGTTTCTCCCGTGGCTCGCCGCGGCGTTGTTCTGTGCGACCATAAGACTCCTTCCAATTCGTCGGCCAAGCGGCCTTTCTTTGCGTCGAGGCGCTTCTTAATTCCGTCGAGAATCGTCTTGTTTGCTGCTTCTGCCTGTCTGTTTCCCTGAGGATACCGAGGCGTAGATTTGCTGAGGCGAATACCCCATTTCTCGCAGAATCCTTCGAACCGAGCCGAGATGAATTGCGAGCCATTGTCTGTGACGATCTCGTAAGGTATCCCGTGGCGGCATATGATGTTCTTCCAGACGAAGTTCTCGACCTGCGCGTCTTTAATGGATGCATAGGAGTCCGCCTCGATCCACTTGGAGAAGTAGTCTGTTAGTACGAGGACAAGTTTCTTCTGCTTGGAATTGTGTAGAGGCCCGATAATGTCCATGGACCAGCGCATGAAGGGATAGGGCGAGGTGATAGAAGAAAGGAGCTCGGCGGGTTGATGGATAGTTGGTGCGTGTCTCTGGCATTTGTCACATCTTTGAGAAAACTTCTCGCAATCTTTGACCATTGTCGGCCAAAAATATCCGTGGCGCTTGATCTTTATGGCCAAGGCTCTCCCGCCAGAGTGATTCCCACAAGACCCGCCGTGTATTTCTTCCATGACTCTCCGAGCTTCGTTTCCTTCGACACAGATTAGCAAGGGTCCGGAAAACCGCCATTTAAAGAGTTCTCCGTCGATCAGGGTATACCGAGCCGCTTTCGTTTTAAGCTTCCGAGCTGCCCATTTTTCAGTAGGGACTTCTCCATCGGCTATGTAACTCCGGATGGCTCCGATCCATTTGGTATCGCTCCCATACTCGGGCTCAATTGTGTCTGCAGTCTGTTGTTCTGGCAGTTCGGTGTCCATCTCCTCCGGTTCTTCCGTCTCCCGAGCTGTTAGTACTTGATCTTCGCTACTGTCTTCGATGCTCGGCTTTTCGATGAACTCTACCGGTATGATCCTCTTCAGGTTTGGATCGGAGGTCGAAGCTAGAGCTGCTAAGGCATCCGCCGATGTGTTCTCGCCTCGCGGGATTCTGGTTAATTCGAACTCTCCGAACTGCTTCGCCAGGTCTTGTGCGAGAGCCAGATATGCTTCCATTCGTTCATCCCGAGCCACGTACTCTCCGTTAAATTGGTTGGCCACGAGCTGGGAATCGCAGAAGGCTCGTAGCTTGTTGATCTTAAGTCCCCGAGCCAGCTTTAGTCCGGCTATCAGCGCTTCGTATTCCGCCACGTTGTTAGTTGCGTCAAAGTTTAGCCGGAAAGATTGCTCAAGGATTTCACCTTCTGGTGACGCCAAGCGGATCCCGACGCCAGAACCTTGTTTTGAGGACGAACCGTCAACGTGGAGGATCCAGACGGCATCGGGTGACTCTTCTCGGGCGTTCTCTGTTGGTAGCTCGATGATAAAATCGGCCAGGACTTGACATTTCGCGCATGTTTTGTTCCTGTATTCGATGTCGTACTCGCTGAGTTCTACTGCCCACTTGGCCAGGCGTCCCGATTGGCTCGGACTATGCAGGATGGTTCGAAGTGATACGGGCGCCATGACGACAATTGAGTGAGATTGGAAATACGGCCGTAGCTTCCGAGCTGACATTACTACGGCGAGGGCGAGCTTTTCAGTTTGCGGGTAGCGTGTTTCCGCGTCGGTGAAAGTTTGCGAGACATAAAATATCGGTTTCTGCTCTCCTCTGTCTTCTCTAACGATGACTCCGCTTATTGCTGTATCTGAGACGGCGATGTACAGAAATAACGGTTCGCCCGGGACTGGTTTTGCCAACACCGGTGGATTAGCTAAGTACTTCTTCAGTTCCTGGAAAGCTTCTTCGCAGCGATCGGTCCATTCGAATTTCTTGTTCCCGCGCAGAGTATCGTAGAAAGCCAGGCATTTGTCTGTTGATCGCGAGATGAATCGGTTCAGGGCTGCGACTCTCCCGGTTAGACGTTGAACTTCCCGTTTGTTTTGCGGCGAGGGCATATTCAGTAGAGCATCAATTTGCTTCGGATTTGCTTCGATGCCTCGGTGAGTTACAAGGTATCCCAGAAATTCGCCTGATTTTACCGCGAAACGACATTTTGCCGGGTTGAGCTTCATGTTATGCTGATTAAGTTGTCGAAAGCAGTCGCGTAGATGGGCTATATGGTCGTTTTCTTCGAGGGATTTGACTAGCATGTCATCGATGTAGACTTCCATCGTCTTCCCGAGCTGCTCGGAGAACATTCTGTTGACGAGCCGTTGATACGTTGCGCCGGCATTCTTGAGTCCGAAGGGCATGACCTTGTAACAGTAGATACCTCGGTCTGTGATAAACGCTGTTTTCTCGCGATCATCGGGGTGCATGAAAATCTGGTTGTATCCCGCGAAAGCATCCATGAACGATAGTAACTTGTTCCCCGCGGTTGCTTCCACCAAGCGATCGATGTGTGGGAGCGGAAAACTATCTTTAGGGCAAGCTTTGTTCAGATCGGTGAAGTCGACGCAAACTCTCCACTTGCCGTTCTTCTTCTTAACCACGACAGGATTCGCCAACCAGTCCGGGTATCTTGCTTCGGAGATCGAGCCGATATTCAGGAGTTTTTCTACTTCGGCGTTCACGGCATCTGCGCGATCCCGACCCAATTTTCTTCGCTTCTGCTTGATGGGCTTGAAAGACGGGTCAACATTCAGCTCGTGGCAGATTACGTCGATGCTTACCCCGGGTAGGTCTTCAGCTGACCAGGCGAAGGTGTTGATGTTCTCTTTGAGGAATGAGATGAGCTCGGTCTTGATTTCCTCGGTTAAGTCGCTGCCAATTTCCACGCATCGTTCGGGCCGTTCGTCGTCGAGGCAAATGGAGATTACAGGATCCGAGGTAGGCTTCTTCTCCTCGCGCGCCTCCTCGATCTGTAATTGCTATAACTGTTTAGATATAGCCTTCTCTTCACTTCGGCCAAGTTTTGATTTCTTGTGATCGGTTTCAGCCTTGGCTTCGGTGACAGGGTTTCGGAGTTTGTGCGCTGCCATGTAACACATCCGCGAATTTTTCTGGCTGCCCCAGATTGTTTTCACGCCACTGGGGGTCGGGAATTTGACACAGAGGTGATAGGTCGATGCGACAGCTCGCATCTGATTTAGCCACGGCGTGCCCATTATGACGTTGTAAATGGTAGGTTGATCGGTGACTGAGAAGTTGACTACCTTTGTCACCCCGCCGGCTCGGACTGGTAATTGAATGGTTCCGAGCGTCATCAAAGTTTCCCCCGAAAATCCGAGGACAGGCCTCGGGGTCGGTGTTACCTGTGACATATCAATGTTCATTTGTCGGAGTGTTTCACGGAAAATCACGTCGATGGTGCTACCGGTGTCGACCAGTATTCGGCAAACATCATGATCTCCTATCGCTAATGTGATGACGAGGGGATCGTTGTGAGGCATGTCGAGCCCGTTCGTCTCACTTTCTTCGAATGTGACTATGTCGTTAGGTCGGTCGAAGGGTCTCGTCCAGTTGCTAGGCGCCTCGGCTCGGCGTTGATACGCCTTGATTGCGGCCACGGTATCAGGACAGTACGGCGATCCACCCATTATGGTGAAGATTTTTTGCCGTGTATTATCCCGGTCTTCGTCTTGATTTTCCCGAGTTCTCTTCTGGGCGTCCGTGTTCCTCGGCTCGGGGTCCCCTGCAGTGTTGGCCTGCTCGGGCTGATCCGGCTCTGGCTCTAGGTCCTTGAGCGTGACGTTCGTCCCGAGCTCTCCTGCTAAGAATTTCGTCGCTAATTTAGCGCCGAGGCTTCGGCATCGTGAGGTGTGGTGGCCAAAGATTTTGTGGTGCTCGCAGTATTCCTGATCGTTGCTTGGTGGCTGATCTCTTGTCCAAGTGTAGGTTTCTCTTCCTCGCCCACGAACTCGGCCTCTGCCGCGACCTCGGCCACGAGGAGTGTCGATCTGATAATTGTGAGCTCCCTTAAAATTGCGCCCTTCATGATGTGTATACGTCCCGCTCTCGCGAGCTTTCTTCTGTACCGGAGGTGTTGTTTGAGTCTTCTCAGTTCGGGGCGTTTGCTTCGTCGGCTCGTGCCTCTTTGCCAGTAGTGCCATCTCTTCTTCATGGGCGACGAAGTCTGAGGCTCGGTGCAGCGCGTCGCGGATTGTCGTAGGTTTGGATAGATTCAGCTCTTTTCTGAACTCGGACTTGTACCAGAGAGCTTTCTTCAGGGCCGAAAGGGCGGCTACGTCGGTGATTCCTTCAACCTTGGCTAGCGTTGATTTGAAGGTCGTGAGGAAATCTGTTAACGGCTCGGTGGGCTGTTGAGACAGAGACCACAGATCTGCGTCGGAGGTTCCGGGGTCGATGAGCACGGAGTATTGCTTGAGGAAGAGTGTCGACAGCTCGTCGAAACTGTCAATCGAGTTTCGTTCCAATCTTGAAAACCACTCTAATGCGGGTCCTTTGAGGTGTTCCACGAACAGTAGGCACAGACCGGCATCCTTCTCTCCGGGCTTGAACCTGGCTCGGGCCACAGATATCACGAATGACTTAATATGACACTTCGGGTCGGTTGTCCCGTTGTAGGTGTCGATTTTGAACTTCCCCAGATTGGACATCGTCGTTTCGGAAATTCTTTTGGTGAAAGGCGTATTCCGAGATTCTTCCAAAATTCTGTCGATGTTAGGTGCGGAGGATGAAACGCTATGTATCTGGGTTTTGACGAGCTTCATATCGGCTTCCGCCTTCGCTAGGGAGGCTCGGATCTTGCTGAGCTCGTCTTCTCTTTCGGATTCTTCGGCCCATCTTATGTTTTCTTCAGTTTCTTCGTCATCAGTGAGGTCGGTTCGTTCGACTGAGTTAGCTCCAGCCCGGGTACGCTCGTTTTGTGGATCGTCCGGCTCGTCCGTCGGGTCCACTGCGTCCGGCTCGGTGGGATCATCCTGATCCTCGCGTCTGGCAGGATCGGCTCGGGTTGCAGCTTTGGCGTTGTCCGTTGGTGTCGCGAACGTGAGTCTCGTCGGGTTGAGACCAGGCAAATCCCTCCGGGCTCGTGGCGGTCGAGTCTGGAAACGCGTGGTTTTGTGTTGCCCACGGGATGCGATTTCTTCGATTTGTAGCGCCAAGGTTTTGTTAGCTTTCTCTTGATCGTCAGCTTTCTTCTGGAACTTAACCATCATATCCTTCAGTTCGGCTAGGGTCGCTGAGATTACTGGATCGACTTGAGGGTTCGGAAGGTTCGGGTTGCCTCCTCCGGCTGGTGGTGGAATCTGACGACCGTCCTCGTTCATCGTCTTCTTCGGTAGTTGAGTTCTGCGTTCTTAGAGTAAGAGAATTCTAAAGTATCCCCACAGACGGCGCCAAACTGTGGAAGTCGAAACTAACACAATCGAGATTTGTCTAGGGTTTTAATTTAGGGATACGATATGCGGGAATTCTCAAAGAACAACAGAAAGAGCGATGACCAAAGATGGTGTTCTTGATATTATTGATGAAAAGTATTGCTTTGATCGTACAAGAGTTTGATCGTAAAAGAAAAAGGTGTTTGTGCTGTAAGAGCTTTGTGTAGTGTAAATTCTAGAGCGATATTGCTTGCCCTAAAGTGAGAGCCTTGAGTCTCTTTATATAGGGATGATAGGCCGCCTCTCCAGCGATATTCTCGGAAGATTTCCATTTATCTTGAAGTCGGCTTAGAATATCCCTGGATTAGGATACTTTCCTTATTCTTCGGAGCTTTTCGGAAGTTTTCCTGATTTGAGTCGATCCTTCGAGATTCTCTCTTATCATTTCCGAGTATTTCGGAAATGGTTCATTCCTTCGGAAATGATACTTCAAAGGCGAATATTTGCTAAGTCTTCGCCTCGGGTGACTAATGATTTTGGCTCGGGGACAACCTTCCTATTCGCCTCGGATGCGTTGGCTCTTCGGCTCGGGTGTCTTGTGAAGTCGGCTCGGGACGAAGGGGGAGCAGCTCGGGTAAGGTGGTATGTCGTATCCCGAGGTGATGCAAGATGTCCCGAGCCGGTTCGGCCATGGTTTTCCCGAACCGATCTAGTGATCGATCCGGGGCCGGTTCGGTGATTTCGAGCAGGTTTAGTTAGAACTCGCCAAGCCACCTCGGTGATGAATCCCGAGGTGCTGTATCCCGGCTCGGACTTAATGCGGGTGGAAACCGACCCCAACACCAATCATAAACACGAGATCTAGTCATATTTGACTCCAAAAACACTAACCAAGCTTCTTATTGCTTCTCAAATCTTTCTGGGTGTGGCCGAAGTCCTATGAGTTTTCGGTTTTGGAGCATCTAATCGGAAAAACACTCCTTTAGGTTTTGGGATCCGGTTAGGGTTCTAGTTCTTATACGCAATCATAAACACGAGATCTAGTCATATTTGACTCCAAAAACACTAACCAAGCTTCTTATTGCTTCTCAAATCTTTGTGGGTGTGGCCGAAGTCCTATGAGTGTTCGGTTTTGGGGCTTCTAAACGCAAAAAACACTACTTTAGCTTTTGGGATCTGGTTGCGGTTCTAGTTCTTATACCCAATCATAAACACGAGATCTAGTCATATTTGACTCCAAAAACACTAACCAAGCTTCTTATTGCTTCTCAAATCTTTGTGGGTGTGGCCGAAGTCCTATGAGTTTTCGGTTTTGGAGCTTCTAAACGGAAAAAAAACTCCTTTAGCTTTTGGGATCCGGTTAGGGTTCTAGTTCTTATACCCAATCATAAACACGAGATCTAGTCATATTTGACTCCAAAAACACTAACCAAGCTTCTTATTGCTTCTCAAATCTTTGTGGGTGTGGCCGAAGTCCTATGAGTTTTCGGTTTTTGAGCTTCTAAACGGAAAAACACTACTTTAGCTTTTGGGATCCGGTTGCTGTTCTAGTTCTTATACCCAATCATAAACACGAGATCTAGTCATATTTGACTCCAAAAACACTAACCAAGCTTCTTATTGCTTCTCAAATCTTTGTGGGTGTGGCCGAAGTCCTATGAGTTTTCTGTTTTGGAGCTTCTAAAACGGAAAAACACTACTTTAGCTCTTGGGATCCGGTTGCGGTTCTATTTCTTATACCCAATCATAAACACGAGATCTGGTCATATTTGACTCCAAAAACACTAACCAAGCTTCTTATTGCTTCTCAAATCTTTGTGGGTGTGGCCGAAGTCCTATGAGTTTTCTGTTTTGGAGCTTCTAAAACGGAAAAACACTACTTTAGCTCTTGGGATCCGGTTGCGGTTCTATTTCTTATACCCAATCATAAACACGAGATCTAGTCATATTTGACTCCAAAAACACTAACCAAGCTTCTTATTGCTTCTCAAATCTTTGTGGGTGTGGCCGAAGTCCTATGAGTTTTCGGTTTTGGAGCTTCTAAACGGAAAAACACTCCTTTAGCTTTTGGGATCCGGTTAGGGTTCTAGTTCTTATACCCAATCATAAAAACGAGATGTAGTCATATTTGATTCCAAAAACACTAACCAAGCTTCTTATTGCTTCTCAAATCTTTGTGGGTGTGGCCGAAGTCCTATGAGTTTTCGGTTTTGGAGCTTCTAAACGGAAAAACACTACTTTAGCTTTTGGGATCCGGTTGCGGTTCTATATTTTATACCCAATCATAAACACGAGATTTAGTCATATTTGACTCCAAAAACACTAACCAAGCTTCTTATTGCTTCTCAAATCTTTGTGGCACGCCGGAGTCCTATGAGTTTTTGGTTTTGGAGCTTCTAAACGGAAAAACACTACTTTAGCTTTTGGGATCCGGTTGCGGTTCTAGTTCTTATACCCAATCATAAACACGAGATCTAGTCATATTTGACTCCAAAAACACTAACCAAGCTTCTTATTTCTTCTCAAATCTTTGTGGGTGTGGGCGAAGTCCTATGAGTTTTCTGTTTTGGAGCTTCTAAAACGGAAAAACACTACTTTAGCTCTTGGGATCCGGTTGCGGTTCTATTTCTTATACCCAATCATAAACACGAGATCTAGTCATATTTGACTCCAAAAACACTAACCAAGCTTCTTATTGCTTCTCAAATCTTTGTGGGTGTGGCCGAAGTCCTATGAGTTTTCTGTTTTGGAGCTTCTAAAACGGAAAAACACTACTTTAGCTCTTTGGATCCGGTTGCGGTTCTATTTCTTATACCCAATCATAAACACGAGATCTAGTCATATTTGACACCAAAAACACTAACCAAGCTTCTTATTGCTTCTCAAATCTTTGTGGGTGTGGCCGAAGTCCTATGAGTTTTCTGTTTTGGAGCTTCTAAACGGAAAAACACTCCTTTAGCTTTTGGGATCCGGTTAGGGTTCTAGTTCTTATACCCAATCATAAACACGAGATCTAGTCATATTTGATTCCAAAAACACTAACCAAGCTTCTTATTGCTTCTCAAATCTTTGTGGGTGTGGCCGAAGTCCTATGAGTTTTCAGTTTTGGAGCTTCTAAACGGAAAAACACTCCTTTAGCTTTTGGGATCCGGTTAGGGTTCTATTTCTTATACCCAATCATAAACACGAGATCTAGTCATATTTGATTCCAAAAACACTAACCAAGCTTCTTATTCCTTCTCAAATCTTTGTGGGTGTGGCCGAAGTCCTATGAGTTTTCTGTTTTGGAGCTTCTAAACGGAAAAACACTCCTTTAGCTTTTGGGATCCGGTTAGGGTTCTAGTTCTTATACCCAATCATAAACACGAGATCTAGTCATATTTGACTCCAAAAACACTAACCAAGCTTCTTATTGCTTCTCAAATCTTTGTGGGTGTGGCCGAAGTCCTATGAGTTTTCGGTTTTGGAGCTTCTAAACGGAAAAACACTACTTTAGCTTTTGGGATCCGGTTGTGGTTATATTTCTTATACCCAATCATAAACACGAGATCTAGTCATATTTGACTCCAAAAACACTAACCAAGCATCTTATTGCTTCTCAAATCTTTGTGGGTGTGGCCCAAGTCCTATGAGTTTTCGGTTTTGGAGCTTCTAAACGGAAAAACACTCCTTTAGCTTTTGGGATCCGATTAGGGTTCTAGTTCTTATACCCAATCATAAACACGAGATCTAGTCATATTTGATTCCAAAAACACTAACCAAGCTTTTTATTGCTTCTCAAATCTTTGTGGGTGTGGCCGGAGTCCTATGAGTTTTCGGTTTTGGAGCTTCTAAACGGAAAAACACTACTTTAGCTTTTGGGATCCGGTTGCGGTTCTAGTTCTTATACCCAATCATAAACACGAGATCTAGTCATTGAAAACAAGTTGCATTTGGAAGAACTACAAGCTACAGATGTAAGATGTGCAAAGAATGAAACACTCTTGTGGAAATATCACACAGAAAGGTTCCCACAATGGATCAAAGATAAGGTTAGAAGAATGTGAATTGTGTAGTGTTTTTTAATTTCATGTCATTGACATTATGTTTCTCTGTTTCATGTTAGATACCAAGTAACTCAAAAGATCATTCTAGTAGACTGAGATGGCTTGCATTTGGACCAAGACATATTGCTCAAAATTACAAGGGGTATATAATCAATGGTCAGCGGTTCCACACTGATGATGTCAAGAGGAAAACCCAGAATAGTGGAGTAACTTATGAAGCATTTTCTATGTGTAGATCAAGTGCTAAAGATACTAGACAAATGGCAGATATAGTATCATTCTATGGAGTGATAAAGGAGATCTTGATGCTGGACTACCACATGTTCCAGATTCCAGTTTTTAGGTGTATTTGGGCTAACAAAGGGAATGGAGTGAAAGAGGAAGACGGTTTCACACTTGTCAATCTCCATATGAACCAGTTAGCATACTTAAATGATCCTTTCATTTTGGCATCGCAGGCTAAACAAGTTTTTTACTCTAGAGAAGATGACAGCTCATCTTGGTATGTTTGTATGAGGGCGCCACCAAGAGGGTACCATGAGCTAGAAACAGTAGAGGAGTTTGTTTCTGCACCATTATAAGTCCAGCCAATTGAAGATTTAGGAGATCAATCATCTGACGACGAGAGTTTTTGTGTTAGGTCTGATTGTGAAGGTGTTATAGTAGAGGACTAATAAAAACTTTTTTTTTGTTTCAGGTAATCAAAAATAATGAAACAAGTTACTGAAATCCGTCGCAGTAAGCGCCAGGCAGGCCTTGATGTCACTCCTGTAGTGTCATTGAAGAAGAAGAAGAGAAACAAGAAGTCTATCATTGAAGAGAATGAAAGAGACAATGAAGAAGAGGGAATATAAGTGGTTACTGAAGGAGATGATGGTGTAGAGGAAGAAGATATTAATGGAGAAGAAGATATTGAAGAACAAGAGAATGGAGCAGAAGATAATGAAGAACAAGATAATGGTCAGTCTCAAGAGAATGAAAGAGATAATGAAGAAGTAGAAAAACACTCAGCCCAAATACAAGAAGATCGAATCCCTCCTTCCACAGCAGGTGCCTCTGAAACCCAGACACACCAGCCAGACAACAAAAAGAGGAAGTCAAGAGGTCCAACTAGAATGCGCAAAGTGGCAAAGAATCTTGAGGATAAGGTAGAAGTGGAGTTTAATGCTCTTGGTGAGCATGTTGGTAAGGGATCAGTGACACTCTCCTCTTTCCTTGGTCCTCTAGTGAGAGAGCATGTGCCTGTACTGCTAGATGACTGGAGACAGCTTGATCAAAGGACAAAAGACGTTATGTGGGAAGAAATTCAGGTTATTTTTCATTTTTGCTTGAATAAAAGTTATATGAGAGTGTAGTTTGTGTCTTAACTTGGCAATGTTTGACAGGGGAGGTTCAATATAAAAGAAGATTGGCAGAAAGAAGCAGTATTTAGGCAAATGGGTGGTCTGTGGAGGGCTGCCAAATCCAAGCTTGTTACCAAAGTAAGATCTACTAAAAGCAAAGTTGCTCTACAGCAATTGAAGCCTAGCAACATCCAATGTACATCAGCCTGGAACAGTTGGGTTAAGAACAAATGCACTGCAGCTTTTAAGGTTATTGTTTACACTCCTTTGATTAATTTCCTTAAAATAGTTATACTCATCTGACTCTTTTTGTCTATAGGAACGAAGTGAAAAATACAGGCAACTGAGGAAGGGTCAAATTCCTCATACTACAAGCCGCAAAGGAATGACTCGCTTAGCTGATGAGATGGTATGTATTTTGTTTTGCATTGGGTATTTTTATTAGTAATTTACTCATGAGATGGTATGTATATGTGCATGAACTTGTAGAAAAAAAACAGTTTTGATCCTAGAAAAGTTACTAGAAGTAAGGTGTGGATAGCAGGACATACACATTCTGATGGGAGACCTGTGAGGGAAGAGTTTGCAGAAACTATTGTAAGTAGCACTTAAAATCTTTTTCAATTGTTATTCAGGTTACTTTAAAGATTGTTTCTACATATTGTGATATAAAATTTGATGTCAGGAAATGATCAAGACCATTGATAGTGAAATGGACTCCACCACATCCACGGATAATGTTAGGGAAGATGCTGTGAGTCAGGTACTAGGAAAAGACAGACCAGGAAGAGTTAGGGGGATGGGCAGAGGCGCAACTGTTACTAAATTAGCATTCTTACAGACAAGAGACTCTCATGTCAAGAAGCTTGAAGCTTCTCAAGCAGAATTGCTAAGTAAGCTTGAAAATTTGCAGAATGTGGTTAGTAACTTAGCTAGTAAAAAGGTAAACCTTTTGGCACTCATTGTTTCACAATGCCAACTTATATAAGTTTTGGTTAATTATGTGTTTTTTTGGTCATTGCAGAGACAGATTGATGATGTTTCCATGTCTGATTTAAGCAATGTTAGCAAAGGAGGAGTTAGGTGTCAGCTTCTTGATTGGTGTTTAAATGTTGAGGTGGTTGTTGGTGAAGGAGAATTCTACTCCAGTGAACACACATATAAGATTGGTAGAATACCATTGGGTCGCAATGCAGCTGCTGTACTTGTGAAGTCCACAACAGTTATACATGCATCTGTCTAGAGACCTACTCCAACCATTTTCACACTTAGTGAAGCTGTTGGACATAAAATTGCATGGCCACTTGACAAGATTATATTGGATGAGGATATTAAGTTGTCCCAACCTACTAAGACTGTCGAATTAGAGCATGTCAATTACAACTACTATTGAGTTCCTCTTAAATTCATATTGGTTAGATTACTAATATAGATATATGTTTGCATGATTCATTAGCCAACAGATGAATCACTAGGAAGAATTAAAATCTTTCAATATTGGAGTGGAGATGATGAATTGATTGTTGAGAGTATGTTGTTGTCAACTGACCATAATGAATTGGTGGATGGTAGACCTCTAGGATATGGTGATGTAGTTGTTAAGGTCCTGTAGGTGGTTAAACCTGATGCTTATCTGTGGAGACCAAATCCTCCAATCTCATTGATGAGTGATGCACTAAATGAGACCATCGCATGGCCTATTGATAGAATACAACTCCTTGATGTACCTGCAAATGATGAATCAACCAGAAAATCACCTCAAGTAAGTTTCTCTGCAACTAGTTTTTAATTTAAATGGTATGAATACTTAAACTTGGATATCTTAGAGTAGTCACATGTTGTATTGGATTGTGTTGATGTTGCTGTGATGTTAGTCTGATGTAATTCTTTTTATAATGTTTGATTTTAGAGTGCAACTACTCCCAGTGCTACTACTCTCAGCACTGCTAGTAGCAAAGGTGCTAAGCAGAAGTGTTTTCTATTAAATATTGATAACACTGGGCAGAGAGTTGCAATAGGTCGGGTGTCTTTAACTGATCCAGCAGAGAAGGTCCATCACGTCCCTTTAGGTGCCAACGCTAGCAAGGTCTGGGTAGAGGTTTCCAAGGTTGAGGGTGTTGTGGTGAGCAAATTCTGAAGTTAAATTCATTGCTGATGCAGTAGGAACCACTGTGGCTTGGCCTAATGACAAGATTATATTCATGTGATTTGAGTTTTAGTACTTTTGAAATAAGTTTCTAAAAATGTAAAACTTATGTTTGACTCTCTTGGAACAAATTAACATAACTACGCTATTATATAATATATAATTGCATTTACCAAAGCGCTATTGTATAGAACAATAACATAGCATTACGAAAAAGCGCTATCTAAAGTGTCTGACCTATTATGATGGGCGCAGAAATAGCGCTTGTCAAAACGCTATAGTATCGTTAGATAGCGTTATTCGGGTGCTACGAAAAGCCATTTTTCTTGTAGTGTCGATGGTTGATGAGAAATTCTAACTATTTAGAGTATTTATACCGAGAGAGCGCTAAACGATAGCCGAGAGAAGTTTCAACCGAAGCAGATTGCTTTCAGAGAAGAACGAGAGATGTTCACAAAATGAGAGGAAATGAGAGGAAATGAAAGGGAATGAGAGGAAAAAATGATAAAGAAGAGAGAATAAGGACGAAAGAGAATAGCTGATAGAAATGAGAAAAATATGAAAGAAAAACAGTGAAATGCGAATAGACTCAAGACAAATTTTTTGAGGTGCAATAAGGACAATTATTATATTACTAAAGGGTATATATCTTGCTAATTTTAATATTTCTAATATATTAAAGCGTTTATTCATAAATTTAAAATTTACAAGAATTGATCCCGCAAGGAAATAGAATGCCCACAGTTGAAAGTGAATTCACCGCTTGCTCGATGAAAATGGAAGTGATCTTTGGAATTCGTTCAAACCAGCTATATTTATAATATGAAACAATACTCCCATGATGAGAAAATACAATTATATGGTTAAATTAAAGTCAAGAACAAGTTTGAAAATTATTATCCCTATCATTTATTTTCAGAAATTTTAAATTGCATAAATGTTTTAGTATTGTATGACAACAACTTTTTTTCTTTTTTGTGCACATTATGACAACAACTTAAGGTTAGAAGTTAGAACACCAATCATGTTGTTTAGTATTAATATTTGTAATAAGGTCTAAGCTACAACACGAGACTCTAGATAATCTATTAGCTAACATGTAATTGAAGTTAAGATTATAATCGATGATAAGAATAGTGACAAATTATTAATGGGAACTTTACTCAGATGTTATACATTTTAGATGAAATGACCAGAACCATATAGATCTTTCTTTTATTACTATCATATTTTGGGTATATTTTTTATACCCAGCGTGCCCCTGGTAAACGTTACAGGAAAAAACGTAATTACAAAGAATGACATTGCCACGTCAGCGAAGCCGCGTTACCACGTCAGAAATCGCTGACGTGTATTAATGAACTCAGCCGTAAAGCGATACAGCGGCAGTAACGGCTGAGTTACGGTTAATAGCGGCTGATTTAAGGAATATGGCTGAGTTATTAGCAAACGGCTGACTTACGAGTATAACCCAGCCATTAGTTACGGCTGAGTTAATGAAGTCTGTCTGAGTTATGAGAAAACGGCTGACTTTGGAGCATAACCCAGCCTAAGTTACGGCTGAGATTTCACCCGTTGGTTGACTTGTCAAAATTTTGGCTGAGTTATCGCTTCGACACGGCTGAGTTAACTATATTCCGGTTGGCTGAGTTATCAAAAACGGCTTAGTTATGTGATGTCGTTACGGCTGATTTAGCCTCGAGTGTCATAAATCAGCCGTCATGAGCTGAATTAACTGAAAACTCGGCCTCATTACGGCTGACTTAGTAGCGAAAGATTAATTACTAGAATAGCATGCAATTACGGCCGACTTATTAAACGATACGGCTGAGTTAAAGATTTTCGGTTGAGTTACGACATTAAACGGCTGAATTTGGCTGCATTTTTTTCGTTTTTTAATTACTGTAATAGTATGCATGTTGCGACTGACTTATAGTTTTGTTTGATGGCTGGTTTAATTCTGTTGATTAACATTTTCGTTTGGTGGCTTACTTGCCACTTCATCAATTAAAAAAATGATGTCGGATGCAACATTCCATGTCATCATTCCATGTCATTATCATCAAGGGAAATACGAAAGGTCTTTTCTACTCGTCTTCTTCTTCATTGTGTCGATCTTCACCTGTGTTTTTTCACATCAGCAGAACTTAAATTTCAATCGTCTCGGCATCGTCTTACTTCTTCATTTTTGTTCTTCCTTATCCCGATATGACTGATCCGGTTCCGGTAATGGTTGTTTCCGGTAATTGGGTAAAGAAACACAAATACGTATTTAACACCGACGATAAAGGGTGTAGAGTTGTGCAGATAGATGCGGAAACAACGCACGACAAGCTTGTGAAGTTGGTGCTCGATGACTACGGTTTGAATGAGTTGTGCCATCAGTTAAAGCTGAGCTACATGTTATCGAAGAAGGCTATGAAAAATATGTCGCATGATACTCCACCAGTTTATGTCTCCAATGATCGACAGTTGCAATGTTTTCTAAGCCTACGGAAAATCGATCAACTACGTCTCTGTGTGGAATTTACGGTGAAAGAGTATATGGAAATTATTCGGAAGGACGGATCGAGAGGAAGGATGAAACGGCCATCCAGTTCTGGCTCAAAATTAGAATCTAGATACGAAGTTCAAGATGGTGGATTTGAAGGTTTCTGTTATGATTATAGTGAAAATCAAGACGAAGAAGCAGGTGACCAAGAAGCAGGTGACCAAGAAGCAGATGACAAAGAAGAAGATGATGAATTTTCAAGCCGATTTGATGTTTTCGACGACCCCGATGGTGCCTCGTCTGATGATGATAACTTTACTATATACGGCAAGCCTTGTGAGCAAGACGAAGATTCACCGTCTCTGCCTCCTAAGAAGACACCTCAGAACATTGAAATGGTCGGATCGGCTGGGAACTCGGAGGCTCTAAGGATGGAGTTGTCTTCGCTAAACCTCGCTATAGGACAACGATACCGGAGCATAGAAGATTTGGTACATCGACTCAAACTTCTTGCATGCGGTAAGGGATGGATTTGACTTTAATGTACCAATATCAAATCCGACCACAGTGAATATTGTTTGCTGGGTTGATGAATGTCGATGGAGAGTTCGTGCATCTACACAAGGGGATGAGCCGCATTTTTATGTTCGTATATACGATTCGGAACACACATGTTCTGTGACAGAACGTTCTAATCGATCCCGACAAGCAACACCTGATGTTTTGGGAGCTCTTTACAGGGACTTTCTTGGTGACGTTGGTCCGGACGTTAAACCCAGATCAGTCGGAGTAATTATCAATAAGCATTTTAGAATAAAGGTAATTACTATGTGGTGGCTGACCTATTGATTACTATACGGCTGACTTTTTCTCATTTCGGCTGATTTATCAATACATTCCGGCTGACTTATAGTTTACGACTGAGTTATAGATATAATATGACTGACTTATATATATTACGGCTGACTTATGTTTACATTGTGGCTGAGTTAAATATATTACGGCTGACTTATAGTTACGATATGTTGGTGTCAACAGATGGGTTATTGGAAGTCACATAGGACGCTCCTGTTTGCAAGGCAGATCGATCAGGGAACTCCTGAGAGTAGTTTTGAAGAGTTGCCTTCTTACCTATACATGATAAGACGGGCAAATCCGGGTACAGTCACGCGTCTTCAACTTGATGAGGAAGGAAGATTCAACTATGTGTTCATTGCTTTTGGTGCCAGTATTGTTGGGTTTCCTTTCATGCGCAAAGTTGTTGTTGTCGACGGAACGTTTCTCCATGGAAGTTACAAAGGGACGCTTCTAACAGCCCTAGCTCATGACGGTAATTTTCAGATTTTTCCAATAGCTTTCGGTGTTGTTGACACTGAAAATGATGATTCTTGGCGATGGTTTTTTACCCAACTCAAAGTTGTTATCCCTAACGATAAGGATCTTGCGATAATCTCGGACAGACATAAGTCAATAGGGAAAGCAATTGGTGAAGTGTATCCGATGGCATCTCGTGGAATTTGCACTTACCATTTGTATAAGAACATTTTGGTGAAATTCAAAGGAAAACATTTGTTCCCTTTGGTGAAAAATGCGGCAAGGTGTTTTAGGCTGAGTGATTTTACTGAGGCGTTCAATGAGATTGAAGCGTCTGATCAGAACCTACATGGATACCTCCAACGAGCTGGTGTCCGAATGTGGGCGCGTGTTCATTTCCCGGGTGAAAGGTACAATTTAATGACTACGAATATTGCGGAATCAATGAACAAAGCACTGTCAAAGGCCAGAAGCCTTCCCATAGTTCGACTGTTAGAATCGATACGGACTATGATGACCAGATGGTTTGCTGAACGGAGAGAGGACGCGAATTCGCAGCAAACAACGCTCTCACGAGGTGTTGAAAAACTTTTACAGGTAACTCAGCTGTAACTGCTTACATAAGTCAGTCGTCAAACGTTCATAAGCCAGACATTATTTCCATAAATCAAACTTAACGTATTTTGTTTTTTTCTCCTTCTAATAGGCCCGTGTCACCGCGGCAAGACTTATGGGTGTACAAACGATTGATGCTTTACGCGTGCAGGTAACTTATGGATCAAAGTTGCATATTGTAAATGTGGATGCAAAAATATGCACATGCCGTCGTTTCGAGCACGAGAAATTACCATGCATACATGCAATCGCAGCTGCAGAGCATATGGGTGTATCTCGTATATCCCTGTGCAGTCCTTACTATAAAAGCAGTTACTTGGTTAGCGCATACGCTGCTCCAATCATGTCTTCCGATACGGCAATCCCTGTTCCTCAAATCGTAGTTAACCAACCGTGCTTGCCTCCGATTGTTGTAAACCAGCCAGGAAGGCCCAAGAAAATTAGGATTAAATCATCTTTGGAAGTTGCCATTGGAAACAAACGCCCTAGGAAGCAACATGTATGTTCTCAATGTAAACAAGCTGGGCATAATGCTAAAACTTGTCAGTCGTAGTATTGTTTGTATGAATTCCCTTTTATGTATTTGTTAATGCCGAATTAATCTGTTGGTTTATGTGTTTTATCTGTGCTTAGGTAGCCATATCGTTAGAATAACTCGGCCAAACCACGAATTAACATACGGTAAAACACATATATCGTTATAATAACTCGGCCAAACCATGAATTCATCTGTGGTACATCAGTCGTGTCGTTGTCATAACTCGGCCAAACCACGAATTATTATGTGTTTAAGTCGTGATTTGATTCAATCTGTAAGTAAACCACGTTAAGAAGATGTATTTAATTTCTTCTATTCACTTTCCAATTAATGATCATAAAATTAGATCATGTTTGTACCCTAAACCACCCAATCTATTCCCTAAACCCACAAAGCTAAACTTAACTTCCATTCCTAGAAAGTCGATCTATATAGAATGTGAATGGGCGGAAAGTGTGAAATTTTTATTGTGGTTTTATGTTATAAATCTGGACATTATTAGAACCAGAAATAATGTTAATATACAAATGGCCCTCTAAATAAAATGATTTTCTCATAACTCGGCCGTAAAATAGTAAATACCTCAGCCGTAACGTATTTGAATTATTTTGAATATTTTTTAATTGTTTTAGTTATTATAATAATTTCTTTTTGTATTATTTACAATTATTATGTATTAATTTATGACATTAAAACGCGTGTGCGTGTGAATATGTCAGCAATTATTGTTGGCGTTTTCCCAAAAAAACACTTTCTGTAATCTCGGGACTATATAATAAATTAATGTGTGAGTAACTCAGCCGTAAAACATTAGTAACTAAGCCAATTCTCGTTTTAATTTTCAATATACAGGAATGGCTTGAACGACGTCGTTTGATTAGTGCTTTAGTAGACACGACTATATTGATTTAGTGATTTATTGTTTTAGTAAGCAAAGAGAAGATGATGGCGCAGAGATCTCTACTCGGCGGCGACTCTAGGGTTGATGAGAAAACTGCTTCTGAAGGAAATGAGGTATTTTTTAACGACCGTCTGAGACGTACAAATCTTTAGACATCTTTATATTGTCTGTCGTGTTTGCGGTAATGTAGGAGCTGGATCGTATGGAAATAAGGATGAGAATAAGGTACGGCGAGATCCGGAGGCGCGATAAGGGCGTTCCGATCGCGTGTGATTGTAGTGAAGCGGTTCTCGTTGCCACTTCTCGTGATCCTAATACAAGAGGAAAACTTTATTTCAGTTGTCCGTATGAAATCTCAGATGTAAGCATCTTTTAAGATTTATCGGTTCTTGATTTTGATTTCTGATTCCTTGTTTATGTTTTTTTCTTGGGGTGGTGGACTGTCGCATTGTGTGACGAATTTGAGAAGATAAAGGAGGAGAAGAATGAGATGAAGCAGGATTTGGAGGCAGCCAAGAAGCGCATCGAGGCTCAGGAAGAAAAGATCTTCCTTATGGAGGAGAAATTTGAAGCGCTAGAGAAGAAGTATCAGAGCTTGAACAAGTATCTGTGAGCTTAGTTAATTTCGGTTTTTTATTTGGACTTCCTTGTACTGTCTGTTTTTTTTTTTTGGACTGCATTGTACTGTCTGTATTAATCTGTATGTCGCTACCATAACTCGGCCAAACCTCGAATTTATCTGTGTTAATATAACTATATCGCTAAAATAACTCGGCGAAACCACAAATTAATATACGATAAGTCAGTCATATCTTTATATTAACTCGGCCAAACCACAAATTAATATAGGTAACGTGCGTGCTTCTTCTGCCATCAACTCATCTGTGACATATACCTCATTGTCACATTCAATGCCAGTTTTTTCCAATACTTCCTCATCTTTCAAAACAAGGATATCAGCAGCTACTTTCAACTTTTTAACTGTTTCAGAAGCAGGCTTTCTACCTCTTCTGCGTTTGACTGCTGGCTGTTCTTCTTTGACATCCCTAGCTTTGACAGGCTTATCTTTGACGGGCTTTTTCTTTCCCGCTGCGAGTTTCGCTGTGTCAATTTTGCTCGAGCGTAAATTCCTAAATGAGGGAGACTTGTCGATGAAATCAATAGCAGAGTTTCCATCAATGACCTTCTCAAATTCTTTTTCCAGCTTCTTACTGACACCAGAAATACCAGTGTCCTTCTCTACATCGACCCTATCCTTTGCCTACATAAACGTTATGATAACTCAGTTATTAAGATAATAATAACACAGCCGCAATGTATTTATAAATCAGACATATGTCTGTCACTGTTAGCTTACCAGAGGACTAGTAACAGACTGGTTTTGTGGAGGTTTCATTGGACTCGTTGGTGTTATTTTTTCATTCCGTTTCAGCAAACAGTTGATTTTGGTCGGGTCTCTGACCGAATCTATAAGTTTGTTTTCTGAGTTTCCCTCACAGTTGTCATCGGATTTCCCTAAACCCTGCTCCATGGCATTCAAACGCTCTTTCATCTGTTTGAACTCCTTCTCCATAGATCCAAACCTGCTTTCAAACTTTGCATCCACCCTCGCCTCTAATCTATCTCCAATCACCTTCTCCAGATTTGAAGATACATCTCTGATGCTTGTATCAACGGTGTCAAACCTTGAGTTTAATTGATTCACCATATCCACGACTGTTTTAACAGACACATCGACCAGAGCATCGTCCTCCGCACTACCACCCTGCAACACATACACAAAAACGCATAAACAAGCTAGCCAAACATTACATAAAATATAAACTCACTACATACCATAACACTTACCTTTTCTTCTTTCTTCTTCTTCTTCTTCTTTTGTGTATCTCCTTCTTCAGATTTCTCACCCTCATTTCTGTCCACCAAATCACTTACAGTTTTCTTCTTCTTCTCAGTCTTCCTCACATCCCAATAACCTTTGACAAACTTATCCTCATGTATGTCTCGGATCAAATTATCAAGTGGTATGTCTTTTTCTTCATCTGGCCAAGTATGAAACAGCTCTCTTACATCATCCTTCATAACCATTTTACTCACACGCAGCTATAACATAAGAGATTATAAAAACCCATCAGTAAGTTTAAACTCAAGCATCAATACGTATAACTCAGACATCACTAAATCAACCATCAGCCATCTCAAATCATTACTCAGCCATAATAAAATATAACTCAGCCATCAAAAATATAACTCAGACATCACTAACAATAAATCAACCATCAGCCATCTCAAACCATAACTCAGCCATAACAAAATATAACTCAGCCGTCAAAAATATAACTCAGCCATAACAAAATATAACTCAGCCATCAAAAATATAACTCAATCAGTAATTATCATAACACAGCCAAAACCTTACCTTGCCATGCGCTTTGATATCTTCAGCAATGGTCGATTCCATTGATGTACGTGTACGGTTTCCACCCCAACGAAGCAACGGTATCTCATCCTTGTTGACTACGTTCCCATATCGCTCTCCAAAGCATTTGACTGAATCATACGCCCAAGCCTGTAACACGAAAACCATACCACTGATGGTGTACGTCTTTCCAATAGGCCTCAACATCTTTATAGAATTAACAAGGGCTTCAAATGCAGACCGACCCCATGGATAAGTGTTCATGGCTTCGTCATCAAACACTCTTTTTGTACTTTCAAATGGTATTCTAGAGTTATGATGCAAGCCATAAAGTCCAATGGCTTGAAGAGTCAACAGCCCCAACCACTTACGCTTTTCAGGAGTCCATGACCGGCACACTAATAATCCTGCCCTCAGTTCATCTAGCTTTGGACCTTCACCACCAGGCACATTCAATTCACTAAAGAACGCTTTGTAGTCAGCTTTAGGTTCAAACTTTTCTGTAGAGATTGAATCCGTGTTTAACCCAGTGATATGACCAAATTCATTCAAGCCAAACCTGATAGGTTGACCACCAACCAGAAACCAAATCTCCTTCTTATGTATTCTTAACTGTCTACACAGCAGAAAATGAACAGTCTTACCAGACCACACGAATTGGCTATCAGCTAGCTTAGCAATTATTCCAATAGGTGACCCCTTCATTTCATTCCACACATCTTGTCCAATTGATTCTCTAATCGCAGGGAAATCTCCCATCTTGATATTGTGATTAATCATTTTATTCTCCAGAACAGACTCCCCTTCTGCGTAAAGTCTTGGAGGGTAAGCCCTTGGAGGGTAATCCCTTGGTTGTTCTTCAGAAATAACCTTAGCCATTTAATAAAACATAAATCAGCCGTAAGCATATATTAAATCAGCCATAACATATAACAGACTCAGCCACAACATTAAACAAACTCAGTCACAGATGCATTGATAAACCATAACTCCGCCGTAAACATATAGTAACTCAGCCACAACATAAAACAAATTCAGTCACAGATGCATTGAAAAACAATAAGTCAGCCGTAGGCATATAGTAACTCAGCCACACCATAGAACAAACTCAGCCACAGATGCATTGATATATCATCAATCAGTCGTAAAGCATACAGTAACTAAGCCATCGAATCGAATAGATATAACAAATCAGCCACCATATGTAAATCAACGACGGCGAAAATCAGCCATCGATAAAAACCCTCAATTTCTTGGCGATAGTTTTCGGAAAACTGTTTCAATCACGGGAATCAATTGCTATTGAAATTAGATGCCGGATTAATGCCGTAAAATTCAAAATAAAGTTTCGACTCATACCTTAAACAAGGTCCCGACTTGAGTTGAGTAAACGAAGTAAAAGGTCCCGACTTTAGGGAAATGCGACAGAGAGAACGAGAAAGTTGAAAGTTTCGGCCGGAAGGAAGAGAGTTTAGGGAAAGATAACCAGCGAAAAATTAGGGTTTCTTCGTCTTCGTCTTCGTCGGAATGCTGGTTGAAGAAAGAGTTTTTTTTTTTTTGGCGGATGAAAAGTAACAGAGAGGGAAACCGAAACGATCCTCTTAATGACGTTAATGACGTGGCTTTAATTTGTTTTCCTTTTAATGACGTGGATTATCTTAATTTTCGTTAATCATTTCTTAATTAAAAAAAGAATAAAAAATCTTAATTAAAAAAAACTAACCAAGGGTGTTAATTGTAATTACACAAAGACGTTAAACATATGAGTAATTTTTAAAAAATGTATGATATTCTAGTAATATTCCAACTTTTCTATAACATCTGAGTAAATATTTCATTATTAATCGTAAAAATGTTTTTTTCCTTGCTTGAGAACAAAAAAACGTTTAAAATGTGAGGTGACAGTTTTTCATATTATTGTTTTTGCTATGAGCATTAATAGGAGTCAGCTTTAGAGGTTGTCTACAATAAGTTATTTCTTTCTAAACCAGTCCAAAACAATTATATGTTACCGTTTCCTGAATAAAGACAATAAATGAGTTAAATATTTGTCACTGCTAAAGGAAATAATCGCCCAAAAAAACACTTAATGTTATACACTTATACCTGTACAAAAAAACTGTTCCAAAACATCTTTTAATTTTAGAAGAATTGAGTTAGTTTCTCTGACAATTGTTTTAAGCATTTTCAGATTTTACTTCTATACATGGTTTTAAAATATTTTTCAATTGTTTATTTTCATAGTTGTGGTTATTCCCTATTTATTTATTTAATGACTTTTATAAGTGAGATATATTGTC
Source organism: Arabidopsis thaliana x Arabidopsis arenosa (assembly GCA_019202795.1). NCBI lineage: Eukaryota > Viridiplantae > Streptophyta > Magnoliopsida > Brassicales > Brassicaceae > Arabidopsis > Arabidopsis thaliana x Arabidopsis arenosa. The sequence goes on along the minus strand of CM032921.1, from coordinate 4,613,952 downwards.
GGTGCTAAAGAAAATGCACAACTAAGTGTATTATATTAGATCACCCACACATAGATTTAAAGTTCGTTCGAATCCATTGAATTCGGTTACCTTGATAAAGTCTTTCTCAGAGAGAGATTATTTCACTTTCGCAAATTTTTAAAAAGTCAAGAATGGTTGCATAAATCGTAAAGTTTGTGTTGGTATGAGATATTTAGATTTATTCATTTATTTATCTATGACGACTTTTACAAATAAATATAATTATAATATAATTTGATCCGTTTGGATTTGAGGATTTCATTGGACATCTTGTGTATGTCGTGAATCAGAACAGAAGCAGCACTTGACGTAAATCATCAGAATTTTTTCGAGATACAAGACGGAGAGTGACAATTTAAGACTATTTAAATAATCATATTGTTTCATTTATTACATAACTAGTATTTTGACCCCTGCATGCAGAGCCATAATTTGTTTTAAAATTAAAAATTGTAATAAAAATGGATATTTGTTGTTTTGTTTATGTATATGAATAACACATATAAATGTTACTTACTATGGTTTCACATTAATATTAAATATGATTTAATAGTAAAAAGATAAGTTATCATCTAAAAATAATACGAACTTAAGAACATTTTTCTTTTTTCGTCTTCGTTTAAGAGCATCTATGTTGATATTTTATAGCTGATGAAGTTGTCAAAGCAATTAAGTTAAAAACGAAAGGAAAAAAAACAGTATATACTTACACCACATACATAATATTTTCGTTCATTTGAGACTTGTTACATTTCTTTTCTTTTTTGAAATTAAGACTTGTTATTTTACGGCTCTTCTTTGGATTTTCATTTATCTTGCTCTCCCATAGGTTTTTTATATTGAATAAATACGGATGATTGCAAATAGAAAAGTTTAGTTAGCAACAAAATTTATTAATAAACAATTCTCATAGTCAAGAATTCTTAAACAATTAAAAATTAATTCCAAGATGTGGTGTTACTACTAACTTTACATTAAAGGTATGTATATTCACACAAACTCCCGAATCATCTAAAGAAGATAATCATAAACCGACAAAAAAAAAAAAAGATAATCATAAACAATTAGAATTATGTTCTAACTTATCATCCACAGGTAATAAATGTTTTTTTTTTAAAAAAAGTAATAAATATTAAGTTCTTTTATACCACCTTCTTAGTATACAGATTTTTAGCAAACAGTTAAGCAGCATGTGAAATCAAGCTTTACGTTGCAAACAAGCACAGTTGTACCTGCAATCAAATTGACAAAATGATATCTCTGTATTTTACCACTTTTAAGCTTACTTTTCTCATACATTTAGCTAAGTTTTATCACTCTTTCATTGCATCCAGAGTCCTTTTCATATCATTTTCATCACTTAGTACGATTTGCATTTGCATGGCATAGCATGTTGCATATTGGATGAGTTTCAGGTACTTTGGAGCTTATTTGGGACTTAATGGAGCAAGAAGGAACCAACACGACCTTGGAGCTAGACTTAGGATCGAGTTGGAGAGAAATGAAGTCGTTCAAGACCACCCAGGAGCAGGCTCGACGTCATGGCTCGATGACACGTCGAGACAACGCCAAGAAGCCGACTGGGAGCAGACTCGACCAGACGGACTCGACGTCACGTCGAGTTGGACGTCAAGGCGCCGCCTTTGAAGATCACGCAGTCTCGACGTGGCAGGCTCGACGTCACGTCGAGTTGGTCTCCGCCGACTCTCTATTTTGTCCTGTAGCCAATTAGGGCAACCTAGTATTTTCTATAAATAGGGGTTCACCCTTTTATCCAGAGGATATTCCTTTTACCCAGCGGATATTGAGCCGTTCTCTCTAAAAACCCTAGTTTTGTAATCGTTTTTCCCTTTGATCCTTTGAGATTTTGAATTTCGTTTCTTCATCAAAGTTGTAGATCTCCTTCTCATCTATAACATACTTGCTTTTCAATGATTTCTGGGTTTGAAGCATTTTCTGGGTTTATATGCATGATGTTCTTCAGTGTTCTTGAGTAGTGGATTAGGGTTCTTGAGGATGGGTTAGATTAGGTGTGGAATCTTTAGTATGTTTAGGTGGTTAAGTGTAGAATTGCTTGATTTCCCTTCTGGTTTAGTAGATCTTAATGCTATTTCTTCTCTGATCAATTGGAAATAGATCTCAGACATTTCCACACCCACAAGGTGTTTGATGAAATGTCTGAACAAACTTTTCCAGAGATTTGCATACTCTAGCCCAAGAGATTGGATGTTTAGAATGCTTATTGACTAGATTAGATTGAATCATAATGCCTGCTAGGTTATATTTCTTCAATGAGAATTGAGTATGAAAGTGATTTAGCTTGAGAATCTCTGTCACGAGAGTGGATTGATTTGTATTCGAATCTATTGTCTAGGGATAGCTTGATTGAGTTTGTTAACCACCTAGATAGACTAAGGAGACTGCTATAATCAATTATCCCATTCCTCAGGACCCTTTATCTCTATTGATTGCTTGAATCTTGCTTACTTGTTGTTTACCTATTCTCTGTACTTGCTGCTTGCTTATTGCTTAGTATTGATAGCTATTTCCCTTTATGCATGTTCACTCCTGTTATGTAGTTTTATCGTTTTATTGCATGTTCGCTCAGGATTGCTAGATAAACAAACCTCTATTCTGCTTGGCTTGACTTAGTATTCTTTGATCGCATCTTGATTGATAATTAGAGCACCTGATTGGATTGATAACCTAAATTGCTGCAATGACATGATAGTAATCTAGGGTAATTGATAGTAAAAATCCTAGTATCAATTTGGCGCCGTTGCCATTTGGGTGTCTGCTTGTTACATTCAAGATTTCAGACTTGCTTAGATCAAGTTCTTATCTACTTTACTTTGCTTAATGACTTGCTGGATTTTGCTCTGTCTGTCTGTTTAAGGTCTTTGTCATGCATTACAATGATTTGCCAGAAGAAGAGGAGAACATCTTTGGAGACAACATTCAAGATGAGGAATATGTGGAGCCACAATTAGATGAGAATGTTCTTACATTGGAACAAAAAGTGAAGTTAGATGAGCTTTACAAGGAAAATCCAACATTGACGAGGAGTGACTTAGCGGCTTTGATTCGGTTGAACCTCTTATCATTGCGGGCAGCACTTGAAGGAAGGGAACTCACATTCTATGAGATTAGAGAAGCTCATGCCCTTGAAAAGGTAATATATTGGGTTCCACCAAGTGAACTAGAAGGTACATGCAATTCAACCTTTGAAAGTTATGATTTTGAAGATATCCATATGCCTTGCATTGAAGATATGACTTCTAGTTTGCATACTCCCTCTCTCATCGATGAATGCTATGATTTGATATGTGAGTCTCAACGTCTAGACATTTTAAGAGCAGAAAACGTTTCTAGGGATTACCATGAATTATGTTTTGATATTGAATATCATTGTGCTTTGAATGTTCATGATCTCGAGTTTAAGTTTTCAATGCCTGAATTGTCTAGATCCCTTCTTGAAGAATCTTACCTAGGAGTTGTGCTTGATATTGATAAGATTTTGCATGAGACTGAGAACACCGAGGTAGATTATATGGATGGAGATGTTGTGCTATATGAGATTAATGGGGATGAAGTTGATTATTTTGTTAAAACTTCGTTTAAACCTGAAATTGACTTTATTTTCCCATTAGATGCATTTGATTCTCATTCTCATCCAACCATCAAAGAATATTTCAAAGTATATGCTCCAATTGTTGTAATTGTCTTTGATGTGTATTTTATCTCTTTACCATGCCCAACTTTGTGTTACTTGGCGGATGTATTTTCTTACACTGTTAGGAGAAGGACAAAAGGTTCATTGGCTCAACCTTTTGATTCTTATGACTAATATTTTGCTATGGGCCAGTCAAGCTAAAGACTTTAAACAAGCTCACTTGGGAGGAAGTCCCATGTCTATCCTTGTAAATATTAGTTATTTCCTTGTTATTTTTGATGTTTTTGCTTAAGTGTCTCAGGATAAAGCGATTTAAGGAAGCCAAGGCGTAAAACAGAATGAGTGGCCTTGACTCGACGTGTCCTACTCGACTACAAGTCGAGTTAGCCCCATGGACCAATTCCAACCCTTAAAAGAAGCCTATCTCGACCCAACGTCGAGCCCACTCATCGAGCCTACCAGTACCAGGTCAATCACCTCCTTCTTCACCCATCCATGAGGTAACAACTCCAATTCACCATTACATATACCACATTTCATTTTGTTTCTCTGTTGGTTTGCCCTGAGTACTCTCTTCCAAATGCTTGTTACACAGAGGACTGTGTAATTTAAGTTTGGGGGAGGGCTCAGGGAGTATTTGACATTGTGTTTTGTTTTCTTATTTCAAATTTTGCATCATTGCATCTAAGGCATAGAAAAACCATAAAAATTTGAAATTTTTCGAAAATGATTTCACAAAAACAGAGTGTTCATATAGCTTGCATTCTCATTTTAGGACTGTTTTAGTATGCTTTCATTTAGGACTGCTGCATCATGCATTTGCATTGGAGATTATGATGATTGCAACCTTGTAAATATGCATATTCACTAAGTAGAACTCAGTGCCCTGGTTGTTAGTTCTCTAATGCATAATCGACTGAACTTGAAGTAAGACCGCACCATCTTTTGAATTCAACGCTTGATTTTCTTGTTCTTAGTCGAATCTCGCTTTGATCTGATGCCATTCCCTATCTATTTGAACTTGAATTTTGACTTATAATTATCATGTTGTGCATTGTGCTATGAACTCATGGATACCTTAAAATACTTGGACTTTCTTTTACCTTTTGATCACTCTTGCTAGTCCAAGTAGCTGACTCCCATCTTTGGAGCAGTTATTCCCTACCCTGAACCTTAACCTTCTTTCAAGCCATTTATCATTTGTGTGTGAATGTGAGGCCTTATTTCGATTGAGCTTGGTAGAAAGTGTTAGGTCTGTAACGACAAGGATAGTATCTCATGTAGTTCTGGTTCACGCTATCTAGACCAGATAGGACTAGGTGGGTGCTTAATTCTGGGATTGGGATGTTCTTAAAAGAAAGAAAAGGTTGTGATCATCATTGAAAGAAAAGAAAAGGGAAAAGAGTCCTAAGGAGAAGTAGCTAAAGTAAGAAAAGTCTAGTAAAGGATTTGGGAATGTTAAAGTAAAGAAAAGGGTTCTGTAATAGTTTAAAGAGAAAGGGTAAAAAGCCTAATGTTTTAAAAAGAAAGAAAAGGGAACCCTAGTTGGTAAAGAATTCCTAATCCGCTAGACAGAGCAAAGTAAGAAAGCTTCTCCTACGATAGAAAAGCAAAGAAAAGAAAGGAATGATGTGAGTAAAGTCTGTAAATGCTTTGAGTGCAAGAGGGTAGAGTTAAGTTCATGATTCTGGGATTAGAAATAGGACCTCTATTTGAGTTGATATTGGTTACATTCTGGGTAGATGGGGTCTTATCCTTGTATGCATAACTTGATACTCACCTTTAGCATTCTACTAAAGCTCAATCATTCTTGAGAGATCCCCTGTTGCGATTTAAACCAGATCTTTAAGGGACCATCTTTGTCTCTAAACCTTTACCCTTAAGCAAAATGTGTTCATATCCACTGCATAGTATGATTCATGGTTCCTGCTTAATCAATGTTAAAGGGAATGTGCTGATTTGAATGCTTGAATTGATTAAGGCAGAGGTTAGGTTGAGATGTGAAGGAGATGGCTAATGTTTTTAAGTAGAGATCAGTCAACCTTGCATTCTAGAATTAGCAACCTGGACATTGAATTCACTTACTCTATATGCATGTTTTGGTTCTGAGTCTCCACCTTCAAACCTCTTCTCCAGCTTAGTTCTATTTGTTTGCTTGAGGGCAAGCAAGAGCTAAGTTTGGGGGAGTTGATATCTCTGTATTTTACCACTTTTAAGCTTACTTTTCTCATACATTTAGCAAAGTTTTATCACTCTTTCATTGCATCCAGAGTCCTTTTCATATCATTTTCATCACTTAGTACGATTTGCATTTGCATGGCATAGCATGTTGCATATTGGATGAGTTTCAGGTACTTTGGAGCTTATTTGGGACTTAATGGAGCAAGAAGGAACCAACACGACCTTGGAGCTAGACTTAGGATCGAGTTGGAGAGAAATGAAGTCGTTCAAGACCACCCAGGAGCAGGCTCGACGTCATGGCTCGATGACACGTCGAGACAATGCCAAGAAGCCGACTGGGAGCAGACTCGACCAGACGGACTCGACGTCACGTCGAGTTGGACGTCAAGGCGCCGCCTTTGAAGATCACGCAGTCTCGACGTGGCAGGCTCGACGTCACGTCGAGTTGGTCTCCGCCGACTCTCTATTTTGTCCTGTAGCCAATTAGGGCAACCTAGTATTTTCTATAAATAGGGGTTCACCCTTTTATCCAGAGGATATTCCTTTTACCCAGCGGATATTGAGCCGTTCTCTCTAAAAACCCTAGTTTTGTAATCGTTTTTCCCTTTGATCCTTTGAGATTTTGAATTTCGTTTCTTCATCAAAGTTGTAGATCTCCTTCTCATCTATAACATACTTGCTTTTCAATGATTTCTGGGTTTGAAGCATTTTCTGGGTTTATATGCATGATGTTCTTCAGTGTTCTTGAGTAGTGGATTAGGGTTCTTGAGGATGGGTTAGATTAGGTGTGGAATCTTTAGTATGTTTAGGTGGTTAAGTGTAGAATTGCTTGATTTCCCTTCTGGTTTAGTAGATCTTAATGCTATTTCTTCTCTGATCAATTGGAAATAGATCTCAGACATTTCCACACCCACAAGGTGTTTGATGAAATGTCTGAACAAACTTTTCCAGAGATTTGCATACTCTAGCCCAAGAGATTGGATGTTTAGAATGCTTATTGACTAGATTAGATTGAATCATAATGCCTGCTAGGTTATATTTCTTCAATGAGAATTGAGTATGAAAGTGATTTAGCTTGAGAATCTCTGTCACGAGAGTGGATTGATTTGTATTCGAATCTATTGTCTAGGGATAGCTTGATTGAGTTTGTTAACCACCTAGATAGACTAAGGAGACTGCTATAATCAATTATCCCATTCCTCAGGACCCTTTATCTCTATTGATTGCTTGAATCTTGCTTACTTGTTGTTTACCTATTCTCTGTACTTGCTGCTTGCTTATTGCTTAGTATTGATAGCTATTTCCCTTTATGCATGTTCACTCCTGTTCTGTAGTTTTATCGTTTTATTGCATGTTCGCTCAGGATTGCTAGATAAACAAACCTCTATTCTGCTTGGCTTGACTTAGTATTCTCTGATCGCATCTTGATTGATAATTAGAGCACCTGATTGGATTGATAACCTAAATTGCTGCAATGACATGATAGTAATCTAGGGTAATTGATAGTAAAAATCCTAGTATCACAAAACAACCATCAAAATTACAAATCAAAAGTAATATCAGATTCGATGGTGATTTGAAGAAGGTGTGGATGAACAAAAATCACCTTATGAGTGGAGAAAGAAGACGATAAAAGCGGTAGAAGGTTAACAAACGGTAAGGAACTGAGGATGAAACATGATATTTTGACTGATCAGGTTCGGCGGTTGAGCAAGAAGGACGGTCCCGAGATCTAATTGAAAACTCTCATGTTTGTAAAAGTAACTCCAATTTTATGCAGATTCAAAGTTGGTTTGGCGAAACTAAGTGAAGGAACAATTGTGATAAACAATTGGGATATATATGGTGATTTGGAGAAGATCGGTTGATAAAGGTTATGAAAGTGAGAAGTTTATTTGAGGATCATGCAAAACAAAGAAGTCAAGATCGTGGTTTTTTTTGTGAAAAAGATGTCGATAAGAAAATATTTAAATGGAATATAAAAGAAAAAAAAATTGTGTAGAAATTGTGAGTGGTCGTAAATTAAGGGTTGAAAAAGGGGAGAGGAGCGGTTGCTGAAAAAGTGGTAAGGTTTTTATTTTTTGTCAAAATATTATCTGTTGAATAATAACAGTAGAATTGGTTTACGAAAGTGAAAGAGCAAAATTTGAGACTTAAGCACACGTGGCAGAAGGAGAGACTTACCGTTTTTGAAAAGTGACTGTTGATTTAGTATAATTAGATTCAAATATATTAATTTTGTACTTATGTTCAAGTGGTTTACGTGTGCAATGTCGAGTGCCAAGATAATATGATAAGAGTTGGCGTGATACAATCATAATTTTTGTTATCATATTCGCTAGACTAGAAGTTTTTCAAGGTATTATATTGTTTATGTTGTAATATTTTATTATATATATAATATATATATATATATATATATATATATATATATATATATATATATATATATATTAAACAAACTTTTTTAGGAACCATTACTATTAGTATATCATGTTCGTGTACTAAATTTATGTTCAATCATAATTGTGCTAAAGTATCGGTAATGTAGAGTTTTTCACCGATCATTAAGTAACCCAAAGTTAATCTCTAATATCAAAGATTATTTTCTTGGTTTTATGGTATTTTCAATAAGAACTTTTGGTTTTTGTGTTTTCTTACTTATTGTTGTATTGATTTTTTAATATAATGATGGATGTTGATTAGGTAATTTGTTTTTGTTATTCTAATGTTATCTACAAAATCTCTCAAACAATCTAATAATTTTTTATCAAAAAAAAAAAAAACAATCTAATAATTTAAACAATATAACATGTGAATATTTTTTATTTAAATATTAATACTTAACTTGGTAGATTTAAACAAATTGTTGATATTTTGCTGAAGAACCGAGAAAAGTCTTTATCCCGCACCTAGTACCCAAAAACTGTTCACCCGCACCTACAAAAATGATGAAATGGAATTTTTTTTGGATTTTCCCTGTTTTATTTACTCGTCACGTTTGTTCTTTTGATAAAAGGAGGACTCGCTCGCTTACAATGAAAAAAAAAAGGACCATTTACATCACAATATGCTTGTTCAAATGGAGTTCTTTCTGAAAACAAAGCTCCAGTAGATGACACAGACAAAGAGAATTAGGTGTTTGAATTGAAACTGAAATCAATTCTGTGACTTTTTCTTTGACAAAAACATAAAAAAACGGGGGAAAGAAAGCTTCTTCTTTTTCTTTCGAGACTTGGTCTGTGGGGACAGATTGGTTTCAGAGTTATCTTCTGTTCCATATGACTCACTTGGGCTGGAGGTATAAACAGCAGCCTCAGGTGATTGCTCCATCTTTCCTCCTTCAAAGCTTTCTTTTTGGGTTTTCTCAGTGTTTACTCCATCAACAGCCTTTCTCTTTTGTTCATGATCTGCCCTCCATTTCCTCAGCTCCTGTTCCACCCCCAACTTCCCTTCTTTCGCCTTCTCAGCCTTTTCAGTTGCTTCTTTTAATGCCTTCTTTCTCGCATCCATGTCTCTGTTTACTTCTTCCAACTTCTCCAAGCTTCTCATTTCTGTTTCTTTAGCTTCCTCGATCCTTGAAACCGCCGCTGCTACTCTGGCGTTCGCCAGTTCTTCTGCCTCGTGGGCACGTTTGCTGAGCTCATAGTACTCTTCTAGTGAAAGTGTAACGCTTCGTGGAGAATCGGTGTCATTAGCTTTCAATGTTGATTCACTCTCCTCCAAAGCCTTGATGGCAGCTAAGGCTAGCCTCTCTGAAGCTTTAGCTGCTTCGATTTCCTTCTGCGCAGCAAATAGCCTGCTCTCCAATGTACTTGCTCCAGCCTTTGCTTGCTCTGCTTCTTCTTTCGCCTTTCGAAGCTCTTCACGAGCAACTTCAGCAAGCGACTTTGCTTCATCAGCCTCTTCTGCTGCTTGTTGAAGTTGCTTGGGTAGCTCCACCATTTTATCTCTCGCGTCTTTCTCCTTTGACTGAACCGAAGCTATTTCCGACCTCGTTCTGTCAATTTCAGCCTCTATAGAAGAAACTGCTATAGTGGCCATTCCTTCTCGTTGTTTGATAGAAGCAAGAATAGATTTTTCTTTCTCGAGTTCCAGTTGTAAGGAAGAGGAGGCTAGTTTCAAGCAATCCACTTCAGCAGCTGCTTTCTCGATATTGACATTGACCTCTTCAAGTTCCTTCTTTGCAGAGGCAACAGCTGCATGTAAATCTGGATGGCTCATGTTTTCTGTCGAAGGATCAATGTTTGTGTTTGAGTCACACGCTTCCTGTTTTAGCTTGGATTCCATATAAGCTACCAATTCTGCCTTCAAATCAAGAAGCAGTGCTGAGGCAGTGTCAAGCTTCGATTTTAGATCTTTCGAAGAATGTATCTGTTGGTTCAGTTTTTGGAGTTCCTCTTCCGCTTGCTTCAGTTCCTTCTCCCAGCGGTGAGTATCCTGGTCTCTGGCCATGGCTGCTCCAATCCTCTGTTCTTCTGCCTCTAAATGAGAAGCATGTGCTGATTCCAGTGACTCCTTTGTAGCTATCAGCTCTATGGTAAGTTCTTCAACTGTCTTCTCAACTTCTTTTGATGCCAACATTGCTTCCTCGACTTTCTTGACGGCCACATCTTTTTCTTGCACCAGCGCATCATATTCCTTATGCAGAGTTTCTAGCTCCTCCTTGACAGAACACAACTCTGTAATTGCTGTTGTATGCCTCGCCTTGGCCACCTCAAGTTGCGCTTTAGCTGCAACACTGACATCTTCAGCTATTCCTTGCTCCATCTCTTCAACCCTCAGCTTAGCAAGCTCCGAATCCTGCTTCGCTTGTTGTTCTTCTGTTTGCGCCTTCTCCAAATTAAGCTTCAACTGTTCTATGAGTCTCTTTGTACTTTCTAGCTCCTTAAGCACTTGCAGTTTTGCAGCCTCTGCGGTTTCCGAATGTGTTTTGTACTCAGGAATCTCCTCATGGATCTTTTTAAGCTCTTCTTCTATAAGCTTGCGTCTCTGCGAAAACGTACACGAAAAAATGAGCAAGAAACACAACAAAACGAGAAATAATACAAATGTATCCGTTAGTAGTATACCTCTACCGCTTGCATTCGGTGAGATTTCCAGTCAGTAATTCCTCCAAATTTTGAGACAGCTTCTTTAACAGATTCAAATGGCGCTGCAGTATCGATTAAGCCTCGATGTGAGTCCATATTTTTCGGTGCTCCAGTGCTCCCTGGTGATCCTGAAAATCTAGGAGACAAGTGTGGTCTAGGAGATGATACAGTTCTAGGTGAACCACCATTTCTTGCTGTACCCACCGCAGCCTCGGTAATCTTCACACGAGGTAAACCAGTCTCATCTGGCTCCATCACTTCTTCTACGATTGTTGTACTCGTATTATCTTGTCCAGTGAACCCCGCAGCAGTTGCAGCATCAGGAGCAGTAACTGATTTTTCAGAATTAGAGAAACTGGATGGCGAAAACGTGTCATCGACATAAATTTTCGCATTGCCAGTAGTGTTATCAGTTTGAGATTGTTGAGTCTCTTCAGTATCAGTTTGAGTTTGTGGAATGTTATCAACCTTTGTTACAGATTGTGTGTTAGATTCTCGAATGGCCGATTCGATCAACTCAGGATTTACTGTTTCAACGTTGTCACTAACAACATCAGATGCTTCAACAGTTTTTAAGTCCTCCATTTGCCTGTTACCTGAAATTACTACAAAACCAAAAATATTGAAATTGTAGACAACTGAGAAAAAATTGAATATAAAACATCATTGTTGATCAAATTCTAGTTTCAAATAAATATGGAATTCAAGAATCAAACATATTATAATTTTTGTTGATCATCGGATTATCATCTTTTATGTAATCAATTCCAGGATTTAAGATAAATACGAACAATGATTTTTTTCTGGAAATTCAAATTAAAATTTTCCGAATTTCAAGAATTCTGAATTTATCAGCTGGAGAAAAAAATTATAAATATGAAAAAGACAAAGTTGGATTAAGCCGACAAAAAGCAGTATCAAGAAGAATCAAGAAAGAGCCGAGAAGTCTTCTTACCGGAGGATGATGATCGGAGGTAATAGAAGAAGTTAATTTATTATTTCAGACAGAAATTAGAAAGAGATAATTGCGGTCGCGGAGACAAATCATGAAGCTATCTCTCATCCTCATCTTCTTCATCCATCTGGCATTCTCTCTCTTTTCATTATTTTCCGTTTGTTTGTTTCTTTTTTTTTTTATTTTACTTATTTTGTTATTTAGATTAGTTTTTAATAAAGAAAATTAGGTGCTTTCTTTATGGCCTCTCGGTGTCCATTGGTCCAGGTCCACTCCACGTATAAAAGTAGTTAAACCAAACTACTTGACCTATACAACAACAAAAACTGGATTCCTTTTATTTTTAGATGAACAAGGCTGGCAAAGTGGAGTGGGTCGCATCAAGTTTTGAGTTACACTACCCGACCCGGATTCGATTTTTAATTTAATACTGTTTAATAGAAAACAAATCTGTATCAAATTTTATAATTCGTTTAAATTTCTTACTTTTTTAGTTAAAAGAATTTTAAACAAAAATTCAGACTAACAAGATTAAACCCAAAAGAATGTGTTTTTTTTACAACTAAAAACGATGGCCAAACCCGCTATATGAAAGAATTTTCTTGGAACTACATTAGGAGAATCAATTTTTGGTCATCTCAAACCTGATATATATACTTTTTTTGTTTTTTTAAAAAAAATTTTATGATTGTTTTTTGATATATATTGAGAAAATCAAATATCTGGCAAATAGCTCATTAACAGATATCCGGCTACTTACAAAGCAAATACAAATCAGAAAGCCAATTATTCAGACAGAGCAAATCGAATCACAAATACTACCAAAATCCTGGATATCCCCTTCGTGCCCACCCCTAAACAACACTAGCCCATTAGAACTTAGTAGATTTTTTTTTAATTACAAAGGATGATGTTACTAATTATATAATTTTAGGTAATTTTATTTTCGTCAAACATACCATATTTAGATTAATGCTTAACAACTAATACATTGTTTCTCACATTCCACCAGTGATATTAACCAAGGTGGGGGCTAAGAAACCAAAGAACACATCAAAAGACGAAGCTAAATTTGCAATTGCATTTGCACATTTGTTCCTTTCTCTTCCTCTAAATTTAGAGGATCGCTTTTAAGTGTATTGTTGGTCCAAGATTGAATATGTGAAGCTCTTTAAACTTTCAAAATATTGGCTCTTTCATTACCATTAGCAATGTTAACTAACTTTATAAACACTAAAACGATGATAAATGATTGCACTCCCAATCAAAACTGGCCCTGGACAGAGTCCAGTGAAACATTTGTTGTGGCCCCAAACTTTAACAGACCCATTTAGAAACAATTTTTTTTTTATGTTTAGTCTATATAAAGATAGAAAAAAACGTAAGGCCAAAACATTACAAAGTAAACTAATAGTCTTTCAGCCGATAAAAAAAAAAAAAAAAAAAAAAATAGTCTTTCATGTGAGCATGCCTAGTTAATTAAAAGCCCTATTTTTTATTCTCCCCTACTACTCCACAACTCTTAACTTTTAAGTTTTCTCTGCTCTTACACCGACATACACAAACACAAACCCTCTCATTGCTTTCTAATCTCAACTTATCTCAGGGTCGGCCCCCGTTTTGGTTTTGTTTCTAGCCCAAATTATCTCAAGGCCGACCATGTTCCTAAATATATTTTGAATCATACTCATCACAAATTTAACTAATGGATGTGTTTCGTTTTAACAATTCTTCAGTGAAATATCTTACACAATTTACATTGTAGGACATTAGGTCGATTAAAATGTCCTAGAGTACAATCAATATATGTAACAATCTTTTTGTGCGATTACATAAGTATTTTGGTGATGGAGTTGGTTATTCCTAGGCATAATATCCAAACCGAAGCAAACCGATTTGGATGGTTTGGTTCGACTTAGGATGGTGCAAAATAACCGAACGAATCTTGTCATTTGGAACCAATCAAATTGGATGGTTTGGTTCGAGTTTTACTCAAAAACCAATTGGGTAACCAAACTATCCGAATTTGAAACTCACATTTTAGTTTCCAGTTAGTTTTTCGATTAGTTTGGAAATTTTATGTTTGTACGATTTGTTTTTCAGTTAGTTCTGGTTAGTTCAATTAGTTTTTCCAATAGTTTGAATAGTTTGGTTAATTTTTGATAATGAAGATATTTTTCTGGTATTTTTGGATAATTTATAACTGAACTAAAAATTTACAAAACAATTTGGTTCGAAAAAAAGTTATTTAATTTATTATCCAAACCGACCCGAACTGACAGCTACCCGATTTGAAACCGAACCAATTTTACTTTCGTTTATTATGGTTCCTTAATCTCTATATCCAAACTGGGCCTACGGACCAAAGCCGAACCGAGACAGTTAAATTGGTTTATGATTTATTTCGGTTATTAAATTGTATTCCAAAATTAACCGAATAAATAATCGGTTCGGATCGGGTCTCGGTTTTTTCGGTTAATCAACTTTTACCAAAATTAACAAAAAAAATTTATATTTTCTCGGTTAAAATTGGTTGATTTGGTTCGTTTCAGTTAAAATCAGTTTATTGAGTAATTTGGTTTGATATTTCAATTAATAGGTTGTGGAAAAAGAAAAGAAAAGAATAAAGTTAATGTTACAAATCCTAAAACCAATCAGAAGCTCGACGGCAGCCGATACAAAACTAGAAACTTGATGGCGGCTGATATGAATAGAAGATCCGACGAAAGAAGAAGATCTCTGTTAACAGTTCGGTTCTTCTGAACTGAACCAAAAATCTTGGGTAACCGAACACTATTCACAAAAGTTCTTATCGGTTCAGCTTTCCTAACCGAAACCAAACCGAAAACCGAAAACTGAAATTTTCGGTTCGTAATTCTTGGTTCGGACATTTGTCGCATACCTAATCCAAACTAACCATAACTCAAACTTTCCAACCCAAATAGAACCCACCTTTCAGCAGATCGTAGTCAACGGCCCAAAATTGCTACCTTAATTAACGGCCCAAAATTAGTTTTTGTAAATTATCAGATACACCCAATTTCACGAGATAGTATAAAAGATCAAATAACCAATGAATACATACCACGTAGTCACCATTTTTATTCTCAATGGCTCAAAGCCTTCAATGCCCTCTTTCTTGATTACTCACATGAATTTCTCTTTAATCATATTATGAATAAATAAATAAGCGTTCAATTTCACAAAGCAAAAATTGCAATAATAATTCTGCTAATCGGATCATTGTGATAAGATGATGACGACACATTAAGGTGTCGTTCTGGTACAAATTCACTCACCAGAATGAATCATATTGGAGATTGATGATATGCCGTATCAAACTTGTTCATTGATTTTGGGTTCCACTTGGTCTGAATAATAATATATAACAGTTTGCAAATTTTGAAACATACAAATTTATATATGAAATGCAAGATCTATTTAATATGTTTATGTTTATGACGAAAAAGCATTGTATTAAATCAAATGTAAGCATCTCTTTGCATATGATTTTTTAATAGACAAACCTAAAAAAGTGAAAATAAATGATTACAACTACAACTCATGATTTTATATTGGGATAGTATAGGGTTTGATTGGTGATTTTCAACTTTTGGTGATTTTATATCAAGATGATTGGCCAACTTTTGCAGCAGAATTGGCCTCTTTTCGGTCTCTTCTTTGTTTTTTCTCTAATTTTAGTATTTGATTTCTTCCTCGTAGTTTCAATACTCGAGCAGACTGTTTGGCCCAAAAAGCTCGGGCCCGGAATAGTCTCTTTTCCCATGTAGGCGAGTCGTTTCCTGAATGGCTCTCCGTAGCGGAGAGTCTATCTTTCCGATAACTTAATATAAATGGTGTTTGTCGGAAAAAAAAAAAAGATTGGTGATTTTCAACCGCAGTTTGGATCCAAAAAACAACCAATTGTAAATACTTCACATTGGTGTTGTAGTATAAAGTATCAAACTTCATTTTCCATCTCTTTATCTAATCAAAGAATTTCATCCTAATCAATGAAGAATAAACTTCAACTTCGGTAAGACCGCAAATGTCTTCAAAAAATGATAATCCAACATATCAATGTCGAATCATGTGATTTGAAAGGATGAAAAGTATATATATTGTTCACAAAATTTCTCAGTTTTTTCCCATTATTTTTGGGGAAAAAATAATAATATTATATGAGATTACATTTTTGTTTTGTCAATTGTTCCAAAAATATATTACGAAATTTTACTATTGTGTCACCACAAAAAAAAACAAAGATATGTAAACTTTAATTTCTTGTAACAAAACATCCACATCAATAAGTTATTGCTTGAATAAATAAATAAAAATTCACTTTAAGTTTATCAATAAATAGTTTCAGGTTTATTTTTGAATTTTGGAAGAATTAAAAAGAATAAATGTATTTCTCAGGGAAATATGTCGATTAATATTGTTTGAAATTATTATAGTAAGTTTAACTAAGGGTGTTAAATGAGAAAAAATGTTGATGTACTAATTGACTTCTTTTGGTCAATGTAAGGAAGTTGCAGTGATGGGATAAGTATTGAGTGGCGGCTAAAATCCTTAAGACTTTTTAATGTTGCCATAAAAGATATATTTTGTAACTTTCTATTTGTCACGGCATTGATCTTTTCAAAACTCCCATGACACAGCTGTCTTTACCCATAATATATTGAACGTAAAGTAACTTCTGTGACCGACTGACCATGCTTTCGTTATTTATTAGAAAGAAAAAAAAAATCACTGTTGGAAGTATAATTAGCAGTAATATTACAACGTAGATTGTTTTCTCTCATGAACATCTCTAGGTGACTAGAAGAACGATCCTTTGCGTGTGAACTAGTGGTCAGGATCTAAACAAAAAACAAAACTGATAATTCATTAGAAAAAAGTGACATACCAACTCGAAAATAGGGAAGTTAATATCATTTGAACAAAAAGAATCATTGTAGTTTTGTAATAAAAGGGTTGACATGGTCTTAATGTGGAAGAAGTAAAGAGGTCGACGAAAAGTCCATGTTGTCTACAAAGGAAGAAATCAAGAACCAATTAGATTAGAGTTCAAAACAAACGGATGAAGCTATGCCAGTTCATTTGACGAGTGAATATCCTAAGAATATATGAAGACATGGTCTAACTTTGAAACAGCCGCCACTTGTGTCCTATAAATACGTGGAGTTTATTAACCCCTAATAATATCTCACAATCAAAGTTCTATCTCCTCAAGTATCAATACATTGATATCCATTAACAAGGAAAAAAGTATCAATACATTGCTTTGCTTATTTTGTAAGATGCAAATGGACAGCCCCAAATCTCCTCTCCAGCCCCCGACCTATGGAAACTTAGTTACAATCCTCAGCATCGACGGTGGTGGCATTAGAGGGCTAATCCCTGCCGTTATCCTTGGTTTTCTCGAGTCCGAACTTCAGGTTTATATGTGCTACCTAACTATATACATATCTCTCTCTCTTTTTTTTTGAATGAATGTAAAATTATTATTCAATCCAAAAAACTGTTTTTACAACCACGTACGTGTTACTTTGAGTTTGAAGTTTCATAATTACATCTCTTGGACAAAGCTTTGATCTTTTTCCTTAATTGGTTGATGTTGAGTACTCAAACCACCGTAGTTATAACATTATTCTTGTTTTAACTCTATATATATTTACATGGATGTATAGAAATTGGATGGAGAAAAAGCAAGGCTTGCAGACTACTTTGATGTAGTGGCGGGAACAAGCACTGGTGGTCTGGTGACAGCCATGCTAACCGCGCCTAATAAGGAAGGCCGACCCTTGTTTGCAGCCTCTGAGATTAAAGATTTCTATCTTGAGCATTGTCCAAAGATCTTCCCTCAAGATCATTTCCCATTCTCGGCCGCCAAAAACCTTGTGAAGTCCTTGACTGGTCCGAAATATGACGGTAAATACCTTCATCAGCTTATCCACGCTAAGTTGGGTGATACAAAGTTGAGTCAAACACTTACCAACGTTGTCATTCCAACGTTCGATATCAAGTATCTTCAACCTACTATCTTTAGTAGTTATGAGGTTTGTTTAATTATAGCTTGTTCTATTTGTGGAATTACAATATATTAGTTAACAAAACTTTGGTATAATATATATGACTATTTTATAGGTAAAAAATCATCCTCTCAAGAACGCAACCCTCGCTGACATTGCCATCTCAACTTCAGCTGCCCCTACATACTTGCCTGCCCATTTCTTCAAAGTTGAAGATTCAACCGGAAACGTTAAAGAATACAATCTTATTGATGGTGGAGTTGCAGCTAACAACCCGGTAAATTTCTAGAGATCTGATTTATGTCTCAATAGGGTTTCTATACGATGAATATCAACATTTATAGACTTATTATCTTAAACATAATTGAATTATTCTTTTATAACATAAAACACAATGATAAGCCTATATTTCATTTTTCACTAAGGAGTTTCTTATAATAGTCGATACGAATGTTTCTTTAAAATCTTGAATAATATATCAAATATTGGTTATGTCAAGTATAGGTTCTTATAATAGTCGAT
Source organism: Arabidopsis thaliana x Arabidopsis arenosa (assembly GCA_019202795.1). NCBI lineage: Eukaryota > Viridiplantae > Streptophyta > Magnoliopsida > Brassicales > Brassicaceae > Arabidopsis > Arabidopsis thaliana x Arabidopsis arenosa. The sequence continues at coordinate 4,595,472 of CM032921.1, read as the reverse complement.
AGAAATGTTTCTTTAAAACTCTTGAGTAATATATCAAATATTGGTTCTGTCAAATATAGGCTTTGCTGGCCATTGGGGAGGTAACGAATGAGATCACAAGGGGAAGCAGTGATTTTTTCCCAATAAGACCAAATGATTACGGAAGGTTTCTTGTGCTTTCGCTTGGAACCGGAAATCATAAAGCGGAAGAGAAATTCAATGCAAAAGAAGTAGCTGGTTGGGGATTGTTGAGTTGGTTAACACACGACAACTCTACACCTATCATTGATGCTTTCTCGCAAGCTAGCTCCGACATGGTTGATTTCCATCTCTCTGCCGTTTTTCGAGCTCTTCATTCCGAAGCCAACTATATTCGCATCCAGGTATCAAAATCAACTCACTAACCATTTATTTTTCTTTGTCGCCATAATTCCTAAGATATGGGTATCAATCATATAGGATGACACATTAACTGGAGATGCTGCTTCTGTTGATATCGCTACTGTCGAGAATCTGGACATTCTTGCCAAGACAGGAGATGAACTACTCAAAAAACCTGTTGCAAGAGTCAACCTAGACTCGGGTTGTAACGAAAATGCTTATGAAACGACTAATGAACATGCTCTTATAAAGTAAGTGGCCTAATTTTTGCATTTGATAGCTTTAATCATTCATATTTACGTGATTAACAATATTTTGCTAATATATTTAAATTTTGGCTGTGAAGGTTAGCAGGAATACTTTCAAAAGAAAAGAAGATCCGAGACATGCGATCACCTCATGCAAAAGCTCCAATTACGATCTAAATAGAATAATAGATCATTATTTTATCTTATCAATTGTTGATGATTCGTTTGTTTTACTAATGCACGTTTGGATTTATATTAATAAAAAGGTTGCACCACATTGTGGTCACTTGTACGTTTGAATAAAGTCAATAAGATGTTAGATTTGTACCTCCGCTCTAATGCAATGAATTGGCAGACAAAGAAAATCAATATAAAATGTTTGGTCATTTTACCACACACAATAGAATAATAGTGAATAATACACCATTGACACGTACGTATTAAACCAAAAGTTATCTCAATTCAACTAAACTAAGCATACGGTACAATAATTATATCTTCGTTCCCACATACGTGTTGAAACCAAAGTTACCATAGAAAATTCTAATAGTCGTTGTTGTTCTACAATTTGTTTTTACATTTTATAAACTAGAATTCAAACGTTGTTTTGGAATGTTCTTAAAAAAATTTCTATTAATCTTTCTATGTACAAATTGGTAAATTATCTAATTAAATGTGTAAATTTTCATGTAAAAATTCAAAATAAAGTCTTTATAATATTCTGAACATATTTATTATACAGCTAGGTGCATTTCTATGATTTGTATTATTATTTTTGATAACTGAGGTGATCTCAAAGGTCTTTTGGGCCCAAAGACTAATCTTGGAGTCCGGAGAAATCATTGTTAAAATTCGAACCCCGGTGGCCAACGCTACTCAAACCTAGGTCACATAGACTTTTTTCTCCTTGTATCAAGTATCAACCAATTTGAAATGATGGGCAAAACAAAAACCAGTTTAACAAATGACATTTTATAATAATTTTTCTTCCACATGGTTTTGTATTTTACTAACAAATGTCATTTTATTATAATTTTTCTTTCACATGGTTGTGTATTTTACTAAGAATTGTGCTTAACTAAAGTTCATGTCTTCTTAATATTAGTTTTTTCTTAGATAACTACCAAATTTTCATCAATTTTATTTTTAAAATGAATGTAAATATATAATTCAATTTTAAAAAATCATAATTTTCATATATTTTCAAAACAATTTTATAAAATACATCATTTTAAATTTGAAGAGATTTTTATTGTTCTTGATTAACTAAAGATTTTAAGAATTCTCATAAACATCAATTAACGATTGTGTTACTTTATGTCTTTGTTTTAAATCAAGAAAGAATACAAAATAGACTCATCATACACTTCTCACAATTTTTAATTTCTAGAAAAATTAATTTAACGTAAAAATAATTGAAATAATATTATATAATATATTATTAATTTATTTCTATGCAACATCGCCAGAGGGTTTGAGTCCTAATTCTATAAAGAAAAAAGTTAAGAAAGTTAGTTGAAGTAAAGAAGATCTATGTAGTACCAACTCATGCTGAATGATCACATGCTTTGAATTCTCGAAATAGCGGAAAAGTTGGAAAAAGGGAATGTAATTTGGAAAAGCGGATTAACTAAATTATCCCATTTTAAGGTTTGACAGAGTCTAATAAGAAGAAAAAAGTATTACGTAAAATGCATAATTGGGTAGACAACACTGATTTGAAAATATTAACCAATAAAATTAGAAGAAGAAAGGATGAAGGTACAAGTTAATTTCGTTTCAAAATTGTTTGAAGATTCAATGAATTGTCAAGTGTGTATTGCCTATAAATTCCCACCACATAAACCATATCATCAAAAGCATCAGAATCTCTTTATCAAAATAAATCAAAAGCATCAAAATTTTCCTTTCTCTCTTGTTAAGTAGAGAGACCTTGAAGCTTCTTTTTCTCCTGTTAAGAAAATAATAATGGACAGTCCGAAGTCTCCTCTTCAACCTCCTACTTATGGTAACTTGATCACTATTCTTAGCATTGATGGTGGTGGCATCAGAGGAATTATTCCTGCAACTATTCTCTCATTTCTTGAGTCTGAGCTTCAGGTATTTTTATGTTGTGTCTTTAATTTCTTCATTTTGATTTATTCAAAATCAAAACCATATCAAATAAGACTAAGGCAGCTTTTTCAACTAGTAATTATAGTCAAGAATTAGGAGTGACGGGTTCAAGAAGAAAAATGGATTGGGGGCAAATTAAACAATAATATATTGATTATATTAATAAAGTTTATTATTTATACAGCAAATAAATTATAATAAGAAAATACTATAAAAGTTATATAGGTAACTTGAAAATGATTAAGTGTATCTCTATATTTGAATTTTTTGATTTATTTATATGGAATATTTTTTAGTTTCTCTATTTCTAAATCCATATATACTATTTTATTTTTTTTAATCATAAGAGTTTCTAAAATATCTAACAATTATGAATTAAAGCTCAAAACCTTAGATATCTTATATTACTAAAAACTACATATTCTAATCATCTCAGAGTGTGGAAATTATTCTGATCGAAAAACGTATAAACGAAAGAATGGAATTCTTATATCTTTGATAGAGTGTGGAAATTCTGATCTATTTTGATACTAGTATTTTGAAGTGATGACATTTCTTGGTTAGAGGACTCTGTAATAAACGTTACAACTAAAAGCATGTCAAATATTTTATAACAACTTTCGTTGGTAGACTTTGAAACTTACAACTTTCTCGTAATTGCAAGCACATTAACTAATTATTACTATATAAATAAAGCCATCATAATCGACTAAGAAAATTAATTTGGATAAATTTTAAGATGAAACTTAAGATTGAATTGTGTCAATTCAAAGTATTAGTATTGAGTTCGTCAAATAAGTTTTGGTTTTTATATTTTTTCTGTTGAATAATAGAAATGGTTATGTGCTTAGAAACTAGATGGGGAAGGAGCAAGGCTTGCAGATTACTTCGATGTGATTGCGGGGACGAGCACAGGCGGTCTAGTGACTGCAATGCTGACCGCCCCAAACAAAGAAGGTCGTCCCTTATTTGCTGCCAACGAGATCAAGGACTTCTATCTTGAGCATTGTCCTAAGATTTTTCCTCAAGATCAATTTCCCTTTTCGGCTGCGAAAAATTTGTTGAAGTCTTTAACCGGACCAAAGTACGACGGTCATTACCTTCACCAACTTATCAAAGAAAAATTAGGAGACACAAGATTAGACCAAACACTCACCAACGTAGTGATTCCTTCTTTTGATATTAAACATCTTCAGCCTACAATTTTCACTACCTATGAGGTTTGCATATTGTAAATTCATGTATTCTTTTCAAATAATTAAAAAGTTTACAATTTACATGATATATTGTTGGTGTTAATAGGTGAAAACTAATCCTCTCAAAAACGCACTACTAGCGGATATTAGCATCTCAACCTCAGCTGCCCCGACTTATCTGCCTGCCCATCACTTTCAAACACAAGACTCGGCCGGGAACGTCAAGGAGTTCAATCTCATTGATGGTGGTGTTGCAGCTAACAACCCAGTAATTTTTCAAATTAGAATTTGGGTCACTTAGTTATATTTTTAGAGCATTTTCTGAAACAAAATTATGATCCGTACATGCTTTGACTATAGGCTTTGTTGGCCATTGGAGAAGTGACAAAGGAGATTACAAAAGGCAACACTGATTTCTTTCCCATAAAAGCAAATGACTACGGAAGGTTTCTCGTCCTTTCGCTTGGGACCGGTGATCGTAAGGTCGATGAGAAATTCGATGCAAGAGAATGTGCGGGTTGGGGAATGTTGAGTTGGTTGACACACGATAATTCCACGCCAATCATCGATGCCTTTACACAAGCAAGCTCTGATATGGTTGATTTTCATCTATCTACTGTATTCCAGGCTCTCCATTCTGAGCCCAACTATATCCGTATCCAGGTAAATTATATGAATCATTAAGTTTTCCTTTGATACTATATACACAATATTGCGAGTCATATATTCATGATCATATACATTTTTGAATTGCTATAACAAACAATAAACATATATACACGCTCATTTTTTGACCATTGAATCTTACTTTTCTAACCAAATTCTTTGGAAATCATTTATTTAGGATGATACATTAACGGGGGACGCATGCTCGGTCGATATAGCAACAGAGGAAAATTTGAGTAATCTTGTGAAGACAGGAGAGAAACTATTGAAGAAACCAGTGTCAAGAGTAAATCTAGAAACGGGGTGCAATGAGGATGCCTACAAGACTACAAACGAGAAGGCTCTTATCAAGTACGTTTAATAATATGATTTAGACCATAGAGAAATAAGATCAACTTAAATTTTTAGTATCATGCTTGATGTGTTTTTCATTTTTTGGGTGATCACTGGACAGGTTAGCAGGAATCCTCTCCAAGGAGAAGAGACTTCGTGATATTAGATCTCCTCATGGAGAACCGTCCCAAACGCGTTAAAACAAAACGTCGGTTTATTTATATAACTCATTCGAGACTAAAGAGCACATGTACATGTACTCTATCTTATTACGCGTATCATATTGGTAATGCACTTTGATTTACAAACATCTTTGTAGCAATTTCTATACAATATCTGATTATTAAGAGTTTCTATAGTAGTAAGGTTGGTCTAATTTTGGTTTTATTTGCATCTAGAGTTTCGATTTTATATAATAAATGAACGCCAATATGTTTGGCTTTTTTCGTCGTGTTTTTGACTTTTAAAAATTTCTGTTATATATGTAAAAATAAATGAAAGCCATAGGGTTGTTTAATCTCGACAAGCTGATCCGATCCAAAAGCCAAATCATATTTTAATGTGATTATTTTATATAATAAATGAACGCCAATATGTTTGGCTTTTTTCGTAGTGTTATTGACTTTTAAAAATTTCCGTTATATATGTAAAAATAAATGAAAGCCATAGGGTTGTTTAATCTCGACAAGCTGATCCGATCCAAAGGCCAAATCATATTTTAATGTGATTTAAATTTAATTTTTTTTATTCGAATGAATTGAAATGCAGAACAAAAAAGATCACATTGTTTTTCCGATTTGGATCTATGTAAAAGAGTTTAAAAGAATTGATTTGGTCACCTATATTACTAAGACACACTTTTTTTTTTTGGTCAAACAACCTTAAAGAACTCCATCGTTAAGCATGCTTGTGCTAGAGCGAGTTTAAGATGGGTGACCTACTAAGAAGTGATTGTAAGTACCGTGTGAGTGATATGTAGGATCCGTAAACAAGTTTTAAAGCCTTCGGAAGTAGAGAACCGATGTTATTTGTGTATTTTTACCTCAAAAATAATATCCAAATTAAATGAAACATGTCTTTATTTATATAATACAAAAAGATATATACATATATATCTCTACATATTAAAAGAGAATTGTTGATGCTTATATGTCATGCCCACAATTATTCTTATCGTTTTTTCATTCTTTAATTCTATTATACTTCTCGCCAATTACTTTTTATCCCATATACTATTCTAACTAAACTTACCAAAATTAAATATCTAAAAATTTTAAATAAAAAAGTTTCTATGTCAAGATTTTATTTATATGAATGCATTATGTTTTTAATTAGAAACTTAGACAATATAAACATAAAGCGTATGCATTTCGACACCAACAAATTCTTTCCTAAACTTATGACCGACATAAATACAACTTTATTTGTATATAAATCACTATTATATTTAAAATTTAATTTGTATGTATATTTATAGGCTAAAATGTTGTGTTTTGAAATCTCGGGATTCAATGATAAGTTTTTTAATCATTTTATCAAAACTTTTACACGTGCATGGACACGAGTACTTACCTAATATATATAATAAATAAATACTATAAAATAATTGATCTCAAATATTTAGGATGAGATAAAAATCTGAAAAGTAAAAGATGTGAATCATAAAAAGACAAGTGGCTAGTATTAGTATTCGGGATACCGTTGTTTTGTGGATGGATCATGGAAAGAAAGTGATAAGTTCTCCGGTACAGGCTGGTTCTGTACATCGTCAAATGGAGAGCCGCCAACCATGGGAGCTGCGAACCTCCGTAGAAGTCTATCTCCACTACATGCCGAATTCGAGGCCCTTCTCTGGGCGATGAAGTGTATGATTGGTGCAGATAATCAAGAGGTAGCGTTCTTTACAGACTGTTCAGACGTGGTGAAGATGGTGTCTTCTCCAACCGAATGGCCGGCGTTTTCAGTGTATTTGGAGGAATTTCAGAGCGACAAGGAGGAGTTTTCATCTTTTTCTTTATCTTTAATTTCTCGTAGGGCTAATGTTAAGGCGGATAATCTGGCACGAAAAGTTCGTACAGAACCGCTTCATATCACTTATGTAAATAACATTCCTCAGGAATGGCTCTTTTGAGCTTTAATTAAAAAAAAAAAAAAAGTGGCTAGTATTAGTGTCTCCCCTCACCTCATGCATTGGGCAAATTTCTCTTGCACATTCTTTTCTCTAATTGGTCCACATGGCTCCGACTCTTTTCTCTTCTCATTTTTCAATGAGTTGAATTTTAATTAAACACCAAAAACACAGCATTAGTGAAATACTATAATTCAACAACTCCATAGGAAAAAAATAAATCAACAACTTCATTATACTCATTTAAGTGTTGAATTTTTTTTATCCGACACTCCTATTGTAAATTGTTTTTAAGCCACAAAAAATAGTTCATTAGTCTAATTAACTTAATTAACTGTATTGTAGAAAAGGGATCTCAATTCTGGATAAAGTGGTTGCTTGTTCTTTGGGTGGATTTACGAATGCCACTAAACCATGGTCATTTTTCTTTCTCCTTTGATTTAGGGGGTGATTAGTGTTATATCATAGTTTTACGGTTTTTTGCCATGATAAATATGTATCAGTTTTAGAGTTTATTTTGTTACTTTTAGAGTCTTTTTAGAGTTTTTTTAGGTATTTACATGATCATGATGAATTTGGAGATAATGGAGCAAAACCAAAGAATAAAAGTTGAAGAGACGAATTTGGAGTCAGACCAAGTCAACAATGTCGATCAACACAATTGGTGTCGGTCGACGCAGTTCACGCCCCAAGAGAAGTCTCAAGTATTAACAAGTTTTGAAAATTCTAGAATTGCCCAAAAGACTTCTTTATTTGCAATATTAGTCTGCACGTTTTTGAAAACATATAAATAGATTTTTTTGGGTCATTGTTTTAGATCTATCAAGCTTATCTTGCTTTTTTACTTTGTGTTCTCTGAAAGCTTGAACCCTTTAGATGATAATTGGAGATAGCTTTTCTTTCAGAATTCAAAACCTTGTAGAGAGAAGATCTTTCTAAACTTTGTTCTCTTCTTGTTTTATTTTATGATTTCTACTTTAATCATGTTTTGTGTTTCCATGATTATGTCTGAGTAGTCTTCTTGTTAGGTTTAGGGATTCTCAATAGGGATTTGGATGAATTGTTAGATTGATTACCTTTTAGGATAAAATCTATAGAGTTCTTCACTTTTATTGATCTTAATGCTAATTTTAGAACAGCTAACTAGAATTTGATCTTAGGATAATAAGTTAGACACGAGAGTGCGCTTATTTCTTGAACTATCTTAGGTGGACAAAAGTAGCTATTCTCAAATAGGTTTGGTTTAGATACTTTTGTAAACATATCGAACCTGATCGTTAATGCTCGTTTAGTATAAAGAATTTACAAACGAGAGTTAAAATTCCGACTATTAGACATAGATAGTCAATACATACGATAGTTGGTTGATTATAGTTTTGTGATTTGAGTTTTAGAACGGTTCTTAATTAATCCTAACAATATTGCTAGATCTACAATTCTGATACTTCCTGAGAAATTCCCAAAGCTTGTCGTTTTTTCCATCTGATTTACAACTCGATTTAATTGCTTTTTCTTGTTTTAAATTACAATCTTTCTATTTAGCTTGTGTGAACAAAAGAACTTTGTGAATCCGACCCTTCAATACTACGACGATATCTTTATTTGAGAGAGTTACTTGAGATCAATTTGATCCATATCAATTAGAGCGTGACATTGAAAACTTTGGGGACATTTTAAAGTTTTAACAGTTTTTCTACCAATAAGGTTTTTGAATTTTTTTTATAATTTCTCAAAACCACTTCTCTTTGTTTTCCTATTTTATTTTGAAGTTTCAAAATCATGTCTTTAAAACATATTCTTAGAAAACTTTATTTTTTTCATCACCAAAAAATAATTGAAACTTCTTTATAAATTTACATACATTTTATCACATAAACTGCATGATGCTTGATGCATGTTGTTAAACCATATTCTTAGAAAACTTCATTTTTTTCATCACCAAAAAATAATTGAAACTTCTTTATAAATTTACATACATTTTATCACATAAACTGCATGATGCTTGATGCATGTTGTTAATTTAATTGCAGGACGGTTTAGGAAATTTTGATTGGGATTAATTTAATTTTCGTGATGCTTGATGCATGTTGTTAAACCGTTGTTTGTTTGTGCTGGAAAAATTAATTATGAGTAGTTAGTCAATTTGACTGAGCATGAAGTCTTAGAATCATCCTCTTCGAGCCTTCAATGAGATTCCACGGTAAGTTATTATTTTTTTTTTTTGGTCCGATGTCGTGGTGTACTTAGTGTCTACTTGTAAAAGTGCAGATGGATGTCGGAGCTAGAGGTCGCGGTCGTGGTCGTGGACGTGGTCGTGGTCGTGGTCGTGGTCGGGGCCGCGAGACTCCGGTAGCTGATGAGAGTGTGGCACAAAGTACTACGGTTGAGCATGTCGGGAGTCTACATGCGGATCAGGAGGAGCCTGAGGGTTTGGCCGGTCTAGGTGCTGGTGTGGATGGAGTTCCAGTGGATGTTGCTCAGGCTCGAGATGACTGCATTGCAGACTTGTTGACGAGGCTGTTAGAGAGGGTACCGAAGAGGGTACCAGCACAGGCTCCGGGAGTACCACCAGTGGCTGAGGTGCAGCCGAGGGTTGCAGTTGTAGAGAAGCTCCCTTCTTACATCAAGATGATGGAGCAGATGCAGAGGATTGGCATAGAGTTCTTTTCGGGTGGTGCCAAACCTGAGGAGCCGGATTAGTGGAGGATGCGGATGGAGAGGAATTTCTGTTCGATTAGGTGTCCAGAGGGATACCATGTTGATCTTGCAGTCCACTATCTGCAGGCAGATGCACATCTCTGGTGGAGGGGTGTTGCGGCTAGGAGGGCTCAAGCGGGGATGAGCTGGGCGGACTTTGTGGCGGAGTTTAACTCCAAGTACTTTCCTCCAGAGGCGTTAGACCGGTTAGAGGGACGGTTTTTGGAGTTGTCTCAGGGGAGCCGGACAGTTCGTGAGTATGAGGCGGAGTTTAACCGTCTCAGTGAGTATGCTGGTCGAGCTATGGAGGGTGAGAAGGCACAAGTGCGAAGATTTTTGAGAGGTCTTCGGGCTGAGTTGAGGAACCATTGTCTTGTGAGACTGTTTGGTACAATGGTGGAGTTGGTCGAGACGGCTGCGTTGTTGGAGGAGGGTCTGAAGGATGAGGCGGTGGTGATTAGGCAAAGAAGTCTCAGCAACAGTAGTTCCAGCAAGAGTGGTAAGCCGGTGCAGGGTAAGAAGCGTAAGTGGGATGAGATTCAGAGGACTAGCCAGGGCGGTCAGGATGCTTTGGGTGCGGAAGCAAAGACCATAGGGTGAGGAGCTGTCCTCGCATGAGTGGTACAGATACTCGGATGTGCTTTCACTACAAAAAGGCGGGGCATATCAAGCCCAAGTGTCCTAAGTTGCAGCAGAGAGAGGTGGTTGTGGTGGCAGCGGCAGCAGCGATACCACCAAAGAGGTAGATCGCAGCAACGCCACAGTTGTACTCCATCGGGGAGATGGACCGAGTACGAGGCCGATCACAGGTAAACTTCTAGATTTATATGTTTTAATTCTACTTGTTTGTGACTTGTGTTATTTTTAGTGTCGTGTTAAGATTCTTAGCATGAGAAAATTGTGTAGGGACCTTAACCGTGGGAGGTATTGAGTCCACGTGCTGTTTGATTCTGGAGCGTCGTATTATTTTGTGACTCTAGAGTTCGCCGAGCGAGGTGGTATTCCGGGAGAACCCGACGAGCATTTTGGAGTCGTTAGGGTTGCTGGAAGGAAGTTTCTGGCTTTTCAGGGTCAAGCTAGAAACGTGGATGTACAGGTAGCCGGAGAATCTATGCTAGCAGATTTGATCATTTGTGTAGTAGAGCTGTATGACGTCATCTTGGGCATAGATTGGCTCGGACATTACATGGTACATCTGGATTGCCACCGCGGGCGTGTCGTGTTCAAGAGGGAGAAGAGAAGGTTGGTCTATCAGGGTGTGAGGCCAACTTTTGGGAGTCTCGTGATCTCGGCCGTGCAGGTAGAGAAGATGATCGAAAAAGGTTGTGAGGTATATCTAGCTACAATCATGACTCCGGAGACAGTTGGAGCAGTTGGGGTTGGAGATATTCGCGTCATTCAAGAATTTGAGGATGTGTTTCAATCGTTGTAGGGGTTACCGCCGTCACGGTCAGATCCTTTTACGATTGAGTTGGAACCTGGGATGATGCCAATATCTAAGGCACCTTACAGAATGGCTCCAGCAGAGATGGCAGAGCTGAAGAAACAGTTGGAGGAGTTGCTGGGTAAGGGTTTTATCCGGGCGAGTAGTTCACCGTGGGGAGCACCGATGTTGTTTGTGAAAAAGAAGGATGGAAGTTTTCGGTTATGCATTGACTACCGGGGACTTAACCGAGTTACAGTGAAGAACAAGTACCCTTTACCACAGATTGATGAGTTGTTGGATCATCTGAGAGGGGCTACTTGGTTCTCCAAGATCGATTTGGCGTCACGTTATCACCAGATTCCGATTGATGAGGCATATGTTCGCAAGACAGCGTTTCGGACGAGATATGGGCACTACGAGTTTGTGGTGATGCCATTTGGATTGACTAATGCACCAGCAACATTTATGAGGTTGATGAATGGTGTGTTTCAGTAGTACCTTGATGAGTTTGTGATAATCTTTATTGACGACATTCTGCTGTATTCTAAGAGTTCTGAGGAGCATGAGGTACACTTGAGAGTTGTTCTGGAGAAGCTGCGGGAGCAGAAGCTGTTCGCTAAGTTGAGCAAGTGCAGTTTCTGGCAGCGAGAGATTGGGTTCCTAAGACACATTATTTGAGCGGCTGGGGTGTCTGTTGATCCAGAGAAGATTCAGGCTATCAGGGAATGGCCAAGGCCGAGGAATGCTACTGAGATAAGAAGTTTTTTTTGGCTTAACGGGGTATTATCGGAGATTCATCAAGGGTTTCGCGAGTATGGCTCAAGCTATGACGAAGCTGACAGGGAAAGATGTTCCCTATGTGTGGTCTCCAGAGTGTGAGGAGAGTTTCGCGAAGCTTAAGGCGATGTTGACGAGCACACCAGTTTTAGCGTTGCCAGAGCAGGGCGAGCCATATGCGGTGTATATAGATGCATCGAGAGTGGGTCTTGGATGTGTGTTAATGTAGCATGGGAGGGTGATTGCCTATGCTTCACGGCAGTTGAAGAAGCATGAGGGCAATTATCCTACCCTTTTATGGTAGTCATGTATTTTTCTAAAATAGCATATTAATTCTCTTAGATATTGTGTTTCTTTAAATAATTCATGTGCTTTACTAAAATTACATAGATCTTCTTTTTTCCAAATCTATCGATACACATCAACTCCGACTTATTATCTCCAGCCAATCCCAATTCAGTCGGCGGTGATATCTCTCACCGGTTGTTGAAATCTACTTTCTTTCATTGATTTTTTTCTCCACCGCGTATCTCCTTTCGATTGCTCTCATCTCTCTATCTTCCAAAGTCAAAATTATTTTTCTCTCTATCTCCTGTGATCAATCTAACTCTCCCAGTTACCACCGGGTATTTCTCTCTCCTTCCTCTTGATGCTTGTATACATTTTTTATTTTCATCGACAGAGATCTCATAAATGCACATTTCTTTCCTTACTCAATAGAGAACAATATTATATTTACACATACCAAAAAAAAGTGTTTTACCAAAGAAATTTGGTCAAACGTTAGTTTCTTAATTTTTCTCCAAAATTTGGTTATTTGGTAATATTATCCTTGAAACTATCAGTTTGACTCTAGAAAAAAAAAACTACTTTGCGAAACAAATTTTAGCTATTAGTAATGGCAGGACCAATACTAATATTTACAAAGATATTTGGAAGAAATCAAGAGCGACAATGAGGAATTTATAAGTTTCTCTTTATCTTTAATTCCTCGTAGTGTTAATGTCAAAGCGGATAATTTGGCACGAAAAGTTTGTACCAAACCGCATCATATCACTTATGTAAACAACATTCCACGAGAATGGTCCAATTGAATTTTAATTAAATGCTGTTGACAAAAAAAATATATATATATATTAGTAATGGCATGACATGTAATTAATAACAAAATTAAGGGTTTTTGCTTTTCCAACGTTTTGCTGAAAAAGCGAGAAATCAAAGTAAAGGCAGAGTCTATCTTGGTCGTCGAACGAAATCCATGGCTTCTTCTCTTCTCAGGCCAACTCCCTTACTCTCTACACCTCATAAATTATCTCATCTTCACACCTCTCTCTCTTTCCCATCCGAAATTTCGACTCAGAGAAACCCAAAAAATCATCTTCTCAATCTATGTCGTTCGTCATCAACACCGTCACAGCAAAAGGCCTCACAGAGGAAGAGAACAAGGTACAGGAAACAGTACCCAGGAGAAAACATTGGTATAACTGAGGAGATGAGATTCGTTGCCATGAGATTACGCAATGTTAATGGAAAAAAAATGGATCTTTCTGGTGATAAAACTGAAGAGGAAGAAGAAGAAGATGATGATGATGATGAAGTAAAGGAAGAGACTTGGAAACCGAGCAAAGAAGGGTTTCTTAAGTACTTAGTTGATAGCAAGCTTGTTTTCGATACTATTGAACGAATTGTTGACGAATCTGAGAATGTTTCTTGTAAGAACCCTACTTTTGTCTCGAATTTGACAGTTTTATGATCCCTACTTTGGTAATGAATTTGGGTTAATGGGTTTTTGGTAAATGTGCAGATGCTTACTTCAGGAGAACAGGATTAGAGAGATGTGAAAGTATTGAGAAGGATTTACAATGGTTTAGAGGAGAGGATTTGGTTATACCAGAACCAAGTAATATAGGAGTTTCTTATGCAAAGTATTTGGAAGAACAAGCAGGGGAAAGTGCACCTTTGTTTCTTTCTCATTTCTACAGTATCTACTTTTCACATATTGCTGGTGGTCAAGTTATTGTAAGACAGGTTAGTTTCTTTGGTAAGTGTTCATTGAGTAACGTAGAAGAGTTTTTCAACTGCATAAGATCACATCTAGCATATGGAATTGTTACAGCTAGTTTGATAGAGTTAAAGGTTAGTTTTAGATATAAATGGATTCAAGAGAGTTGGGTTTATCGGGATTTTTGCGGGTTATGGTGGGTATGAGAGAGTTGTGATAACTGATAAGACTGAGAATGGTAGAATGTGAAAAGATTTCCCTTCTTCGTCATTGAGACTCAACTTACAATCACAGAAGAAAAACCAAATAGAACCGTAATAAAGAACAATGAGATCCTGAACCAACACCAAGCTTGCTCCATTAGTTTGTTCAAGCTTGTCCCAAACGAACTTGTTAACCGACTGTTTAGTTAGGTTAACGTGGTATTAAGCAATGGCTGAACTATGCTTTCGTCTTTATTTTTTAGATTTATCATAATGGTACGATTCTTTGTGTTGGTTCTGTTGCATAAACAAATGGAAACATGTTCTGGTTCTTACTTTTATCAATATATCCCATGATTTGGACTGTCATAATTGTTTGGTCACCCTTGTATGCGCGGTTTTCAAATGTAACTGATCAATTGAATCATTAAGGTATCTGAGAAGCTTCTGGAAGGAAAGGAGCTGGAGTTCAATAGGTGGGAAGGGGATGCACAAGACTTGCTTAAAGGCGTCCGCGAGAAGCTTAACGTGCTTGGGGAGGTGAGATTGTCAATGAATTTTTTTTAACTCTTCATTTCTCCGGTTGCTATATCTAATGTTCTCTAAATGCTTATGATCTGATCTGACGTGATGCTTTTGGGAAATGAAGCACTGGACTCGGGACGAGAAGAACAAATGCTTGAAGGAAACAGCAAAGGCGTTTAAGTATATGGGGCAGATAGTTCGCTTGATCATCTTGTAAAAATCTCGGTTTTAAAATTAACAGTTCCTAGCACCAGACCTGTGTTCACTATGGTAAGTCTGGAATAATTTCAAAACTTTCTTTTGTCGACTGTCTCTTCACTGAAAATCAAATCTCCTCGGCAAATTACATTCCTCCAATTGGCTTACCACAGGCATTGTGCTCTCGCTAATTCAGGACAGTGCTGGAACTGAAGCTGATGACCACCAGCCTCCATGGCTGAAAGAGTAACTTTCTGATATTTGTTGGTTTAAGTCAGCGGTAAAGAAAAGCAACCGAATTACTAATTGAAAAATGTAGCCAAAGGTTGTGGGCTTGTGGCCTTTGTCCGAGGATTGATATGAGATATTGTTGTTCCTTTTGTGGTAAACATGTGAAGATATTGTTGTTCCTCAGTTTTAACTTAAATTTTGGGGATTTGAACACTTATCATTGCTTCTAATTCTCTGAATATAAATCAGTTATGAATCAACAGAATGAATTATTTACCAAAAAGAGTGGAAAAAAACTTTGAATTGGACCAAAAGCAATAAAATTGGAAAAAAAAATATAAAGCAGAGCTTTCGTGTGTGAATTGGTTGCATGAAACAGATCCTAGACTTCAAGAAGGGTGAGCATCAAACCATCTATAGAGAAGACCTTTCAGTTTGTGAGTGCTTTTAAATGTCAGTGAAATAATCTAGTTTCGGATTGCCTTTTGGATGATACTTTTTAGCTGGGAGGTGAGAGTCCATTATGTTGTTGCTTTCTCATTCCTCTCCTTAAAAGGTGCATATGGTTTATATGTGTGCGAGAGTTTCCGACTAGTCCAGTTTCGAAGAAGAGCCGAGGAAATGGTTTCTAGTTTAGTCTTGTTCCCCACAAAATACACAACTCTAGTCACAAGTCACAACCCCATTCTTTCATTCAAATGCCGGTAGAGTCTAACTTAGATGGCAAGCCAAGTAACAAAAGAAAACCGAGAAATACCCTGAGTGAACCAGATGACACCGATCCAAGATACTTTGTTACGCATGATTTTTGTAGATGAGAAAGAGTCTCGATAATCCCCATCAAGAGTGCTTCCATAGGAAATTGCTACCACCCAAAGCTTTGTGACAAAGAGAAGCGACATGATTTTTTGAGTGAGATTCTGAAACTGCTAACACACCAGTTCAATCAGTTCACAACGTCATCATTTGTGGCATTCTAAGGGCGTATTATCTCACCTACAATATCAAGTAAAGAACCAAAATTTAGTCAAACATTAAACTAAATGATGTTACATAGATACGGTAATGATGAGGCTTGTTCCCGTACTTTAAATAATTCTTTCCAATCCAAGAACTTGTCGAAGCAGAATTTACGTCCCAAGAGTTGAGACCCATAAAGAACTCGACAGGGTGAACAACCTCCATAATAAATTGAGAGCAAATACTTGAGATGAATTCCACAGCTGTTGAAGCCTCAAAACAAAAACAAAATTCCATGAAACTTTATCTTTGTGCTTGTTCTTTGTAGAACTAAACTACCAAAAAAAAAAATGAACCAAAAACGTCACTTGAAGAAATTAAAAAAGATTGGGCCTTAGTGTGTAACTAAAATTGGGCTCACTGAAAAAAAGTTTTTTTTTTAAAAGACACTAAAACGCACGTGGAGATAAAAGTATTCATCTTCTTCATTTGGATTTGGTTTTTCTCAAACCACCGGGAAAAAACGACGACGATTCCATTTTCACCGGCGCTTCCGTGCGACAACATCTCTCTCTCTCTCTCTCCCTCACAGAACTTTCTCTAATGGCATTGCTCCTTTCTCACTGCTCTCTTCAACCTCCATTATCGTCTTCTTCTTCTGTTCATTCTTCACATATCCAATCTCTGAGCAAACGAGTTTTCGCTTCTCCTTCCCTAATTCCAAATTCAATTTCCCCGTCTCTCTCTTCATCTTATTCCTCCGTTAGTAGCTCCAATTCTATTCCTCAGGTCGTCGTAACCCGAGAACGAGGCAAAAACAATCAAATCATCAAAGCTTTGGTATGCATTTTACAGTAAATTAGATTTGGGATCATGAAATTCTGTTCTTTGACTATGGAAATTTTTGGATTTATTGTACTGAATCTCTGGTGAAATGGCAGGAGAAACAAGGGATATCATCTTTAGAGCTTCCCTTGATTCAACATGCGCGAGGACCTGATTTCGATAGGCTTGCTTCTGTATTAAGTGGTGATTTCTGATGTAGCCTGACTCTAAGAACTAGTAGTGACTTCTTTACTACATTTTGCGGATTCTTGATAGTGGAGAAAAAACTCTTGCTTCATCTTATTGCTATGTTATGCTTAGTAAATGTTGTTGGATGGTTATGTTTACTCAGAATTCAAGATTGTTATTACAGTTTAAGAAAAGGCTCCAGAATTGTATAGCACTGCAGATTTTGATATGTAGTCTGACGTGCTTCGTCTTATTTTGCTAGATAAGAGCTTTGATTGGATCATCATAACATCTCCAGAAGCAGGTTCTGTCTTCCTCGAGGCGTGGAGGTAAGCCCTGGTTCTTCCTCTCTTTTTGTGAAATTTGAAATGTGTTGTCAGAACAAAGTTATGGAATGTGTTGCTAGTGAGTTCACTCCTTGAGCTGTCATTGTTATTGTTATATATAGGCAATGGGACTAGTCTAGCTTTTTTATTTAGGTATTCAGATATATGTGTAATCTTCATTCATATTTCTAATACAACTCTGTAAATAGTGAGGTTTACATACAAATTCATAAACATTTTGTATTATCTTTAGAAGTTTGAAAACTTGTTCCAAATTACCCTTTTTCCCTTGAGCTAAACCTCATCGGTCTCATTTCCTTAGGGCGGCTAGCTCCCCAAAAGTGCAAATAGGTGTAGTAGGAGCTGGGACCGCCAGGGTATTTGAAGAGGCAATGCAATCGGCAGAAGGATTGCTTCATGTTGCATTTACACCATCAAAAGGTTCCATAACTCTATTTAGACTCAGTTTCTTTACACTCCATTTTAGTTGTTATATCTGCAATATGTGCATCTTCAAGCGTTTAATAGTGTACGAATTTACATTATCATTGTTTTTTTTTTCTTGTGTGACTATGGATGATGTGCCCTATAACGCTTGTCATAGTTTGTTTCCATGAATCAGAGAGCATCAAAGATAGTATTTTGGTTTATGAGATGATGAATTATTAATGATCCCAGCTACATGTGTTCTCCGTGGCATTCTCTCATCGATGTTTATGTATTTTTTAAATGTGTTTGCATCCATCAAGCCAATATAGATATATGTAATGGATGAGTGGTCGTACATACAATGTTACAGGCTTGGCTGGTTCATTATCTTTGTTTCATTATTACAGCAACGGGTAAAGTCTTGGCTTCGGAGCTTCCAGAGAAAGTTGGCAAAAGGTCCTCTGTCTTATACCCGGCTTCTCTAAAAGCAGGCAATGATATTGGTGTGTGTTGTTAGGTTTTCTCAATTCAATTGAGCTTATTGTGTTGACCACATAGATGAAAAATATTAGGACTGAATAATATAAATACAAAAGATAAGTCATATCATGTACAGTTTTATTAGGCAGTTGGATAATTCCATGTTATTTCTTGCATTGAAATAGAGATCTTCACCAATTTATAAAATCTTTGATGGAGATGCAGTAAAACTGTTAGATATGGAGAAAATAGATTTGAAAATTACAATTTTTTACTTTGGCTTTTATGTCCAAAGTGATAGTAGTCTAAAAGTTGATAAGCATTGTAACTTTTGCACTGTCCTTTTCCATATTGATGTGTGGATTAATCCTTGGCACATGGACAACTGACTAAATCTATGTGAAATTAGCTTATGTTAATAGTTTTTGAGATTTAAAAGTCCATGACTGACCAGCTTACTCTGCTTCCTGTTGGATATATGAATCTTAGTGGAAGGGTTGTCCAAACGTGGGTTTGAAGTTGTCAGGCTGAATACATACACAACAGTAAGCCGTCGTTACACTTACTAGACAAGCCCTATAAAAAGTAACTCATTGCATATATTATTTGACTTGGTCATCATTTTTATATGGGCTCACACGTTTTAGTCCTTGGTATGTGCTTATTTGAAGATACTGTAATGGTCAGTTTCTTTTTTTTTTCTATTGCTAGGTTCCGGTGCAGAGTGTTGATACGGTGCTTCTGCAACAGGCAGTGTCTGCTCCTGTTCTTTCTGTAGGTTCACCTTCTGCAGTTCGGTAAGCGCTAACAATTGTCATCCTATCGCAACTCATCATCTGTCTGTTTTTTGATATTGGTGCAGTAATACGTCATTCATATAATCTCTTCTAACATGGTCAAGTGGGTTTGGTCCATCGCTTACTTGATTTTGACAGGGCCTGGCTGAATCTGATTCAAAACGAGGAGCAATGGAGAAACTACGTTGCCTGCATTGGAGAGACAACTGCTTCAGCTGCAAAACGACTAGGACTGAAAAACGTGTACTACCCAGAACAACCAGGACTTGAAGGGTAAATCATGATCTTTTCATATGGTGGAACATGTGGACTAGGCTCTGAATTGAGTCAGTCCTCTTGTCACATAACCGATCGAATTGAGATCTATCGCCACCTGGATTTTCCATGGTTTTGTGTGTGTGGCAGGTGGGTCGAGAGCATCATGGAAGCTCTAGGTGCTCACGAAGATTCAAGAAACTCTAGCGGCAGGAATTGAATCACACTTGTGCCATTCTCTCATAGATTTTACTCTGGAGGACTTTGAATTTGGAGAGTGCATGTAATTTAGAGGACATGGAAAAAGAAACCAAATGATTGTGTTGAGAAATACTCAAGCCCTTGTAAGATATCTCAGATAGCTTTGGTAGAACAGTATACACTTATTATTTGAATGCTAACATCATAAAACGAAAGACATGAAAATAAAAATCAATTTTATGTAGATGCAGCTAATCCAAAAAAGTTTTTTTTTTTTTTTCGGCAAAATCAAATTTTAATTTTGAAAAGTATTACAAAGACATTACAAAGAATTACTATAACACAATTATTATATATGCTGCTATACACTAAGAAAAATACAGCAGAAAGGAGATTGACGATGCTTTCCAGTCTTACTCGCTAACCGATCAAAAGATCTGTTATTGTCCAACTTCATATTTGATTTTTCTTTATTACGATTTGCATGCAGCATCTTGTGGCTGAACTTTCTTTTTGCGAACCGTAACTGTAAACCCGATGTATCCAAACATAACTCTGAAATGTAGACATAGTGGTACCAAGGTTTTCGTACCAAAGTCTTTCTGAAATATCTAGACTTTGTAACTTTCTGTTTAGTTCCATCATTGGAAAATGGGTAGTACAACCCTCACATTTTCTTAAAAACATGTAAAAACCTTCAACTTTTTTAATGGGTTTTTAAACCCTCACCTTTTTAGAAGTGGTAAAATAAACCTTGATATTAATTTAATTTATGATTTTTTTTTCAAATTCGAATTTGCAATTTTTTTTTTTCTAAAATTGAGGTTTTTGCGCTAGAAAAATTCATTCACGATTACTAGACCCAACACATGTGTATAGTATTCAAAATTCAGGACGAAAATGGATTACATCTGGTAATCCGTCTCGAATAGACGATCCTTGTTTTTTAGATACATATGTTCAGTAAATTGTTAGTCAATATAGATTTTTTTATTTTTTTAAACGAGTCAAGAAAGAATAATATGATTTTAGTAACGAAAACCTAATCTTGTAGTTAACTTGTTAACTAGTTAATTCATATTTTATTTTCAATTATCTTATTTGATTGCTCAACTAGATAATATTTTAGTTATTTTGCTAGTTAATTAATATGTCAATTTCTGTCATGTTCTACCCAATTCTTTTGTTATCAAATTCATAGTTTTCTTGTCATATTTTGTCATATTCCACCAAACAATAATAAATAATTTATACCACACTCTATATTTAGCCAAATTTAGTGATTATCATTTAAATCGTTAATATTCTCTATACTGTATAAATTATATAATATAATAAAATATATGGATGTATTTTTGCTTACGTGTCACTACAATCATTTTTCAAATAATTTTGATTTCTATTAATCACAAAAACACTATAATGTAAAATAATAAATAATTCAAATTTTTAATAAAAACCGTAAAATATTCAATCTTATATATGTCATGATATGTTAAAAATTAACATTTTGATTTTGGAAAACATTTGTTGGTCCATATGGATTAAATGTAATAAAAATAATTATTTATTTTATATATAAACCAAAACCAAAAAAAAATTATTAATGCAAATAATTTTATATTCTAATTACTCAAAAAAGTATACTTATCTTTTATTATATAATGACATTGTTTATTAAAAGAAATTCTTGAAAATACATCATACTTTAAAGTTTTATTGCTAGAATACTACAATTACAGTAGTTTAATATTTCAAAAATTCCACCAAAAGTTTTGGTTTTTCAAGAATATCAAAAACATACAAATTAATTCAAAAGGTTTAGCATTTAATTTTCTAAGTTTGTGTTCATTATTTTTAAATCTATGGTATAATTTTTAGAGGATAGAGTTTAGATTTTTTTTGTTAAAGAGGATAGAGTTTAGATAGTTTTCAAAATTTAAAGTTTAAAGTTTAATTTTAGTTTTATATTATTTTAGAGAAGACTAATAATTTAATATATTTTAAATAATTCAAAACTTAAGTGTAGTATTTTCGAGAATTGTTCTATTAACATAAACTTATAAATTCTCTTATGCATGGGCACGATCATCATCTAGTAGTATACATCTTAATTGACGGCAAAAACAAAATGTTCCTTATCCAGTATCAAGATGAATCGTGTAAACTCAATTCTACGTAGAACACAAAAGTCCTCTCGTTTGGTCACTGAATTAATTTGAACGACATTATTTATTAGGACCACCGGTTAAATTGGCCTCGTGATCTAAATATGCTTCCGAATGGTCCAACAACCATGTGGTCAATGCCGACTATGAAAATGACTGAAAATTCAAAACATAAAAGTGGGTTACCACCACTTATCATTATGTTCCAAATCTTTTACATTAAACAACTTTATTTCGACACATGTGGTCTGAAAGGGCGGCCTATTAATTTACGTTAAACGTTTACTATTATTATTTTTTTGGAATATTTCCAACAAAATCAATCTAGTTGGTTTCCAATTCTCATCACATATTATATTTTGTAGTTTAAAGTCTTTTAATTCAGTAGTCTAACTGAATAAAACATATGACTTCGAACAGATTGATATAGACCACTCAATCTAATAATATCGGTTTTGCTACGATATAGTATACATAAAAAAAAAAAAAACTAGTTGGATAGTTTAAAAAATTAAATGCTAGAAGAATGTTGGATTTATCAAACAATAAAATTAATATTTTTAGAGAAAACATCGTAATGGACCTTTTTCCAAAAATAAGTTCTTGAGTTAGCAAAAAAATATTATTAGCCTGACCAAACTCTTTTTATTTCTTTAAACAACGATAGTAAGATCTGTTTATTTAATATTTTCATAAATGGGCAAAAAACAACTAGTTGGTGTATGTGTTTTCTTTGAATAAAGCTCAACAAACAAAAATTAAAAGTCATTACGTAAAACTAATGAAATAATAGGTTTCTTTTGCAAATTACTCACATGTTGCCAAAAGTTGTTTTTTTATATTTTATGTTTGGTCAGCGAAAACGGTCTAAGCTCTCTCTTTCCTCTCGGCTTCCTTTGATGATCCTTTTTAGTTCCCTTCTTCTCATTGCTCTTGAGACCATCTCCGAACTCAACGGAAATCAGAAACAATGGAAGTGATGAGCTTTACTGCCCCATCTTCACCGAGGCAATTCTCCGGCTGCTTCTTAAGCGCACCAACAAGCCCTAGAAGAATCACTGAGTTTTACAGAGAGTTCGAAGAGGCCACAACAAGAAACTTCTCCGACCGTCTTACGGTTCCTTTTGATTGGGAAGAGACTCCAGGAACTCCTAGGACGATCATCAACGACGAAGATACTGTGGATGATTTCGCCTTCGAGATCGGTGGGAAACTCGAAACGACGTCGCTTTTTGCTGAAGAGCTTTTTGATGGAGGCAAAATCAAACCCTTGAAGCCTCCTCCGTATTTACAATTAGACCATCATCATCAGCCTCAGGTTTTATCTCCAAGGTCTCCAAGATCACCTATTGCTCATGGTAAGAACATTATCCGCAAAGCTTTTTCCCCAAGAAAGAAACCGGAAAACGTGGATCCTTTTGAGGTGGCCATGGATAAAGCTCGGAATGGCGTAGGAGAGGAAAGAGGGAGAGGGAGACGTCAAGACTCGGGTCGTAGAGTTGCTCGATCACTTTCTCCTTTTCGGGTTTCGGCTTATCCATGGGAAGAACAAGAACATGAACAGAGAGAGGTACAAGAACAGAGGAAAGGGACCTTGTCTTCTATTCCATCTACATCTTCATCAACTTGCGTGTCTTGCAAGTCATCTTCCTCAAAGAAATGGAGGCTAAAGGACTTTCTTCTGTTTCGAAGCGCGTCAGAAGGAAGAGCAAGGCACAACAAAGATTCTGTAAAGACGTTTTCAAGTTTGTTTAGGAAGCAAGAAGACACCAAGAACTCGAGTTCACGAGGAAGAGGGTCATCATCTGTCTCCGCCCATGAATTCCATTACATGGCTAAGAAAGCAGAAACTAAAGATTTGAAGAAGAAGACTTTCTTGCCTTACATGCAAATAGGAAGATTCGCCTTCTAATTTAATTCTTCAAAAGCCAAAAGTAAAAAGATTTATTTGTTTGTTCAATTATGTTATCTGAAGGACCAAGTCTCTTCTTCTCTCTTGTGTGGTTGATTTGTGTTGGGAAGCTTGTAGAAATTAACGTTTTTTGTGCACATTACTTTTGCTATATGCATTAGTGCGACTCACAATATGTGACTGTCCATCTTTTACATTTACACACAAAATAAAGTCTCGGACTTAAGTTTTGTCTTTACGAGATTTGTTCTATATAATTATAAAGAGTTGTTCTACTAGTCTAACATGGTTAATTATACAAATAGTTATTTGATGAAAATCTATGAGTTTTCTTTTTTTTCTCAAGTCAAACTCCAACTAAAATATTGTTTCTTAGATTTTTCTAAATATTCAATATTAAATTCTAGCAATCTCCAACTTTAAATAGTTGGGTTTCTTGTCTTGATTCTTCTTCCTTTATGTAATGTTTTGTGTTGGTCTCGATTCAAGTTCTTTATCTTTTCCATGTTCATTGCTTTCATTCATATGGTCCTTTCAACCTTTGGCATGCGATCCAAGTGATCATGTTGCATTCTTTATGAAGGTCGTCTTTATAATTGTTTATAAAGGTTTAGAGAACCTCAACTACGAAGCTCTAATGTAGCTACTTGAAATATTAAAAAGAAAAATAATAGAAAAGGAAAAGAGAAAATAAGAAAAGGTTATTATTCAAGATACCAATGAATAAATTAAATCAATTAGTTACAATTAAATTGATCTATAGTAAAAAAACAAATCAAGAAAAAAATATTGGAAAGACTTAAATAAACTTGGGTTGAAATTGGCACATTTTGGTGTTAAACCACTAAGCTAACTTCCTTATTAGTTACATAGTGCTAGCTTATATAATATTTATAGAATTGAGTATGGGGCACATGCCCCACCTAACACCAACGTGGGTCGGTAGACCTTAAACATGTTCCAAGGTTCAGATAGGTTACTTGTGACCATCTTTCTTGAGTATTAAAATCTTGTTCCTATGTGTCGTAATCCTTTTTCGTGGGATGTATATGCAGATTTGTTCTTGATCGTATACTTTACGTGTTTCATATCATGGCTGATAATGGTTCATGATTTTGTAGAAAAAAATTGGTTTGATCATGTAGTTGGAGTCTGGATAGCCTCATCCGCTTGGCGTTTTCAATCACCTTTTGCGAAGAATTAAACTGATTAGCCTTAGTTAGTAGTTTAGGTTTGAATGCGGAAACAAGAACTATCAACAACAAGAATCAACGAGTTTCTCTCCGAACTAGAGAGTATGTCTCGTGCAAGGACCAACTCTTGCAAACATCCACTAAAAATCTAAAAATAATTTTCAATACAATTTTCTTTATCTCTTTATCTCACGCTCACATTGTTTCTATCTAATAGGTACCTCTAGAAGAATCAAGCAAACTTGGAACTTATTCTCTTGCTTCAACGCAAGAACAACCAAACAAGAAACCTATCTAACCTGAAGCTCTTTAAAGACAAAACTTATCAAGAACTCTCTAAACCCGAAAATTCTCTCTCTAACTTTGTCTCTCTATTGCTTATTATGTTGTGATGATCAATTTGTGAATCCTTTGCTTATATAGAACTTGTTAGACCACATATTCTAAATTAGAAATTGATTTGAATTTTATTTTCTCTTTTGCAATAGGAAACCACATAATACCTTATGGGCTTAAGTCCATGTCTTGATTTCATTTTTGGCCTAGCTTTGGCCTAACTCTAGCGACGACCCGGTTCATTGACCTGAACCCGACTTGACCCTATGAAACTATAACCCATACCTTTAATGTGGAATGTGTTTTAGATATCAAACCTTGAAGCTATATGTTCTGATCTTCCATAAGACCTTAGCGGAATGACATGTATGGGAAGATGGTAATGAACAGCGGCTTGATCTCAAAGTTTGATTTATCCACTGATGGTGGTGGGCATGCATCCATTCACTTCAGCCAAATCAAGTGGTTTGTCGAGGTCATCCATCGTTCTTCCAATCTTCTCTTTTGGTGTGTGCACTTGTGCCATTCCTCTAGACTTGATCTTAGTCAACTCCAAAACAAGAATAAATTAACTCATTTCCATAATCATATTCCTTCTATTGACAACCTAATTAGATCAAACTTCCATTTGCAATTAGGCAATAAAAAAACATGAAATTCATATCACCCAAATCTATTCTTATTGGCTAGTTATGAAAACTTTGATATTTTATTGAACACCTCTGGACACAAAATGTTCATGCTCTAGATTTTAATTAGAAAAATCAATTCTAGCATTAAGAGAAACGTTTAATTTTTTTTTGCTTCTATAGAGAATGTATTAGAAAAGTAAGAAGAAAGGATGTGCTTCAATATCTGGATTTGTCTCTTTTGGTTTTGAAGATCTTAACCAATTTAATCATGGCTTATAGATCACTTTGTAAACAGTAATAATCAAACTGCAATTTATATTGCTTCTAACCTGATGTTCACTGGAAAAAAACTAACATATAGAAGTTAATTATCACTTTATTAAAGACCTCACAATTGGTTGACATTTTTACAAAACCTGTCTTTGTAATATAAAAAATGTGTAACAAGCTTGGTATGTTCGATTCTAACTAGGCATGACCACGGTTACGGTTATTGCGGTTACGGTTTATTAACCTCCGATTAAGGTTATAAAATTTCTCTAACCGTAACCTTAACCGTTATATATACGGTTAAAACGGTTACGGTTAAATACGATTACGGTTACAACGGTTACGGTTAAATACGGTTACTGTTATTTAATTATTACGATACGGTTAATATCAACGATAAAAGCTTAGGTATTTTTAACCTTTAGAATAAAAATTTTAATGATGATATATCAAATAATATTAATTTTACAATATGTAATATATGTGATTATGTACTTTAATATTTATAGTTAATTAGCTATTTTGTTATGTTAAGTAAACCAACGAATAACTAAATCAATGGTAATAATTATAATGATTGAGTTATTGTTTTATTGACAATACGTATTCTAAACAAGACTATAGAAAGGATGTTATGAGAGTTAAGAAACGATTACAGGAGTAGAAATAATAACTTGTAAATTATTTATGATTTGTTTTGTAGAAAATGAATAGTGGACGAGTGGAGTGGTTTGAATTTAGTAGTGGGCGCATTGAACCATTTAAGGCACTGTTTTAATGAAATAATTATGTATTTTAGGTTTTAACTGCACGGTAAACTATGCGTTTAACTGTGCGGTTAACCGTACGGTTAACTAACGGTTTTGATACGTTTACGGTTAATTAACGGTTACGGTTAGTATATTTTTTAACCGTAATTAATCTATTTTTACGGTTAACGGTTACGGTTATTAACCGTTTTATACAGTTACGGTTTGGTTACGGTTGAGAATCAGTCTGGTTACGGTCCGAAATACAGATACGGTTTGCTTTTGGTCATACCTAATTCTAAAACATCAAAATTGCAAGGAATATTGGCCTAGAAGAAGATGGAGCAAAAATCTCATGAAAAAAAAAGAAAAGAAAGAAAACTAAAAGAATCAAATAAGAAAATGGAAGTAATGATTTAACGGCTACAAATCCAACTTAACCAATACTTATTAAATATTTCCTGGATGTATTAGTTGTACCCATTGCTCTATCCTGTTATTTGGGTGCATCAAACGAAATCAGAATCAATAAGGAAAAAAGTACTTTAAGCAAGCCGTGTATTATTCTCTTTATATACGTCCCTTCATTACTTTTATCCTCTGAATTACCTTCGGTATAAACCACTAATACATGAAAGAAATCAAATACTAAAAGATAAAAAGTGCATAAAGAAAAAAACAAAATCTAGAGCGCCATTTTCAATAACTTGACCGCTTTGGGATCGAACTCGTGAAATTTTCAATTACATTGGCTAACTTTTAACCAACACAAAAAAAAAAGAATCAAATGAGAAAAACTAATCAAGAATGAGCTGATGATGGTGTTTGTGGTGGAGGCTCATGGTCTACAGAGTCTTGTTTCTCTCCATCAGTCTCATCTAGATCTGCCACGTGTCCCTCAGATTCAGCAGAGACGCCAGAAGAAGTGTGGTGCAAAGGCTGACGAGGCGGAGGCGACGGAGACGGCCGGTGAGGAATGATGTGGCCGTCGATACAAGAACCGCATCTACTCTCAGCCCATCTCTCCATATCGTAATCTCCATACCCTAAGATGGTTTTGCCGGAGCAAAGCCGTCCAATAACACTAGCGAGAACACAGAGAACGGTGACGACGATAAAAACGGCGATAAAAGGACCAATGGTGGAGTTTCCGGTGGAGGAGACGGAGGATGAGTGTTGTGGAACCTCCGTAGCTGGTGGTGGTTGCCAGTACAATGGCATTGACGCCATTGTTAGCAGAAGAAGGAGAGACACTCTAGTTAATGTGAAGAAGAAAGATCTCAAATTTGCCTTCTTAAATGGTGAATTTTGAGAAAACTTTTATATTAATATTTATTTTATTTTAAGGGGAAAATAAATGAAAATGGTGAAGACAGTGCATTAACCTGCAGGAGAGAGGCCTAAGGGTCTGTTAAAAAGGACAAGAGCTGGAGAATCTATCAGAAAAACAAGAGACTTCAGGTCAAAATTTGAAATTTGGACCGAGAACGACAACACAATTTCAAAAAAAAATCTTAGTAATTAAGGATATTGATATTTTGCCTTAATTTAATAAATAAATGAGAGTAAGTTTTGGTTATTTTTGTTTAATTTTGGTCTTTGGGCGAACTGACTTTTTCAGGTACTGTCTGAACCTATAGCGTAAACATGGAAATTGGAAAACAACGTTGTCATTTGTGTTAAGTGGCATCCACTAAGCTTAGTTGTGTTGGCTTCTTTCCCTACTCTCTCTAGTGGCGCGTGACTCCACTCTAGAAATTTTATTGGTTGGATACCTTCGTTTTTTTTTGGGCAAAATGAACTTGATTAAATGTAACAATGTTTTACACTCCAAGAGAAGAGGAAATGGAAAGGAAACAATGGTCAATGGAAAGAGCAACAAGGGCTCACAAAGCTAAGCAGTCGGCTGAAGTACTTTCTTTAGCGTAGATGAGTGAAACTAGGACATGAGAGTCCCACAACACTGTTAGAGAGGCAAAATATAACACCCGTCCCGTCACAAAGGACATGACTAAATGTTATTTATTTGGTTTTATCAAAACGTTTCTTTCTTAAAAGTTCACCAACGAACAAACTTCAAACTGCTTGAAATTTACTACGCTGGAGAAAAAAGAAAAAGGGACTAAGTAAAACAAGTTTACTCAGTGAAGAGATCAACTTTGCCAACTGGACATACAATAAACACGTTCCAAACATAATCAACCACCATTACTTAGCACAGATTCAGAATGTCTATCAATCAGTATTCTAAAATACGCCCTACGCGGTCGTATATACGGTAGCTATACGACATTATATGGCTCAATACAGTCGTGTATACGGTGCCGCTTATACAAATACAGTTGTCATTATGTTTTTATGTGCTTGAGAGTTGGAGTTTAACGTGAGACTTCTTTTATTTTATATTTTAATTATGTAGAATTTTAGTTTCTTTTGACAATTGTTTGTTTAGAGCTTTTCACTCAAACAAATTTTTTTTAATGATATTATATATTTGCAATATATTTATATATTTATATATATATATATATATATATATACAATTATAAGAAATATATTTACCGTATATACCCAGCATATACAATTAGGCGTTATACGGTGATCCGCCGCCCGACTACCGCCTAGCGTATTTTAGAACACTGGTATCAATCAAACAAACAAGCATTCGCCTTGGTCACAACAAGATATTTTACTTACATTTTTAGTTTCAAGTATTTTAACTTATGGATATTCAAGCCTCTTATAACTTATGGCTACTCAAACCTACTTATGGAAGACCACGGCCCGTATCTCGATCCTTCCCCTTATTACTCGTCAGCGGTTAATGACCTGCAATGAACCCGTCGGTCCACTACAGTCCAACATCCTCGAGTATCCTTCTCATACACTTTAGTTTTCTCTTCTCATACATATACATAATCATTCTTATAATTTAATATACGTAAAACATGATATCAAATCATGTCACTAATGTATTTCACATATCATATTATTATCAACTTAGCTTTATCATACACAAAAATTCACATAAATCAACAAAGACAATTCTCGATCCTATACTCAGCAACTATCGAAGAGTATATAAGGAAAGGGGTTAATGCGGATCCCAAATACCACCGTCACTTTAACCTAATTGAAAATGAAGAACTAGTCTCTTCTCCTTTCTCCTTTAGACAAATTACTACCTTGCCTCCAACCACATACTATTGAACTTCACCTTGTCTCTCCATCAACCAAAACATAATTATAAGAGTCTTAAAGGCTCCTGCAATGTTTGGGCTCAAGCCAAGCTCGTTTACCCAAACAACAATACAAACTTCGTCACAATTTATTCTACGCAAAAAGTCTCGGAAACACACTAATAAACAAGGAGCTGACAGTTACAAATGTAATCCCACTGTTGAATTCTTAGCTTGCAGTACCATTAAACCCTCCACAAAGTTTCATCTCGATCTGATTAGTTTTAAACCTCCAAACGTCGCCTTGAAGAAGTCCACTCAGAACTGCTTTTTAGGTTTTCAGATTTGATCAGTTTGAACTATTACTTGACCCGAAAGCAACGATCATAAATGCTTGAGTTCAAATCCGATTGACGCTCCGTTAGTTTAAATCCGATTGAGGCTCCTGCAATGTTTGGGCTCCTGCAATCATTTATATATATATATATAATTATAAAAATATATTTACCGTATATACCAGTATACACAGCTGCATATACAGTTAGGCGCTATACGGTGATCCGCCGCCCGACTACCGCATTGAGAAACTACCGCCGTAGCACAGGTTTTTATCTAGTAATAACAATAATAATAAATAGCGTGGTTGTCTAATAAGACAAGATTACCTAATTCACTAAGCATTCTTCAAATATATAGTTGTTTTTCTTGGATACATGAAAAAAGGCTATCCATAATATAACCACAGTGATTGATCTAACACGCGAGACTTAAGATAATGAATGGAAAAAGAATAATGTAAGTTTGTATATGAAGTATGAACACTTGTCCAAAAGGTAAAGTTAATGATAGGAAAGGCACAGTAAAATCTAGTAACACAAGTTATAGTTTGTAAAATAGCTTTCTCCATCAAAGGCCTATGTTCATTTTGTATCCATTGGACTCAATCTTTCCCCAATGAACCTACAAGATATGCACATATCTTACATTTCCAAACACAGAAGAAACGTTTAGGGGTTTCAAAGGAACCGTGTCGGTATTAACTCGTTGATTCTAAGGGGCATACTATAGAACTCATCGTTCCTGGTGTCTCCGTTCCTGTGCTGGAAGGGCTTCCACCATGAGATTCCTCTTGCCTCACTTGCATGTCTCGCTTCCAACGTGTTATCTAGTATGGTCGCAAGAATGGTTGCCACCAAAGGAGCCGAAGCAAATATCGTGTTAAGTATATCGTTGAACTGCACCACAAGTCACCACGACATCATATTAAGAAAAAGAAACATTATATAGTATAAGTATTATATCACTCTTTATACTACAGTTAATTGGTGTTTAAAACAATGGTTTTTTGAAATACTTACCCATCCACCTGCTGTTCTAACCGGTCCATATCCTGCTCTTGAAGTGTTGGCAAGAAAGTACTGAGCGATGGAAAGACTTAAAAAGAGAGAGACACCAATGACGTACATGTTTCTCATTGAATTGGTGTCGGTAAACTGTATAAACGATATTCCAACAGCAACTAGGCCAATCACATAACAATAGTATCAGAATTAAGCATCCCCGACTTTTGCGAGAAATCAAGAAGTGTAGATTCATATAGAAAATGCTACTCACCAACAATTCCAAGTAGTATACAGTATATGCCTGCAAAGATTGGAAGCGGGATAGACGCAAAGAAGGCGCCGAATTTTCCTGAAAATTGTTGAAAACACGAGGATTTAAAGCCAAGAACGGCTACTTTCTATAAACTGAACTTAGTCAAGATGACTGATTGGGGGTTGAAAGACTAACCAAATATGGAGAAAAATATCATGAAACCCGTTGAAATCTGCACCACTCGTCTACTCCCTATTCGTGTGAGGCCAAGGAGACCGACATTTTCCCTGTATATATATCATCAAGATCAATAATACTTCCTTTGTAGATATTCTGAAAGGATAGTAGAACATGTAGCGAGGAGAGGTACTTAGAACTTACACAGAAGCGGTATTGCCACTAATGGAACCAAATATTCCTTCAAGGAGCACACCAATACCCTATAAGGAAAATATAACATTTTATAGCCTTATAATCAGAACATTAGAAGAGGGACAGAGAATGAAAAGATTTTCTTAATGTCTGGGAATAAAACCTGTAGCCCGATACTACGAGACACGACGTGTGCTGGAGGCGCTGTTGCTCCTGCTAGTCTAGATGCAGCGAAAAATACACCGGTAGACTAGAAAAATGGGATGTGCATAATATTAATACTAGAAACTAGAAAAATGGGATGTGTATGTTGTAGCTAGAAACTAATACTGATGAATATTAATCACAGGTCAAAAAATCTGTACCTCTGCAGATGCGACAATCGCAGCACCAAACATTCCAAAAACATGACTCGCTTTGAATATCGGAGTCCCCCACTGGAACGGATATGGGATTCTAATCCTGCAAAATGAGTTTGAGTGACTGACTATACAGATATTTAGCCTCAGAAGAAAAGAAGAATCAAGAAAAAACAATAATTAATCAACCTACCAGGGAGCTGTTGACATAAGAAAGGCACGATCCGTGCGACAACTTTGTTTTGTCGCAGTAGAAACATTGTTATAAGCACCAGAAACAGTAAGGATAGCAGCAAAAGCCCATATGATAGCCAGGCAAACAAGTAAAGCATATCTTTCAAGAATCATAGAAATCCTTGAGAAGGCATGTTTAAGATACTGCAAGATGGACAGCAAGATTCAATATTATGTATCCAAAAAATCACCATCATATATAGCGTGAAAAAGAATAAAAAGCCTGACTTGCTGTGAGATGATCAATAGAATCAGCATTGGTAGACCGATTTCCACACAGTTTGCAAGCTGTAAAAAGCCCAAAAGATCACATAATGACTCTGGAAAGTTGTTAAAAGTTGCTAAAGCTGAAATTTTATATGAAACTGTTACCAATGGGAAGCCTCTAAGGAACAGGCCAAGGCTCACAACAGAAACAACTGGTACAACAATGATAGGAGTAAAGATTCTGCATCAAAGAAACCAAGTTCATTAAATGTTAGAACTTTCATTAGCTTCTAAACCAGCAAATTTATATAGATTGTATTTATATTACCTTATTAAGTTCCCCCATGCCTGACCATATCCGATTATGATGTTGACGAATGAAGAAATGATTAGTGATCCTTGAACGGTTCTCATAGTATGTCGGAATCTCTATAAGGAAAATGACATTTGTCAAGTTAAAAACAAGAAAACAAAGCAAACGTAGCGCGCACGTATAAAACGAGCTTTAACCTGTTTCTCAGAATCAAATTGACCATCATTGTAATCTCTGATTATAGACAATACGGGAAGAACATATGCGAACGAAACTCCCATAACCGTGGGAAGCCTTGTCCCTATAAGCGTTTGTAGCAACGTGTTAATTCCTGACATAAACAATATAGTCTGGATAACCCGCGCTTTATCACCCTGTTATCGTTCAAAATACCAAACGGTCGATTTCAGAATCATATAATAACATAAATATTTGACAACCGGATCCAAAAACCAAAAACAAAACATACAGCATCTCCACCCATTGGTGGCACTAGTGTGTTGGCAATCAAAACAGTAGTCCCGAGCATAACGATGTAATGCTGGAAAGCCAGTACAACCGTCTCATCTGTAACGAAACCCGAAAATTCATTGTTAATGGAAATGAAACAAATCAGTTCTTAAATGGAAAGAATAATACAATCTCCACCATGTTACAAAATCCCTTAAAATGACATTTCTTGTAATGGTAACACACTAATTGCATTTCATTTTCCATGACCAGTGTTGGTATAAACCCAACCCCACACTTATAACTGCTAATGATTCAACTCTTATAGCATTTTGGATTCACCAACTCCATAAACTAGTGATAACCATTTTATTTTAATCTTAATCAGTTAGTATGTCTCAAGAACATAATTATACAGCATTTATAAATATTTGTAAAGCTAATTAGACCAAACACAAGCTAAAATATAAGTCAAAAACAGAGGAAATATAAAGAATCGAATCAGATTCTGAGATCTAAAATATTCTTTTGGGAAACAAATTAAGACACAACATAAAGCAGATAAGGAGAGAGACAGAAGTGAACTCATGTAACTTTTGACTTTAAAAAAAATTATTTTTTACATCTGAATCAAAATTAAAGAAATCAAGAAAGTAGTGGAAGCAAAGAGAGACTAACGCCAAGAAGGATTAGAGTGGATGCAATATTGAAGATGATGAAGTTGCTCCGCCGGTGGCCAAGTGGGTCCTCTGCTAACGGCCATCGCCATGGATGGAACCGGCGGATGACCGGCTGCAGCCGGTGCCGGTGGATGTTGATGATGGTGACCAGTTTCAACCATTCTTTTTTATTAAAAATCTTCTCTTTTTAGATTTTTTGAAAGGATCTTGAGATAAAAACTTTAGGAATCTCTCTTCTTCTTATTTTTTTAAGTTGCAGAAAGTTTTTCAAATCAAACCGACAAAGAGAAGATGATAAAAAGAAGTTAGCAGGAGAAAAAGCGAATCTCGAGACTACAGAATTAATAAGATAAATATAAAAAGTCACTTGTTTGATTTGTGGGAGAAGGAACAGAGGATTTTTATTTATCTATTTGAGTAAATAAAGGTTCTTTATTTTTGTTCAAAGTTCAAGAATAAAGTATTAATTCTCAGTTAGGTGTAAGTTATAATTGTTTATTTTGAAATGTACTTGTAATAATTATTAATAGGAATATTGAAGTTTCTTTTTGTTATCCTCATGTTGTCTTTATTAGCATTCCTTTATTTTTTCTTTTTCTTATCACTCTTTTTAATAGTCTTGTGATGTTATTACGAATTTTGAAATTCTACTACCTCATTTGTTTCTTAAATTTTAAATTAGGTTTATATATAACTGTTTTAAAAAATAAACTCAAAAGCCACTTTGAAATCAACCCCCAAAATTTTAATAGCATACACATAGGTATCGGTATCAAATATACGAATTTTAATGAAAAATCTCTGAAACTATTGATAAATCATATTACATTTCAAGTAAGATGGTAAATAAAAAAAAAATTTCTAATACCATATTCGTTAACAAAAAAATGCATTATGTCTAAATGTCACAAATTTGCGGCGTATATTTTTCGTCTTAAACATTCTTCTCAATAAGACCAATTTCTTGGATATTGTACCGTTAAAATTTTAAACAATCGCTATTAAATGTATGCGTAGTTTTTTTTAGTAAAAAAAAAAGATGTGATTGTTTTAAAAGCGATAGAAAAATATGATATAATCGATTAAAATATAAATGATCAATTAATCTATTACCTATTAAATTGCTTAAAACGAATGAAATTTTAAAAAATTGATGTAAATTTTATAAAACTAAATGCATCTGATATATAAAAAACATGATGACGAATATTTCACAAAATATTCAGATTTTAAATGGATATTAGATGCATCTGATATTCAGGTTGTTTAAGAAAAAAACAAAACGTTATTTATGTTTATAGAAAATACACACATATTTAAGAAGCTAAAATATAAAACATAGATTTAAGGAATGATTAATAAAAAAAATATTAATGTATGTTTATGATAAATTTTTAATTAAAAAATTTATTTTGAGATGTTTAAAATGAATTGACCTATACTTAAAAAAACTTTTGTACTGAAATCACTTACTCTAATATTTTAGTCAAAATATACTACAAATCTTTTCTTACTAATTTGGGAGTGGTACACTACAAGTACACTTATTTTTGTAATCGTATTAAATCTTAGGTTGTTGTACATTCAAGTTATGGCCACCGACTAGAACTGACGAGAAGCTTGTTAATTTAATTTATGTAAAATAAAGCAATACGCAACGCATCACAATAATTGAATCTATATTCGATGTTATTATACTCAAAATCAGTACGATCAACTACGTTTGAATAATATAATATTAGTTCACTTATCCATGCTGTATTATGTGTGCCTTTTCCATGATTTCATCAATTGTTTATCCTCATTTCACGTTTGTTTACTGCTTTGATGACAATATATGACTTCTTCAATGGCGAACTTGACTTTGATTCACCACCTACGAAGATTAAGACTTGCCTTGATTTTTATACAATTTTTATTTTATTAATTTATAAATAACTTATCGATATACTTTTTTTTTGTTTCGCTTAGATGATGTTTATATACATAATTATGCATACAAATTTTTAGAAAGTCATCATACTATTATCGTAGATAAACGACTAAAATAACAATATCATTGACTAAAAATTCTTTTAATGTAAAAGGATGAGTATTTACAAAGAAAAAAGGAAAAATCAATTGCCCCAAAAAAAGAGAAAAAAAAAAAAGGAAAAATCATGGGGCATTTAGCTCAATAACCAATTTGGATAAAAGAATTAAGAATATAGCACCATAATTCAAACAACTAAGAAACTAACATAAAAGGTGGGTAAAATTACAGTTTTGATGTTCGTTTAGAGGAGGAGAGGAAGAGAAGCGCTGACACATGTGGTGAGTTGGCATGAGAGAGAAATTCAATTTATTTATTTTTTTCATTATTTTCTTTTCACCCCTTCCATATTTATGTGTATAGATATTAATTTAAGTTCATGATTCTTTAAGAATAAAAAACTAGTTTTTTTTCTGTATAGAACATGATTTGAATTTTTTAAATCAGATAAAAACTTATGAAGAAATTAAAAAAGTATTCTAAATTCAATATTTTTGATTAAAAAGATCACATAATATGAATAAAAAACATTATAGAATGAAATGACTCATGAACCTTAGAAATTTTGTGTTAAACGCAAAAGAACATTATACCTTATAACATACAACATAAGGAACCCAAACGACCATGTTAAACGCACGAAAAAATGAACGATATACTTTAAAAAATGCAACATAGAAAACTCAATATTTTGAGTTAAACACATGCCAAAAAAAGAAAGATATACCCTAAAAGATACAACATAAGGAACCCAAACTACCGAGTTAAACGCACATTAAAATTAGATTATACAAATGCATAAATAAAATAGTATAGAACCAAATAAATAGTATGGAATGAGGCACCATGATAACGGTTTCAGCTATAGTGATAACGATGGTAATGGTAGCAGTAGCGATGGTGTTTATGGTGATAATGGTGGTGGTGATGGTGATGGTGATAGTTGTAGTATAGCGATGAAGGTGGTGGTGACGGTGACGGTGACGGTGGTGGTGGTAACAGTAGCGGTGGTGGTGGTGGTGAAAAGTGCAGGGGTAGTAATACCGGTGACAATAACGGTGGTAATAGTGACGATAACTGTAAGAAATAAAACATAGACAACCCAAACGACCAAATTAAACGCATTTCAAAAAAAAAAATTAAACCCTATAAGATACAACATTGGCAACCCAAGCAACTTAGGTAAACTAGAGCGGTGATATTGAAGGTAGCAATGGTGGTGGTGGTAGAAGTGATGGTGTAGTAATATAGAAGATAATTATATTATTGATCTCATATAGTTTATATTATATTATTATAATATATATATATATATATATATAGAAGTGATGGTGTAGTAATATAGAAGATAATTACATTATGGATCTCATATAGTTTATATTATATTATTATATATATATATATGTTACGTTAGAAAAGAAGAAGAAAGAGAGGCAAGGATTAATAAAAAAAAAAAAAAAAATAGAGAGGAGAAAGGAACACTGTGTAGTATGGTAATAAGGACAAACATGTCATTATTATATAAAATACAAAGAATATTGATGGTCCATGGTTAGAATGGTTATTCCCTTAATTTTAATTTTTTTTTTTGTTATAGCCTCCAATTCCCCAAAAATCATTGACTTCTTAGGAAAAACAAATCCATTGACTTAGGCTTCCCGCTGATGGACTCTTTTGCCTTAGTCTTGAGCGAAGATAATTAGACAAATCTAAGCAAAGTTTTCTGTCAAATATCAAATATATATCTTTTTTGATCATATAGCATTTATTGATAAGCATATTACATTAAGTTGGTTTTAAAAAAAAAAATTTATTAAATATTTTTGATCT
This sequence comes from Arabidopsis thaliana x Arabidopsis arenosa, assembly GCA_019202795.1. Lineage (NCBI taxonomy): Eukaryota > Viridiplantae > Streptophyta > Magnoliopsida > Brassicales > Brassicaceae > Arabidopsis > Arabidopsis thaliana x Arabidopsis arenosa. The sequence continues at coordinate 4,557,393 of CM032921.1, read as the reverse complement.
ACATAAGATCGTGTTTGGAAAATCGATTTCTAGAGAGTAAACTTCGGTGAATGAGATGTCAATCAAAAATATGACCAGTGTTCTAAAATACGGTATACGCTAGGCGTACGACATAGCACCATATAAACGTATATACAACAGTTTATGCAAGGATTATACAGTGGATATTTTTTTGTAAAAAAAAAAGATAGAAAGTTTGTCAAGATATGCATATATAATTAAAAAATTAAAATAATAATAATAATAAAACATAATTAAAATAGTCATGAACTCATGATGAATACTATACATGAATAATTAAAAAAAAAAGTATCACTTTTACAAAATATTCTTAAAATTTTAAAAAACTAATAAGCATGAAATTAATAGAAAAATATGATACTAATAAAGTTATTTAATAATTTTCTTATGGATATTTTTTTGAGAGCCAAACTAACAGTTTTGTTAAACTGTTTATTCAAACATTAATAATATGATATAGTTTTTGTTTTTGAACCTTAAAAAACGTCGTATATGCGGAATTCACTGTATATACGGCGTATAATCGCCATATATATGGACCGTATAGCTTTTACCGTATTAAACAACTGTATAGCTATAATACAGTACGACTTCTCACCGTACATCGCCTATACACCGTATATATGGCCGTATATACCGTATTTTTAAACATTGCAAATCACTATGATATCAGTGTGGTGTTTTCCAGAGTATTTCGAAGTTCAGTTGAGTAGGTTAACATGAGAGTATGAGAGATTAGAGTTTAAAGAGATTTAGCATAATTTCGTGATGATGATGTCTTCATAAGATTATAGTATTTGATAATTTTCTCTCTAATAACATCAAGAAGTGTTTTTAGGATCATAAATTTCAAAGTTTGAATATTGTGTTAGTGGATCTTAGATCAAATATTATCAGGGTCGCCTCTTAGCCTAGCTAGATGAAACATGGTTTAAGACCACAATTTTGTAAGGCTCGTTAAAAAACATTAATATACAAATAGGTCCATAATTTTGTAAGGTTCTAAAATTTATTCTTATTGGAAAAATAGTTTAAGAAAAGGTCCTTAAATTTTATCTTGTTTGGGCTCTCTAAATTTCAGGAACGGCTTGAGAGTTACAACTTTGATTAGACGGGGCAGAGGTGACACTTGATAATGTGATCTCTGACCTAGTAAGTGAGAAGAGTTTCCAAAATAGAGGCATGGGTATTTTCTACAATCAAGACGGCAATGATGCTTCTCGATAGCATTGAATGAGAGTGATGATGCAAATTTAATGGGGAGAATTCCCAAAAAAAACCCCAACTATTTAATATTTGCCAGAAAAAAACCTGAACTTTTTTCGTTGCCGGAAAAAAACCCAAACTAATTTACTGCTGACAAAAAAAACACGAACTATTTTTTGTTTCCAATTTACTCTCGTCTCTGTTACGGGCGTTAACGCCGTCAACGACGGCGTTACTAATTTTGGAAAAATTCCTTAAAAAAAACCTAAGTTATTTAGTTTTGCCAGAAAAATACCTGAATTATTTTTTTGTTGCCAGAAAAATACACAGATCAACATTTTTATCCTCTTCTTTTATTTCATTAATTAACAATGTAAGGTGGTTAGACCTCATAACTTTATGTGTTCTCTTGAACCTCATACAAGTTCTCACTACTATTAGATTAATCGATTTTTCAATTTTCCAATTAGAACAAAACTCATAATTACATTAGTTGATTCCCCAATTTACTGACTAGAACAAAGAACACAATTAGATTAGTCGTGTTTTTTAGAGGAGTTGGTTTGATTAAGCTAGCTTTAGCCTCAATTTTGGTGGATTTTGCTTGATTTGAGTTTTTTTTTTATCTAGAGAATTTTTGAAGATTTACTAAGGTTTTTGGGGCTCTTATGAAATTTAAAATTCCATTGTTGATGATGTTCCACAATTTGTAAAGTCTAAATAGATCCAAAAATAAATCTAATTGAGAAATTTGAAAATCGACTAATCTAATTGTATATTTTTGTTCTCAAATTTAATTGTCCTAAATAATAGTGAAAATTGAAAACTTGTATGAGATTGAAGAGAACACATAAAGTTATTAGCTCTCACCACCTTACATTGTTGATGGAAGACAAAAAGATAAGAAAAATGTCGATCTGTGTATTTTTCTGGCAACAAACAAATAATTCGGGTAGTTTTCTGGCAAAATTAAATAACTTGGGTTTTTTTCCATGAATTTTCCCAAAAATTAGTAACGCCGTTAACGCCCGTAACGGAGACGAGAGTAAATTGGAAACAAAAAATAGTTCGTGTTTTTTTTGTCAGCAGTAAATTAGTTTGGGTTTTTTTCCGGCAACGAAAAAAGTTCAGGTTTTTTTCTGGCAAATATTAAATAGTTGGGGTTTTTTTTGGGAATTTTCCCAAATTTAATGTTATCTCAACTGCTTGAATCATTTCAAATCAACCAAAGAAGGATGCGTTCTTGGGTGATGCATATATGTTTTACTTGTTTTGCTAGTAATTTCGGGGTGCATTATGGGGGAGAGGTCGCTGATTCAAACCTCATAAGTGCAATTTTTTTATTTTGTTTTCATTTTTTGATAAATCAATTATTTATTGTTGGCCAAAATAACTTTTTGTGCTTGTGGAAATAATGATTAGCCATTGAGGGTTTTGCCCCTAAAAGCTTGTCGTGGAGGCCTTGCGTAGAGGGCTTGCCACAGAGGGATTTTGCAGAGGGCTTGCGCTCAGAACTTAGTATGGCAAGACCAACGGTGGTCCCAAGGGATGGATATATGCCTTCATATTTTGGTTATACGATGAAAAGGGGTTGGTTATGTTTGAGTTTGGAGGGCATGGGGATCCCACGTTTGTTCAATATACTCCATCAATTGGGGGACGCATGATGTTTCAATAACCCGAGCTCACAGCTAACCCTTACATTGATAAAGTGTTGCAACCCGAGGCATGCTCTGCATGAATGGAAAGGATCTCGCTAGGCCCGAATTTGATAATGGCACCATCTGGTTTGTGTTTCTCTCAAGACTATACTCCCTCCGTATTTTAATAATTGTCGTTTTAGAATTTTTATTTTTTTGAATTAGATGTCGTTTTCAAATTTCAATGCAAAATTTCTTACTTTTTAATGTTTTATGATGTTATAAAACATTAAAAAGTAATAAATTTTGCATAGAAATTTGAAAACGACATCCAATTCAAAAAAATAAAATTTCTAAAACGACAATTATTAAAATACGGAGGGAGTAATTGTTTGGAGTTCATCAAGATGCTCAATGGTCAATCCTCAATGCTCCCTCATATTGTTTAACTTTATCTATTGAGTAAATATGATTTTACTACCTCACGATTCATATCCTAACTATAATAATGTTCGTGCTAAGTGTTTCATTAAATTGGCAAGATTAATGTTTTATTTTCTCTCATATAAACACTTATGTAAACAAACACTTTTGTTCAAAAAAAAAAAAAAATGTAAACAAACACTTAAGATGTCAAAAGCAAAATCAGTAGATTATATGAAGCAATTTCGTTTGTTCCAGCAATATTAAAAAACCTATATGATGCAGAGTTATAGATTAGTGAGGATTCCCAATTTTTCATCTACCAGGAAAAGAGCTTCATATAACATGTATCCATCAAGTTTTACCAAAGCTTGACAACAACAATAACCAAAAATATATAATTATAAGAACAGCAATTTACTCTATTTACTCTGCTTCAGCTTCTTCAACAGAAGTCTCGATTCGAAGAAGAACGAATCCAACTGCAACACCAACAAGAGTAAGAGCGTTCATAATAGCTGCAATCTTGAAAATCTCTCCGACAGCGTTACAAGTGGTGGATAAGGCTCCTCCATTGCCTCTTCTTCCTTTGAGAGACATCACAACATTAGCAAAACATTGCTCTGTGCAGAGTGGTGATCCCATTGAGACAACCTTGTTGTTCTGTGCCTTAAGACCACCATATGAATTAAGTCCAGTTATGTAAGAAACTTTCATCTCAGTTTTCTTCTGGGGTTGTCCGGATTTGGACACAATGCCTGATCTTGTCCATGAAATCACTGCTGGTGCTGCTGCTGTCGCCATTTCTTGCTGGAAAAACAAAAAAAAACAAGATTCAGTGAATTAGGAGATTCAAGAAATGGGGATGATCGGAAGAGAGATTATGATTGATACCTGTGGATGAGTTTGAAGGATGCAAGAGAAGTGAAGCGACTCAAAGAAAGGAGAAGCAAAAGAGAGGAAGATTGTTTTTAAGGAAGGAGGAGATTTTGGATAAGGAGGGTGTGGCTGCCACAGCCAATTACGGCCAGAGATGGATTTACTTCTTTTTATCAAATATCTGTGAACACACGTTTCTCATCGCTTTACTCATTTTTTTTTATAGTTTCTTTTAATCCTCTTTAAGTTTTCACTGATTCATTTCCCTTTTTTATTTTTCACCGGTCGTTTAAATTACCATGGCACAATTTTTTTTTTTTTTGGCTAAAGATGCACAAAAATATTTACTATTTAGTTTTATGAAAAATTAATATATATTTTTAGATAAAATTATATTTAAAATAAAATAAATATTTTTTCAGTTTATTAAAAAACTAATATATTTAAAGATCATATAGTACTGGTGTTTTGTTTTGTGATATATTTTAAACACATATTGGAATTATAGTTAGAATATTATTTAAGTTATTAAATCTTCAGTTTAATTAGTCTAAAATGTTTAATTATGGCTTAAAAAGTTTTATTTGGTAATTATAAAATAAACACTAACACACACTATATATATATATATGTATGTATGTACAATAAATCTTGTATAAATATATTTTTAAAAAAATATTTTAAACAGGTATCTTTCGCCGTAAAAAAAAAAACAGGTATCTTTATATAGAATTTAATTGATCATGATACAAGAGTTCATATATCGAAAAAAGAGGATTCATGTAATCCGAAAAGAAATTTGAAAGACTACAACTAAGTTTCACCAACGTATGAGCGACAATTCCACACGAACGGTTCGTATGAAGGAAGGAGATCTCATCAAAACGCAGTGCCCAATGATGAATGTTTTGGCATAAACCAGCGATTGAGGCACCCATAGAAAGACCATTAACGAAAAGTTTATATATATAATTATAAAAATAGGCATATGAATATGAATCATTTTAATGTTAATTTAATGTGCATTAAAATTCAAAGCATTATATATATATATATATATATATATATATATATATTTCAAAATATCAAATTTGGTAACAACAAAGAAAATAAAAATATTAAAATTTGATACTTGTAGATATTAGAAGAAATTTGAACGTGTTTGGCAATGGGGTTAAAGATAATATATTTGTCAATTGTAATAGAAAAATTAAGTAAACAAAAAATAAACAAAAAACTCAAAATAATTGTAGGCTTGTCACATCAGCACAAAACAATACATTTTAATATATAAACGATTCAACTCTTTAACTTATTTCTAATTTTTTTTCGCAAGTTCTCTTATTTTGTTTTTGTCATCTAAATTTTATTAAAGCCAAATGCAGGATACATTTTAGAATAATACATGTCGTGGACTAACTAAATGTCCCTAGAAATATAGTCCAAAAGAGGAAAGCAAAGAGCCGGACCAAAACACATTAATATGAGGCATTGCAATAGGGCCCCCATTTTCTAGGGGCCCACATAAATTTTATTTTAAGTATATATATATATATATATATATATATATATATATATATATATTTTTAATTTTTTCTCAAAACGCTTGCTTTCATTCATCCAAACAAGAACAAGTACAAAGAGAAGGATTTAAGTGATCCAAAGTTTAAAGTGGTACAATAGAAGACATTCCCCAATGCCATAAGAAGATAGATAAAGTTCATCGATTTTGAAACCAAAAGAGCTATGAGGCAAGAGCTTGGGAGCACATTGACACATGTGAGATCATGGTTAATCGAGAGATCATCCTCGAAAGTTTCGAAGCACGAAGGAATGGTCACGGTCATAAGACTTTGTGACGTTGATGAAAGAATCGATGCATTGATTCTCGCCGGAGCAAGATGAACTACCCAAAGTAGCGCGACAACAAAGATTCGGAAGACTATGGTGATGTAGTCGATTGAGGATTGCTTTACAACCAAAACATAAGGTTTAGATCTCTTTGAGAATTCGCAGAATAACCTTTGAAGCATAAGATCCAGGTGATGGGGACATGTGAAGTTAAAGCCAGGATTCATAAAGTGATAGGTGTAAAACTGTAACGAAACTGGTGGATCCTCTCTCACATGGATACCTTGTCCATGGAGATTAAGCATTCCACACAAAGCTTGTCTTAGGTTTGACACATGAAGAAGATAAACATACCATGATAGGGATAGGGTCCAGGCATTCAAGCAGTTGGCAAAAGGGTGGTGATTGAAGTCGCTATATAGAATTGTCAAGGAATGACTATTGGCCATAGAGCTACCAAGACCATAAGCAAACCGTTGGCCGTTTGAATTCATGGCTAATGTATCATGAGACTTCAAAAATTTGTGAGCAATAACAATCAAGCAGTGCTTCTGGTCGATATATGAAATTGTGGGAGAGTGGTACTTAGGTATAGAACTTCCAAGACCACTTTCAAGCCTCCGACAATTTAGATTCGGGATCAAAATACCAGAGTTCCTTAAGCTTTTAGAATTAACAACCATAGATGAAGATGTTACCAGGATTTGTAGATGTTGAAAGTAAAACCCGAACAATGGAAGTGATTTCTCCAATCGATGGTATCCTCGGCCATACGAAGTGAGAGAACGACACGACTCTTGTTTAAGGCTCGACAAAGTGAAAAGAGTAGCAGACCTGGGCTTATTAAACAATGAAGTGGGTTCACATCTCATGGGTTTGGGTCCTCTAAAGCTTGTTGGGCGGAAATTGAATGCAAGGCCCACCAAAGGAAAACCTAGTTTCTCTTTGGCTAACCAAGGTGGTGGTTGAGTTCGGCGGCTGTCCGAGATTTACGGCGAGGTTTGCGTAGCAGAGACCCTCACCGATGACAGTAAGATCGGCGGTAGCACGCGGTGGCCATGGTCCAAGCTTAAGGCAGAGCACTGAGAGTTTAAAGCCAGAAGATTTTGGGCTATCAGATCTGTCAATGGAATTGCGAGCAGAAGGTAAGAGAGGGAGATCGATGGTTTCCACCCTCGTCCTTTGCCGCCGGTTGTTGAGAGCAGGCCCGAGAATAATGGTTTAGATAGGGTTCGAGAAAGGTGAACAAAAGAGGAAAAAATGGGGAAAAGCTTAAAAAGTAGATAAAATAAGAAAGCGATACTAGAACGAAGACGAAAATAGGTGATGAGATCCCGACGCCGGCGAGCAAAAGCTTCATCGGCGTCGGAGAGGTTGATCGGAATAGGAGCCTCGATAGTCGTACCCGAGAGGAAAAGGTTTGAACAAGTTTTTGCCTTCAGTGTTTAGTTGAACCTTTCTTATTTTTTAAGTATATATATATATTGTATATATATATATATATATACATATATATATATTAATTTTGATAGAAAGAGATCGTAAATGATTGTGTGGTCCAGAATATTAATAAATATTATATAAAATTAAATAAAGAAAAAGGTAAATTGCTCTTTTTAATTTCTCCACAACCACAAGTGATGAGCCCACGACTTCTCAGTTTCCCTTCTGTCAAAAAATTTCTAGAAAAAATCAGAAGGTAAAATTATTTGATTTCCATGTGTATGTTTGTTTGTTCTCTTTATTTGTGATATTGTTGTCAAGTTTCGTTTTAAGAAGGTATAAAACGTCTCAGTTTTGATTTCTTTTTTTGTAATATTGTTGTTAAGTGAAAGTTTATATCTTGAATTTGCAGAAATAAGGATGAGTCATTTAGAATATGCCCGTCTGGAGCTAAGAAAAGAGGAAAAAAGAAACGAATAGAGGAATAGGTGAAATCTCAATCCCGATCTCTTTTCAGGTATTTAAAGAAACCAAAGTCTCTTAGAACTGATGAGGTTAATGGAGGTGATGACGTTACTGGAATTGATGAGGTTACTGGAATTGATGAGGTTAATGGAATTGATGAGGTTGATGGAGCTAATGAGGTTGATGGAGATGATGAGGTTGTTAGGATAGTTGATGAAGAACGTGAAGCTTTTGAAAAGGATAAAGAGAATGATATTAGAAGTGAATGTGAAAACCAGCAAGAAGAGAATGAGAATGGGATTGGGATTGGGATTGAGAAAGATGATGAAAATGTCAATCAAAATGCAGATGATGAGCACTTTAGAGAATATGATTCATCTCTTGATATTATGGATCCTGCAAATTGGGGAATAGTTAACCAAAGGCTGAGAGATTATTTGGTTAAGAAAGGTCCTCTAGCACCACCAGCTGAAGATTATATATTTCCCAGAAATATTAGTGGTAGATATTTTTCTCGCCGACATTACAAACGTCATATGAAGAATGGAGATAGACAAGATAGGTGTTGGTTAGTATATTCAACAACATCAGAGAAAATATATTGTTTCTGTTGCAAGTTGTTTACTCGGTACAAAGATACTACTCAACTAGCAAGCATTGGGTTTATGGATTGGAACAATGTCGTATTAAGGCTTAGCCAACATGAGTCTAGTCATGATCACATTATGTGCATGAGCCAATGGATGGAACTAGAGTTGAGGTTGCAAAAAAAGCTGACAATTGATAAGTTTTTCCAAGAGGAAATTAACAAAGAGGAGAATCACTGGAGAGAGTTATTATTGAGATTGATTGCAGTGGTGAAGTATTTGGCCAAGAATAATATAGCATTTCGGGGTACTAAAGAGAAATTCGTTGAAGATAACAATGGAAACTTTATGGGGAATATTGAAATGATCGGTGAATTTGATTCGGTAATGCGTGAGCACATTAGGCGAGTTAGAAAGAAAGAAACTAACAAGCACTATCTCAGCCCCAAAATTCAGAATGAGTTAATAGGACTATTGGGATCAGAAATCAAGCTCATGATCATAAGGAAAATCAAAGAGGCAAAGTACTTCTCGGTTATCCTTGATTGTACTCCAGATATTAGCCACAAAAAGCAAATGTCTCTTATTAGTCGATGTGTGGATGTATCAGTGGATCCAGCTCAGGTTGAAGAATTTTTTCTTACCTTTTTGGAAGTTGATGATAAGTCAGGGAAATGACTTTTTGAGCTACTTTGTGATACATTGGTTAGTCTTAATCTCGATATTGATGACGTCTAAGGTCAATGATATGACAATGGATCTAACATGAAAGGAAAAAATAAGGGAGTACAAAAGATATTACTTGATATCAATCCGAGAGCATTCTACACACCATGTGGTTGCCATAATCTGAATTTGGCTATTTTTGATATTGTTAAATCTTCTGAAAAGGCAATTTTTTTTTTTGGGATCATTCAACGTTTATATTGGTTTTTTGCACCTTCTTCAACTAGGTGGGAAATGTACAAAAAAAATGGTCGGAGGTCTCACACTTAAAGCCTTATCAGATACGCGTTGGGAAAGTCACCTTGAGAGTGTTAAAGCAATACGTTTTAAAGCTCCCGAAATCAGAGATGTCTTACTTCACTTGGCTGAAAATTGTGATTACCCAAAAGCGCAAAGTGATGCTGAATGTCTTGCATTAAGTGAAACACATGGAATAGGAGGATTTGAGTTTTTGTTTGGTATGGTTATATGGTATGAGCTTTTATTTGCTATTAACACAGTTAGCAAGACACTACAAGCTGAAGATATGGATATCGATGATGTCATTGCTCAACTAAAAGGGTTAGTCTCTTTTTTTCAACATTATAGAGAAACAGGTTTTCTAGAAGCAAAAGTCGAAGCCTTAAAAGTTGCAGCTGCTATGGATATTGAACCCATGTTTCAAAAGAAGAGAAAGCGCACTATTAGAAGAAAAACTCATTTTGACGAGGAGACAGAAAAAAACGATGATGCTGGTCTGTTTCTAAGCTTGGAGGAGGATTTCAGAATTAACTATTTCATCAAAATCGTGGATCAAGCTCTAGTTTGTTTTTAAACATGGCTGGAACAGTTTCAGGAGTATGAATGTGTTTTTGGACTTTTGTTCAGTCTACAAAAGCTCAACGCAGCAAATGATGATAGTCTAAGGGCATCATGCACTAACCTTGAATCTTTTCTTAAGCATGGAACGAATTCAGATATTGATGGGAATGAGTTATTTTTGGAAATCAAAGTTTTCAGAAAAGTTCTACCAAAGGATCTAAAGAAGACTGCAGAAGTATTGGATTTTTTGAAGAGATTGAAGGATTGTTACCCAAATTTATGGGTTGCTTATAGGATAATGCTCACCATTCCGGTTTCGGTGGCCTCGGCTGAACGAAGTTTCTCTAAGTTGAAGTTGATCAAGTCATATCTACGATCGCCTATGTCACAAGAAAGGTTAAACGGATTGGCTATGTTATCGATCGAAAAAGTGATGGTTAGAAATCTCGACTATACTAGTTTAATGAATGAGTTTGCAGGAAAAAACACAAGGAGAGTTATTTTTGAGAAGAAGATTTAAGCTGTTTTTTCCTTTTTTCAGAATATTATTGTACTTTGTTTGGAAAACAATAGTTTTGTTTAAATTGGTTTACTTTAGATCTTTTGGTATTTCTGTTTTTAAGACAAGAATACTCTGTTTTCTTAATTTAAATGGGGCCCCGGATTTCATTGGTTCGGCTTTGCCAAAGCCCCAAGGTACAAAAAAAACTAATTACAACCAACCATAAATATGGTGAGATAAGAATCTAAAATGTAATCTAAGCAAAATAACTGAACTAAGGGACCACAAACTCCTACAAAGCTTCCACATAATATGTAAACGCCGGAAGCACCAATAAGATAAGATAGACCTCAAGCCGAAGACAAATCATAAGCAAACCCCATATGGAGGAAAGCAGGAACCCACCAAAACAAGAGACCTACCACCACACCACACCATCCAATCGGAGAAGGAAAGTTACATTAGGAAAATAGTAAAACACTTTGTAATCGAATGGAGACAAGACAAATAAGATCAACATTCTTACACGCAGACACTCGTCGAACCAGCTTCAGCCATCTGCAAACTTAAAACTACCAACCTTTTCGCAAGAGAAGAAATGAAGACCTACTCCACTGCTGCGGCTGAAACCTAACTCAAAAATCCCCAAAGGTACCTCAAAGAGACGCTAGTAGATGGATCAACAACATAATATCGTCTGAATGGCAAACATCCCTAATGAAGCCAGCCCTTAATGCGAAAACGAACAAGTAAGAGAATCCACCATAGAGGAAGGGCAAAGATACAAATTTTAAACCCAAAACAGAGCCACATCTAAGCTAATGAGACATGGGGTTCAAATTGGAACTCCATCAAATCAAACCTAACGAACTACAACAAAAACCTACAACTAGCAAATCTTATTCTATGCACCACACATCAACGAGAGATGACATGAGATGAAGAACCCGGAGCGAGGCGATTACCGCCTGACCGTAACTAATAAATCAAGATACAGATCTGGAATTAAATCTGAGACCCTAGCTAAGTTTAGAGCTATCGCACTTGTCGACCCATCTCTCTATATTGCTGCTTAACCGAGACCAACTTCTGAACCAGATCTGAAAGTTAAACCAATCTCCACTCAACCTCATCAACATCATCCCTACAATCGCAATACAACCCAAGAAAAAAAAAAATTCTAAAGATAAAGAATAAAACCTCACCATGCACGGGTCTCAAGAGATCCAGCGTCCACCGGTTACCAACGAAAAAATCCAATGATCAGAGAAGATGAGAGAAAATAGAGAGAAAACAAGAGAGAGAAAGGGGGGATCAATCATGCTCATACTTTATGCAATTTTTCTCTCAATCGGAGAAAAATGAGAAAAAGATGAATCTTTGCCACGTGGACCAATCAGAATAAGAATGTCACCCTAAAAATGGTTTATCACATGAGAAAAAGAGAAGAAAGTGACATAAGCCACATGTCTTTTCTGATTTCCTGTTTTGAATTTCAGATTTTTTTTTTCGTCTTAAGGGTCTGAATGGTAACAACGTATTTGGATGTGCGGGAAAAGCGGTTTTATAGTGCGGTACGGTTAAACTACGGTTCGTGCGGGAGAAATGTATTTGCGGGACAATTGCGGTTAGTACAAATTAAGCGGTACGAAATATAGTTTGGTTGGTAAAAAAAATTATTTGTTGTACACAATAAAATGTTCGAATGGTAAAAAAAGCAACAAGCGGTGCGCATTAAAGGTTGTAGATAAATATGTTTGAAATAAATATATTAGTAATTATAAATTAGTGTTTTTTGGGATAATGAAGGGATATTTTCATATATTTGTGAACTTCAAATATCCAAATTGATCTAAAATAAAAATTAAAGACATAAATATTGCTAAATTATTTTTAACAACCATAAAAAAGTACAACACAATTAAAAAACAATTATTTGTTTGAACCTAATTTTTTGGCACATCTTCGTTATTCCGTAAAACACATGTCATAGTTTCTAGAAGTATTAGTTTATCTTCATCGGTGCTTTCTGCAATGTCAATGAAATACTTACGCCAAAATACTTGTTCCTTAAGTGTACTAATGCATGCCCAATAAAATCTAGTGTGTTTAGGAAGGTTTAACGTAATGAATATTACTTCCGCCTTTTTAAATTCATCGTAATTGTCTTCGACATGTACTATTGTTTCAAAGGGAGGATTCAACATATCTACATTCAATAAAATCGAACAATTACTTTGCAATTTTCCATAAATAAATTTGATAAGCTATTAAGTTTTTTTATTTTCTTAATAAAATTTTTAAGTGTACATATATACTTGATCTACAATATATATTTAAATATATTAACGATAACACAAAATATTTCCTTTTTATAATTAAAAAACTATTTTTTAAAATAATTATAACACATGTTAGTTTTCGAGACTTTAATAAAAATAAAGTGTTTTTCAAAAATTCCTATTAAAGAAAAATATATAAAATTAAAAGGAGGAAATGGTACTTTTTGTATCTTTAACAAATAATAATCCACTAAATCATTTAACAAGTATATTACTTTGACTAAATCACTTATAAATACATTGTATTAATTGGTATAGAAAGTGTTTAACCAAAAAATAAAAGAAATTTTTTTTACCTGAGAGTCTGAGACGTGAGAAGCCAAGAGAGAAGATAGTTGGAGAATGTCTTCTTTTTTTCCTTTGGTATTTACACATAAGGTAGTATATATATATATATATATATATATATATATATATATATATATTAAAATATCAAAATTTAAAAAATAAAGAAAAAAAAAATTATATTATCTACAGCATTTTTCAATGTCCGCTGGGTAAAGTCTTCTATATATTTTGGAAAGCGGTCCAAGGTATTATCTGCTGGACAATTCTGCATAAATGTTATTTTTTTCTTTCTTTTGGGAATAATGCAAATTTGTTAAAAACTTATGATTGGTGAAAGTGGTACGGTTTTAGCAAGAAAAAAAATAGAAAAACATTTTTTTGTGTCTCCATTCACAGCCTAAATCTTTGAGAGTAATTGTTTTTCTTTCTAAGAACAACCTATATTAAAATTTATTATTGTTTGTAATATATAAATAGAGACTTGTTTCATTTAATTTGGACACACAAAACATATTTTCTTTTTTCCTATAATTTTCATTTTATCTTTTCATAAACTCTTCCTTTTAAAGTTTTGGTCATAGTTTAGTAACATGGAACCCAACAATTATTTTCCCTCTTTATTTTTTGTAAGTTTTTTTTTATAATGATTATCTCTATTTCTTTTCTTTATTACTTGAAAAAAATAAGAATGTATCTAAAATAAGAAAGAATAGATCATTAAAATTTTTTTGAATCTTAATTATTTTAACTTAGTTTCAATCGCTATTAAAATGTAATCACAAAATAATACCAAAATATAGACAAAAATAAAATAAAAATATGAAATAAAAATGGCCGGATAGAGTGTTGAAATTTATTAAACAAAATCATTGTAGTGTGTAAAAATTAAATGGATGTTGAATTATGATGATGAGTTGTTAGAAATGCTCTCTTTTAGATATTATTTTTCCAAGATGCTCCATTCTCTAGCTATTTTCAAATTTGCCCTCTTTTAATTTTTGATGACCAGTATACTCTTATTTGAAAAATAGTCAGGTGAAGAAAATAAATTTGTGAATTTTTCCGCCAAAAATCTTTTGCCAAACATTTTCGCACCAAAAACTTTTTCGCACAACTTTTTCGGTAAAAACACTTTACATCTAGTAAAACCTTAGAAATATTATATACAAATTTGGGAAATTTCGAAGTAAAAGATAACTAATTAAACTATTGTCCATCTATGCATTCTATGACCAAATGTCAACTATTTCTTTTTTTTTTTGGGGCAAAAAGTTTTTTTTTTTCTTTTCATTATACACAATTAAGTCTCTAAAATAAGGGTCCTTAACGAGAGTTTAGCAACGGCATCAGCCTCCCAGTTGTTCTCTATAGGGATGAAATTGAAACAGATTTTACAAAAACTAGAAGATAGATTCAATATATCAAATAGAATCCTGTGGAGCTCTGTTGAAGATTGCTCCGATTTGATTGCTTCGATTACCTACTTTGAATCTGAAACGATAGAGAGTTTTGTGAACCCTAAGGTTAGTATTTGCTGCAGAGCGAGGTGGATGGCGATCTCTTCCGCCATGAGTGGCGACAGAGAGTTTTGTGAACCCTAGTGTCCGATTTGAGAAGATCCAGCCAAACCCAGCAGCATTCGGGGATGGTCTCCACGCCGCTTTAGTTTTGCAAACGATTAACTCATCATCATCCCAAGGTTGACAAGGCTTCGATGCCACTTTCAATGGTAAGCTCGATTTGGTCTCTTGGGCTGACTACCATTCTTGGGCAAGATTAATTGCCTAAATAAGCGTTTCCATCGGGGTTGCAGATCGATCATTGAAGATCTTTTGGTTACGGGCTAACCAGATTGCCAAGATTTTCGAAGGCAAGAGCGGTCCTTCGTTAACACCACACGGCGGAAGGTAAGTCATGGATTTAGAGGCTTAGATACCTGCTCTAAAGGAAGATATCTGATTTCCTGTTATTGAATTTTTGAAAGGGGCTAAATTCCATAGTTGCCGAGCAAAATTGCATTGAAATAAAAGATGCAATGTGGTTTCATCCTTTCCACATAAAGGATACACCGCATCGACCATAATATTCCTTGCCCTGAGGTTCTCTCCTAAAGGTAAAGCTCCTCTCATTGCTTTCTAGAGGAAGAACTTAGTTATTGGGGAGCTCTTTATATTCCATATCTCTGTTTTCCAATTGAAATCTCTATTATCATCTCGGCGAATGTCAGCCTCTGCATCTGCCTCGCCTAAATACACTCATAGTAACCAAATTTTGTTGTGTATGTTCCAGATTTTGAAGGGAGCCAGGCGTATACATCTGTAGCACCTCGAGAGCTTGTCTTGATCTCCAGAATCTCCTGCTCCCAATCTAGTAGAATTTGTTTAATGTTCTCCCTATCCCATTCCGGCGACTCAATGGATATGAGGTATGCCACCATAAGGTTTTGACTGTTTTTTGGTGGAGGGCCCATAGGTTTTTGCGGATGGGTGAGAGATAACCATGGGTTTCCATATCCTCATTGAAGTTCCATCTCCAATTATTTTGCCCAACTGTGTCTTCAGAAGATATCTTCCTACACAAATACCACGCCAGCCATGGGAGGTGGATGAGGGTACTTTACTTTCTAGAAAGTTGGTTATATGGCAGTATTTGTGAAGGAGGGTTTTTGCCAGTAGCCAATCCGGGTTTGTGAGGATCCTTCAACTTAACTTAGGAAGGAGAGCGTCGTTTAAATACTGTAAGTCTCTAAACCCAAGTCCCCCTTCTCCTTTTGCTTTTGTTAAATTTTTCTAGGATATCCAGCACATCTTCTTCTTTTCCATGCTAGCATCCCCCCAAAATCTTGTTAGGGCTAATTGTATCATTTTACACAAAGAAGTGGGTAGCTTAAAACATGGCATGGTGTAGGCGGCATGGCTGTTAAGACTGATTTCAGCATGATGACTTTCCCTGCAGAAGAGAAAATTTTGGAGGATTAGCTACAAGCTTTCTTCTTGATCCTATCCACTATCATGCTAAAGAGGTCTTTCTTCTTGCGACCAAACAGCTCGGGGAGACCAAGATATTTCCTCAAACCTCCTTCTTTAACTATTCCCAGGTGCTCTTTTACTCTTTCTTCAACTTCTCCTAAAGTCTTTGAAGAGAAGGTGATTGCTGACTTTTGTAAAACCCGGATTTCAGGAATATGGTGGTGCATGCTAAGAGGTTGAAAATGATTGATTTGGCCACCTATGTCGCCAAAGTACACTTATTTTTTCGGTCAACTTTCCTAAGAGAACTCCACAGTTAAGCGTGCTTGGGCTGGAGTAGTTTCAGGATGGGTGACCTTCCGGGAAGTGATTGTCGGAACTGTGTGAGTGAGGACAAAACACAAGAAAAGATCATGTGGTGATTTGTAGGGTCGGTAAAACAAGTCTTTAAAGCCTCCCGGACGTTGCGAACCGACCGTCAGACAAGGGTGGGCCCACGGGCCGAGAGAGGACATGGGGCCCATTAAGAGAGATGGCGGTCGGGGCGTTTGAAGTGGTATCAGAGCCGAATCCAGACGAGTGTGGAGTCAAGAGGGCTAACATTATGGGGGTGATTGTCATGACCCGGTCATTGATTATAGGGACGACCGTGGTAAGAAATTTTGAGTCGGAGTTATTTCCGATTTTGGCATAAAGGGAATGAGTCAGGAGGTTATTTGGAACCTTCTTTGATCGAGCAAATTATGGTTATGATCGGAGGATCAAGTTTTGATCGAGCGGATCGATCGGGTTGGTTCCGCACGAGCGTCCGCGAGAAGAGCGTGAGCCAGTGCGCGTGGGACTTAGCCATGGGCGAGTGGCATGGGCGAAGTTCTAATTCTGTGGATTGTGGACGAGCTACATCACGGATTTTTGACCACAAAATCGTGTGGTTGATATGGGAAGCATATTTGGGACTTCGTGAAGAAGCAAAAGATTTTGTGAAGCCCAAGAATGACTAGATTGGATGAATCTAGTCTAGGTTCAGCAAATTTTTGGGCTCAAGAAGCTCCGTGAATCGTGCACAAGGCACCTAAGTGTGCAAGTTACCTCTTTCACGCTTCCCACGATGAATTAGATTCGTTGAATGCTTCTTGAGAATTGTGTGCAAGGCACCTCCGCATGAGCGACATGTGTCTCGCATGCGTGGGACGTCCATCCTTATAAATAGAGGCCGAAGTTCTTCATTTTTGGGAGAAAAAGATGTTACCGAAGGTGAAGAAGCTCTGGAGGAGTGCCGTTAGCCGTTTTCTGCCGTTGCCGAGAAGGATCGCCGAGAGATCTGGAAGTGTCTTCTGGATCTGTGAGTTCCGAAGCGTGTGTGGTGGCACACGAACTCTCTCTTCTTGATTGATCTCTTGTTGTTGTTGTTGTGTTGTGTTGTGTTGTTGTGGTTGTTGTTGTGCATATGTTGCACTTGTGTAGAGTTTTGTGGTGTTCGAGTGCGCTTCCCTATTTTTGTTGGACTCGGAGAGACTGGGTCGCACCCAAAGGGCCGAGTGGTTGCATGACGATGCAACGGGGATTGCCCGTCGTGGAAGGCCCATGTGGTAGATCGCTTGTAGACTTGGTGGCTACCAGCGGATTGTTCACTTGTTTCGATGGGAAGGATCGTTCACATGGCCATAGAATTTGATATTGTTGTTGTGAATTTAACCTGATAGGATGCATGTTAGATTGCGTGTTTCCATTGTTTCGTCAATGGTTTTGCTTGTTTGATTGATTGCTTGTCGTGGTCTATTTTACTTTTGGGTTTGGGGTGTTTAATTTCCGAGTTTAGGCGCCGAACTAACTAAGTCTTAGCACTTATGATTCCATTTTTTGTTGCAGGTAACCATTAGTCGGGTCGCCTTAGAGGGAGTTTGGACGTGTAGGCCGCTGGTGTAGTTTGTTGTTGCTTTTGCTTAAGACGTATGTTTCTGCTTAGTCGTTTATGATGCTTTTGTTGTTTTTTTGTATTTGCTTGAGTCATGACTCGTTAAAACTGGTTTATGTATGAACTCTGATTTTATTATTATGAATAAAGTTTATGTTTAATATTATGGCGAGGATTTGATGATAAGGCCTTGTCCGGGCCGACACAACTTCCTTTCTCGGTAATGGGTTGGCAAGCCTAATATCGGGATTGGAAGGGACGGTACTTAGGATGGGCGGACTAAGGTGGCTAGCTTTGTGCTGAAATCTTGGTCCGTTCGTTCAAGGTACCTGTCACCTGTAACGGGCCTACCGGACGTATGTCTAGTACGGTTCAGGGTCGTTACAGTGATGGTCTTGGTGCGCAACGAGGACGTTGCGATCTGTTAGTGGGGGGAATTGTAAAACTCCAATTTCAGGAATATGGTGGTGCATGGTAAGAGGTTTAACAGGATTGATTTGGCCACATATGTCACCAAAGTGCACTTATCTTTTCGGTCAAATGTCCTGAGAGAACTCCACAGTTAAGCATGCTTGGGTTGGAGTAGTTTCAGGATGGGTGACCTTCCGAGAAGTGATTTTCAAAACTGTGTGAGTGAGGACAAAACACAGGAAAAGATCATGTGGTGATTTGTAGGGTCGGTAAAACAATTCTTTAAAACCTCCCGAACGTGGCGAACCGACCGTCGGATAGGGGTGGGCCCACGGACCGAGAGAGGATGTAGGGCCCATTAAGAGAGGTGGCGGTCGGGGCGTTACATTGATCATCTGAGCCAAAGCCACTTCATATTTGTGTAGGATAATCATGAGGGTTGCACATTCTTTTGCATCTGACTTGCACAAGAACATGGTGTCATCTACAAATAGAAGGTGACTAAGTCGTGGACTATTCTTTCCCACTTTGATTCCTGTTAGTCTGTTTTTAATTGAGCTTTTTTACACAGGCAAGATAATACATAACTACATATGATAAAAATATATGGTGAAAGAGGGTCTCCTTGACGTAAGACTCTATGTGGATATACCACTCCATGGGCTGATCCATTCAAGAGGTAAGAATATGAAACAGAAGTAATACACTACATTAACCAGTTTGTCCAAATCTGGTGGAAACCAAGTCTTTCAAGCACCATTCTAACAAACTCCCATTCAATATGTTGTAGGCCTTACTCATGTCAGTTTTGACGGTCGCGAAACATCTCTTTTTCGCTCATGAAGTATGAAGGTGATGTAGAACTTCATTAGTACTTAAGACATTGTCGGATATAGCTCTCTAAGGGACAAAAGCACTGTAGTTTTCTGAAATGAGGCTTGACAGAATTGGTTGCAGTCTCTTTGTGAGCAGCTTGACAACGATTTTGTAGTACCCTGAGCATAAGTCTATTGGCCTATAATTTATAAGCTTTTTTGGGCTCCTGATTATGGGAATAAGTCTTAATATGTGTCCTGTTAATGTTGCAGGATAAGAGTCATGCGGAGAAGAAGTTCTGAACCTCAAGGATTAGTTGATCCTTGACTGTATCCCAATTTGTTTGTTTAAAGCTTGAAGAGAAGCCATTTGGCCCCGGAGCCTTATCAGCATGGATGGAGAAGCATGCATTCTTAATCTCATCCTTTGTAGGTATAACTATCAGCTCAATATTTACTTCATTTGAAATACATGGGACTAGAGCCTCTTGAACCACCTTTAAAACGTCTTCCTCTTGTGTTTGCTGTTTGGTAAACTGTTGTTGGTAGTATTCAAGATTGACTCCTAAGATTTTATCTTCTTCATAAAAGGTATCTCCTGCTTCATATTCAAGAACTGAGAACTTGTTGATTGCTTTCCTACTTCTCTGTTTAAAAACTGTTTATTGCATGAAAAAACCCTGTATTTCTATCTCCTAGAGATAACCACATTTGCTTACTTCTTTGTTTCCAAGTTTCTTCCTCCTCCTTGTAGGCTGTGACTAGTTCTTGAGTAATTTTTGATTAATTCAACACTTGAGGCTGGACTTACCATTGCCACCTCCGAGTTTATGCGGCATTCTTCAATTTTCTTTTGACTGTTAAGTTGTTTTTCCTTACTCCATTTAAGAATTGCGCTTCTGCATTTGCTGAGTTTTATATCCACCTCTTCATACTTTTTGACTCTCTAGTTTTTAATGACTAGCTTTGTATCCGCTTTATTTTTCATGTATCTTCTGTCATATCTGAACAAGCCTTTTTCCTCTTTTTTTGCAAGTGGAAGTAGGTAACTAGGGGTCTGTGATCATATCCCTCAAAAGTTAGATACTCGCTCCTTCCTGAGGGGTATTCTTCAGCCCGACAACTATTAGACATATATCTATCCGGCCTACAAAAGATTAGGTGCTCATGTATTTTACCCCTACAGGATAGAAAATTACCAGTGTACCGCATATCATAAAGATCACATTCAGACATCAGCGTTCAAAGATCCACAAAGGACCCTTCAGGCCAGATTACACTTCCTTGTTTCTGAGATGAGTCGATGATGTCATTAAAATCTCCTGTTAATAGCCATGGTTCTGGTCTATTTTGGCCAATATCTGACAATTGTTTCCAAATATCTTTTTTCTTTGATCTTTCAGGTTCACCATAGATAAAGGAAGCAAAGAAGGTCCTTCCTTCTGATTTGATGCGGGTATCTATGATGTTAGAGCTCTTTGATAGCACTTCCAAATCCACAGTTTGGTTCCAAAGGAGAGCCACTCCTCCTCCACCCCTGCTTTGAGGTGAGATTAGCTTACTTGAATTGAAATGTAACCCTTGGAGCGTCTTGAAAAAAAATTCATCGAACATTTTTGGTCTCCATGAGAAAAAGTATGTATGGAGAGATGGTTTTATTCATCTCCATTAGACGTCGAACTGTCATGGGATTCTTCAAACCACAAAAGTTCCAACTTACAGCTTTTAAGGAGGAGAAGGGAGTGAATTTTGAAAATATTCCACTCTCTTCTTTATTATGGCAGGTATGATAGTTCCTTGTGGAAGAGCTCTCACTATTGACGGTCCAGCTTCATCATCTGGAAGGATAAGCCTTTACATTTCTTGTTTTCTTTTATTCGTGGTTAAAGCCTCTTCCAATGAGGGGGTAGCTCTCTTAACACTTGCTCTTCTTCTTGGAAAGTTTTGAGTAAATAGTGCACGTAGGATAAACGAAGATTCCAGTAAGCTTTGAGCTATAGAGGAAGGAGTGAAGGGCCATCAGAGACCCGAGTAAAGTAGGAGAGTACTATATAGAGTTCGTTCTGTTATTGCCACGAAATCTTTCAAGAATTCCTACTTTTCTATTAGCACAAAAAATAGTGCAAAAATATAAATAAAATGAAAAAAAGTTTCAAAAGAAAGAAAATATGAATAAAATTTTCATCTCAGAAAAATCGAATGGAAAAAAGTATTCCATTATTCAGCACACATTCAAAGAAGATGTATTTTTAATGTCCTACAGTTTTTCTACCTATTTCCTACCAAAATATATTGTATTACACCTACCTAATTAAAATGTTTTTTTACCTACTTAAATATCCACCACCTACCAAATTAAAGCGTTTACCTCATGTTAATAAAATCTTTATAAATTATTTACTACTAAATTCGTAGAAAACAGTCCTACGCTAATCTTACGAAACTCATACGAGAATTTGTTCATAGAAAATGGGTAAAAAAATGTTTCCAACCAATTCTTTTCCATGTCTTTTCTTCCAATTTCCTACAATATTTCCTACGAAAGTATGTTTGTAGGAAATTGGAAGGAAATACATCCTACCAATTTCCTACTTTTCTATGATTTCCTTCCACTTTCCTACAAGATTTTCTACGACATTTTATTTTGTATTATTTTTTGTTGGAAATTCTTACGACTATTTTCGTTGGAAATTTTCTACGAATTTCCTACAAAATATATATTTCGTAACAATCTCACCAAAATATATATTTCGTAGGACTGACCCAATTCGATAAAATCTGCATAACCAAACTCATTCCAACCGGCTTTCTCGGATAAGTTCCGGTTTGGATTTTTGGATCTAGGTTAATGAATCTTTTTATATTTGATTAAAAATATATGAGATTAATGATAGGGATTGAGAAATTGATTATCCCCAATTCACATTCTTGCCTTAGATTCTCGTCATCCAAAGATGAATGTTATTTCAAATCTCGTTATTGCTCTTCTCGTTCTACTTTTTCTGTTTGTCGGTGTTTTTCACATCCTATCCCACAATCCAAAAATTTCGAATTATCTTTGGGATGCAATCAATTCAAAATAAGACTTCTTTGTTTGTTATTTACCCTCCTCTCCAGCTTCTTCAGCCTCCCCAATAACGGAGGACTCCTTCCTGGAGATGGTGGATAGCCCTTGTGCATCCACCAATGACTCTTTTCCACCGACCCGTCTCTCCTCTCCTTCCGGTGAGATTATTTACAAATATGGTTAGAAAAATTCTTCTATTTCTCCGTTTTGTATTTAAAAAACAGTGCAACATGCCAAAAGTTTTACCTGTTGCACTTTTTTTTACCAAATATGGTAGGAATTTGGTAAGAAATGATTCCTAGTAAAATTTCGTGTATGAAATTTGGTAAGAAAAACTTACGTTTTCTTGTAATAATTTTTGAATTGATTTAATAAGATAGAGAAAAAAAAATATTCACCTTTTTTATGTCACATATTTAACATATAGGAGTTGAATGATTTCACAGTACAAGAAAAAAAATGTGAATAATAATAATTTTTTAAATTTTTTTTATTTTTTACCGGTTACGAAAAATAGTACAAAAGGTAAGAAAAGAAAAAATTAATCAATTGAAAGAAAACTGGAGTAAAAATTTATTTTTGAAAAAATAAGTTAGTAAAAATATTTTATTATGTTGCACACAAACCAAAGAGATATATAAAAAGTTTACTAATTTTTTTAAAAGAAAATATGAATATATACTATTTAAAATTAAGAATTTTTTCTTCATAAGTTTTAGACTACTTAGACCATATGTAATGCAGCATCTTTTACCCTGTTCTTGGGTATAAATAAATAGAAAAAACTCAAACAGTAGAGGAACAAGGGGAAGAGTGGTCTTGAGCAAGATCAGTTGTAAGGCAGCTCTTACTGCCACGTGTCAGAACATGAATGGGTATCAGTTTAAGAAAAGGTAAAAAGCATCTTCATATCTCTCTCTTTCTCCACCGATCAATATATATATATATATATATATATATATATATATATATATATCTCTTTCTCTCTCTTAACTTATAATACCATTATAATTATTTAAGACCTATAAAAAAGTTTTTGCGATGCATATGCTCTTACAATGGAGTTGTAGAAAAATCAATTATTAATTGAGTTAATGAGGTGTTGAGAAGGAGGTGAAAAATCAAGTGGAAAAAAATATTACATTATATCCACACATACCAAGGAAGTGATGTTATAATGGACGGACTCAGCCCGTTCAACAGATAGCTAGATTCCGTTTTACCTAATTTAAAAAATGACGAAACTGTCGAGTTATGTACCTAATATTTTTCAGGAAAAAAAATTTACAATTAAAAATGTCATATGACTGATAGAACTATACAATGCATCTAAGATAAACGAAGATTCTAGTGAGCTTTGAGTTATAGAGTAAGGATTGAAGGGCCTTTAGAGACCCGAGTAAAGTAGGGGAATACTATATAGATTTCATTCTGTTATTGCCACGAAATCTTTCGAGAATTCTTACTTTTCTACTAGCATAAAAAATAGTGCAAAAATATAAATAAAAAGAAAAAAATTTCAAAAGAAAGAAAATATGAATAAAATTTTTATCTCAGAAAATTCGAATAGAAAAAAATATTCTATTATTAAGTACACATACAAAGAAGATGTATTTTTTAATGTCCTACAGTTTTCCTACCCATTTCCTACCAAAATATATACTATTATATCTACCAAATTAAAATATGATTTACCTACTTAAATATCCACCACCTACCAAATTAAAGCATTTACCTCATGTTAATAAAATCCTTATAAATTATTTACTACTAAATTCGTAGAAAACAATCTTACGTTAATCCTACGAAACTCATACGGGAATTTGTTCAGAGAAAATGGGTAGAAAATGTTTCCTACCAATACTTTTCCATGACTTTTCTTCCAATTTCCTACGATATTGCCTACGAGAATATGTTCGTAGGAAATTGGAAGGAAATACATCCTACCAATTTCTTTTTATCCATGATTTCCTTCCACTTTCCTATGAGATTTCTTACGATAATTTATTTTGTATTATTTTTTGTAGGAAATTCCTACGACTATTTTCGTTGGAAATTTCCTTCGAATTTCCTACGAAATATATATTTTGTAACAATCTGACCGAAATATATATTTCGTAGGACCTGACAAATTCGATAAAATCTACATAACCAAACCCATTCCAACCGGCTTTCTTGGATAAGTTCCGGTTTGGATTTTCGGATCTAGGTTAATAAATCTTTTTATATTTGATTATAAATATATTAGATTAATGATAGGGATTGAGAAATTGATTATCCCCAATTCACACTCTTGCCCTAGATTCTCGCCCTCCAATGATGAATGTCACTGCAAATCTCGTTTTTGCTCTTCTCGTTTTACTTTTTCTGTTTGTCGTTGTTTTCCACATCCTATCCAACAATCCCAAAATATCGAATTATCTTTCGGTTGCAATCAATTCAAAAGAAGACTTTCTTGTTCGTTCTTTACCCTCCTCTCCAGCTTATCCAGCCTCTCCGGCAACGGAGGGCTGCTTCCTGGAGATGGTGGACAGCTCTTGTGCATCCACCAATGACTTTTTTTCCACCGACCCGTCTCTTCTCTCCTTCCGGTGAGATTGTTTACAAATAGGGTAAAAAAAATTCTTATGTTTTCCTGTTTCTATTTAAGAAAAAAGTGTAACATGCCAAAATTTTTACCTATTGTACTTTTTTTACCAAATATGATAGGAATTTGGTAGGATAAGACTCCTACCAAAATTTTTGTATTATATATGGTAGGGAAAGCTTACGTTTTCTTTTAGTAATTTTTGAATATATTTAATAAGATGTTGAGAGTAGATTGATTAAACTATGTTGCATCTTGCATGGAAAGAGAGAAAAAAGAGATAGAGATAAAAAAAAAACTAGTCACCATTTTCATGTCACATATTTAACATATAGGAGGTGACTGATTTCATAGTAGAAGAAAAAAATGTGAAGAACAATAATTTTTTTAAAATTTTCTATTTTCTACCAGTTACGAAAAATAGTATAAAAGGTAATAAAAGAAAAATTTATCAAGTGAAAGAAAACTAGAGTAAAAAATTTATTTTTAAAAAACTAAGTTGGTAAAAAAAATTTATTATGTTGCACACAAACCAAAGAGATATATAGAAAGTTTACTATTTTTTTTAAAAGAAAGTCTGAATATATACTGTTTATAAATAAGAATTTTTTCTTCATAATTTTTTAGATTACTTCCAATGGATTTGTAAAAAAATTAATTATTAATTGAGTTAATGTGGTGTTGAGAAGGATGTGAAAAATCAAGTAGAGAAAAATATTACATTATATCCACACATACCAAGGAAGTGATGTTATAATGGGCGGACTCGGCCCGTTTAACAAATAGATAGATTCCGTTTTACCTCATCCAAAAAATAACGAAACTGTCAAGTTATGTACCTAAGATTTTTCAGGAAATAAAATTGACAATTAAGAATGTCATATGACTGATAGAACTAAACAATGCACCTAGGATGAACGAAGATTCCAATGAGCTTTGAGATATAGAGTAAGGAGAAATCTTTGAAGAATTACTACTTTTCTATTAGCACCAAAAATAGTGCAAAAATATAATAAAAAGAAAAAAAATTCAAAACAAAGACAATATGAATAAAATTTTCATGTTAGAAAATTCGAATGGAAAAAATATTCCATTATTTAGCACACATACAAAGAAGATGTATTTTTTTTAATTTCCTACAGTTTTCCTACCTATTTGCTACTAAAATATATATTATTACACCTACCTAATTAAAATATAATTTACCTACTTAAATATCGACCACCAACCAAATTAAAGCGTTTACCTCATGTTAATAAAATCTTTATAAATTATTTACTACTAAATTAGTAGAAAACAATCCTACGCTAATCCTACGAAACTCATAAGAGATGTTGTTCATAGAAAATGGGTAGAAAATGTTTCCTACCAATACTTTTCCATGACTTTTCTTCCAATTTCCTACGATATTTCCTACGAGAGTATGTTCGTAGGAAATTAGAAGGAATACATCCTACCAATTTCTTTATTTTCCATGATTTCCTTCCACTTTCCTACGAGATTTCCTAAGATATTTTATTTTGTATTATTTTTTGGAGAAAATTGTTACGACTATTTTCGTAGGAAATTTCCTTCGAATTTCCTACGAAATATTTATTTCGTAAAATCTCACTGAAATATATATTTTGTAAGACTTGACCAATTCAATAAAATCCGTATAACCAAACTCATTCCAACCGGCTTTCTCGGATAAGTTCCGGTTTGGATTTTCGGATCTAGTTTAATGAATCTTTTTATATTTGATTAAAAATAAATTAGATTAACGATAAGTATTGAGAAATTGATTATCCCCAATTCACATTCTTGCCTTAGATTCTCGTCATCCAAAGATGAATGTCACTACAAATCTCGTTTTTGCCCTTCTCGTTCTACTTTTTCAGTTTGTCGTTGTTTTCCACATCCTATCTCACAATCCCAAAATTTCGAATTATCTTTCGGATGCAATCAATTCAAAAGAAGACTTCCTTGTTCGTTCTTTACCCTCCTCTCCAGCCTCTCCGGCGACGGAGGACTGCTTCGTGGAGATGATGGACAGCTCTTCTGCATCTACCAATGACTCTTTTCCACCGATCCGTCTCTCCTCTCCTTTCAGTGAGATTGTTTACAAATATGGTAAAAAAAAAATTCTTCTGTTTCCATGTTTCTATTTTTTTTAAAATTGCAACAGGCCAAAATTTTTATATGTTGTAACTTTTTTTACCAAATATGGTAGGAATTTGGTAGGAAATGACTCATACCAAAAGTTTTGTATGATATTTGATAGGGAAAGCTTACTTTTTATTGTAGTAATTGTTGAATTGATTAAATAAGATTTTGAGAGTAGATTGATTAAACTATGTTGAATCTTGCAAGGAAAGAGAGAAAAAAAAAAATAACTAGTCACCATTTTCATGTCACATATTTAACATATAGGAGGTGACTGTTTCATAGTACAAGAAAAAAAATGTGAATAATAATAATTTTTTAAAAAATTTATATTTTCTACAAGTTACGAAAAATAGTACAAAAGGTAAGAAAAGAAAAAATTTATCAAGTGAAAGAAAAATGTAGTTAAAAAATCATTTTTGAAGAACTAAGTTGGTAAAAATATTTTATTATGTCGCACACAAACAAAAGAGATATATAAAAAGTTTACTAATTTTTTTAAAAAAAAGTCTGAATATATATTGTTTATAAATAAGAATTTTTTCTTCATAAGTTTTAAACTACTTACAATGGAGTTGTAAAAAAATTAATTATTAATTGAGTTAATGAGGTGCTCAGAAGAAGGTAAAAAGTTAAGTGGAAAAAAATATTACATTATATCCACACATACCAAGGAAGTGATGTTATAACGGGCGGACTCGGCCCATTTAACTGATAGCTAGATTCCGTTTTACCTCATCATTAACTTTTATCTCTTAATCCTCTTTCCACATCAAATGTATCTATCATCGTAACATATAACACATACATCATCTAATGCTATAACACACAAAAACTCCATTCATTTAATATCCCGATTGTGAATTTTTAGCAATATGATCTTATCAACTTTCATGCATTGACTTTGACTAGAGGAAATAGACGAATCTAAGATTTTTCAGGAAAAAAATTGACAATTAAGAATGTCATATGACTGATAGAACTAAACAATGTACCTAGGATGAACGAAGATTCCAGTGAGCTTTGAGATATAGAGTAAGGAGTGAATGGCCTTTAGAGACCCTAGTAAAGTAGGGGAGTACTATATAGATTTCGTTCGGTTATTGCCACGAAATCTTTCAGGAATTACTACTTTTTTATTAGCACCAAAAATAGTGCAAAAATATAATAAAAAGAAAAAAAATTCAAAAGAAAGACAATATGAATAAAATTTTCATCTCAGAAATTCCAAATGGAAAAAAATATTCCATTATTTAGCACACATATAAAGAAGATGTATTTTTAATTTCCTACAGTTTTCCTACCTATTTGCTACTAAAATATATACTATTACACCTACCTAATTAAAATGTGATTTACCTACTTAAATATCCACCACCTACCAAATTAAAGCGTTTACCTCATGTTAATAAAATCCTTATAAATTATTTACTACTAAATTCGTAGAAAACAATCCTACGCTAATCCTACGAAACTCATACGAGAATTTGTTCATAGAAAATGGGTAGAAAATGTTTCCTACCAATACTTTTCCATGACTTTTCGTCTAATTTCCTACGATATTTCCTACGAGAGTATGTTCGTAGGAAATTAGAAGGAATACATCCTACCAATTTCTTTATTTCCCATGATTTTCTTCCACTTTCCTACGAGTTTTCTTACGATATTTTATTTTGTATTATTTTTGTAAGAAATTCTTACGACTATTTTCGTAGAAAATTTCCTTCAAATTTCCTACGAAATATATATTTCGTAACAATCTCACCGAAATATATATTTTGTACGACCTAACCAATTCAATAAAATCTGCATAACCATACCCATTCCAACCGGCTTTCTCGGATAAGTTCCGGTTTGGATTTTCAAATCTAGTTTAATAAATCATTTTATATTGGATTAAAAATATATTAGATTAATGATAAGGATTGAGAAATTGATTATCCCCAATTCATACTCTTGCCCTAGATTCTCGTCCTCCAAAGATGAATATCACTACAAATCTCGTTTTTGCTTTTCTCGTTCTACTTTTTCTGTTTGTCATTGTTCTCCACATCCTATCCCACAATCCCAAAATTTCGAATTATCTTTGAGATGCAATCAATTCAAAAGAAGACTTCCTTGTTCGTTCTTTACCCTCCTCTCCAGCTTCTCCAGCCTATCCGGCGACGGAGGACTGCTTCCTAGATATGGTGGACAGCTCTTGTGCATCCACCAATAACTCTTTTCCACCGACCCACCTCTCGTGAGATTGTTTACAAATATTATAAAAAATAATTCTTCTGTTTCCATGTTTCTATTTTAAAAAAAAATTGCAACAAGCCAAAATTTTTACCTGTTGTAACTTGTTTTACCAAATATGGTAGAAATTTGGTAGGAAATGACTCCTACCAAAATTTTTGTATGATATTTGATAAGGAAATCTTACTTTTTATTGTAGTAATTGTTGAATTGATTTAATAAGATGTTGAGAGTAGATTGATTAAACTATGTTGAATCTTGCAAGGAAAGAGAGAAAAAAGAAATAGAGAAAAAAAAATAACTAGTCACCATTTTCATGTCACATATTTAACATATAGGAAGTGACTGATATCATAGTACAAGAAAAATAATGTGAATAATAATAATTTTTTTAAAAAATTCTATTTTCTACCAGTTACGAAAAATAGTACAAAAGGTAAGAATAGAAAAAAATTTCAAGTGAAAGAAAAGTGTAGTAAAAAAATTATTTTTTAAAAACTAAGTTCGTAAAAATATTTTATTATATCGCACACAAACCAAAGAGATATATAAAAAGTTTACTAATTTTTTAAAAAGAAAATCTGAATATATATTGTTTATAAATAAGAATTTTTTCTTCATATGTTTTAAACTATGGAGTTGTAGAAAAATTAATTATTAATTGAGTTAATGAGGTGCTCAGAAGGAGGTGAAAAATTAAGTGGAAAAAATATTATACTATATCCACACATACCAAGGAAGTGATGTTATAACGGGCGGACTCTGCCCGTTTAACAGATAACTAGATTCCGTTTTACCTCATCATTAACTCTTATCTCTTAATCCTCTTTCCACATCAAATGTATCTATCATCGTAACATATAACACTTACATCATCTAATGCGATAACACATAAAAACTCCATTCATTTAATATCCTGATTGTGAATTTTTAGCAATATGATCTTATCATCTTTCATGCATTGACTTTGACTAGAGGAAATAGACGAACCTAAGATTTTTCAGGAAAAAAAATTGACAATTAGGAATGTCATATGACTGATATAACTAAACAATGCACCTAGGATGAACGAAGATTTCAGTGAGTTTTGAGATATAGAGTAAGGAGACCCTAGTAAAGTAGGAGAGTACTATATAGATTTATTTCTGTTATTACCACGAAATGTTTCAAGAATTATTACTTTTCTATTAGCACTAAAATAGTGCAAAAATATAATAAAAAGAAAAAAATTTCAAAAGAAAGACAATATGAATAAAATTTTCATCTCAGAAAATTCGAATAGAAATTTGTTTTCCATTATTTAGCACACATACAAAGAAGATGTATTTTTTAATGTCCTATAGTTTTCCTACCTAATTCCTACCAAAATATATACTATTACACCTATCTAATTAAAATGTAATATACCTACTTAAATATCTACCGCCTACCAAATTAAAGCGTTTACCTCATGTTAATAAAATCCTTATAAATTATTTACTACTAAATTTGTAGAAAACTATCCTACGCTAATCCTACGAAACTCATGGAAAATAGGTAGAAAATGTTTCCTACCAATACTTTTCCACGACTTTTCTTCCAATTTCCTACGATATTTCCTCTAGAGTATGTTCGTAAGAAATTGGAAAGAAATACATCCTACCAATTTCTTTCTTTTCCATGCTTTCCTTCCACTTTCCTACGAGATTTCCTACGATATTTTACTTTGTATTATTTTTGTAGGAAATTCTTACGACTATTTTCGTCGTAAATTTCATTCGAAATATATATTTCGTAACAATCTCAACAAAATTTATATTTCGTAGGACCTGATCAATTTGATAAAATCTGCATAACCAAACCCATTCCAACCGGCTTTCTCGGATAAATTCCGGTTTGGATTTTCGGATCTAGGTTAATGAATCTTTTTATATTTGATTAAAAATATATTAGATTAATGATAGGGATTGAGAAATTGTTTATCTCCAATTCACACTCTTGCCCTCCAAAGATGAATGTCACTACAAATCTCGTTTTTGCTCTTCTCGTTCTACTTTGTCGGTTTGTCGTTGTTTTCCACATCCTATCCCACAATCCCAAAATTTTGAATTATCTTTCGGATGCAATCAATTCAAAAGAAGACTTCCTTGTTCGTTCTTTACCCTCTTGTCCAGCTTCTCCAGCCTCTCCGTCGACAGAGGACAGCTTCCTGGAGATGGTGGACAACTCTTGTGGATCCACCAAAGACTCTTTTCCACTGACCCGTCTCTCCTCTCCTTCCGGTGAGATTGCTTACAAATATGGTAAGAAAAATTCTTCTATTCCCTGTTTCTATTTTTTTTTTAAAGTGCAACATGCCAAATTTTTTACATGTTGAACTTTTTTACCAAATATGGTAGGAATTTGGTAGGAAATGACTCCTACCAAAAATTTTGTAGGATATTTGGTAGGGAAAACTTAACTTTTCTTGTAGTAATTGTTGAATAGATTTAATAAGATGTTGAGAGTAGATTGAATTAACTATGTTGAATCTTGCAAGAAAAGAGAGAAAAATAAAAAAAAATAACTAGTCACTATTTTCATGTCACATATTTAACATATAAAAGGTGATTGATTTCATAGTACAAGAAAAAAAAATGTGAATAATAATAATTTTTTAAAAATTTTCTAGTTTCTACCAGTTACGAAAAATAGTACAAAAGGTAAGAAAAGAAAAAATTTATCAAGTGGAAAAAAACTGGAGTAAAAAATTCATCTTTGAAAAACTAAGTTGGTAAAAATAATTTATTATGTCGCACACAAACCAAAGAAATATATAAAAAGTTTACTAATTTGTTTAAAAGAAAGTTTGAATATATATTGTTTATAAATAAGAATTTTTTTTTCATATTTTTTAGACTACTTACAATGGAGTTGTAGAAAAATCAATTATTAATTGAGTTAATGAGGTATTGAGAAGGAGGTGAAAAATCAAGTGGAAAAAAATATTACATTATATCCACATATACCAAGGAAGAGATGTTATAACGGGCGAACCCGACCCGTTTAATAGAAAAATTTGAAGCCCGTTTAAGCCCTACCCGGTTAAGTCTGTTTAAGTTCGTTTAATTTTTATTGACCCGTTTAGGCCGTTAGGCCCGTTTAGGCCCGTTTTAAACAATATATAATTTTCTTTATGCATTTCTTAGAAACTATCGGTTTGGTACAATCTTTTTCATATTTTAAAATCGGGCATCAAACTAGGCAATTGAAAATATAGTTCACGATTTTTTATATTGTATTATCTTTATTTTCTTAATTAATTAAATTAAATTTTGAGTAGGAAAAAAAAAAACGCTTTGCCCCTGTATAAAAAATTACTATAGCTTTTCTACAATGCACAAGATATAGACGAAACATGTCTCTGTAGACATTGCCCATGTATTTGACCGATTACTAACTATATAGGCAATACTAGAAATAATTTGATCTAGTATATTTAATTAGTTTTGTTTTGATATTTTGACAAACACTTTGTGTGCAGCTTTTCCTCAACATGAGACATACAAAAGATTTGACATTTTTGCAACAAAGAATAAAGAGAAATCGAGATATGTACTCGAAAATTGCTCGTACCAAGACAAAACACGTTTGATTTTTCAATCAAAGAGTGAAAACAACATTGAAGGGAAAATTAAAAAATCGAGATCATAGTTAACTCTCTGTGGAAAGTCAACAAACGGTGTCTTCAAGACAAGAAGCTCATCGCCAAGTATGGAGTTTTGAGCGGTTTGGGCGAAGATGGTGTTGGCAAGTAGCTTTTGAATGCATCGTATGGCCGGATGTGATATCATGGTGATCTTCCCGCGAGTGAAAGCACCTCTCCCGATTAGTTGCTCGTGCCGGTGAAGGCTAGTGAAACCATGGGAAGAAATTGCCTCGTCTCTTCTTCATAAATCTCACGGTGAACGGAATCCATGAATTTGCGAAGTCCAAGTGCATTCAACATTTATTCAACGTCGTCGTCAAGACCAAGTGATTTAAGAGTCGAATTATCAATTAGCAAAGTTGGTGTAAGCTTGATCTTGTCGATAGATTCTCGGTAATCAACATCATCTCTCATCATTTGTCCAACAAACTTAATGGGTAGTTCTTTTCTCTTTGATTGTTGGTGTGAAAGACGTCTTAGTGTAGCTCCGAGTCGTGGGGGTACTAAAAATGTAAGCATGAAATCTTCATCTTCCTCTTGGTACTCGTTGCTTTCCTCGATAGATGTTGGAGAATCTGGTTCTACTTGTTTCTCCTTGCCTTTGCCTCTAACCTTGTCGTGGTATCTCTTGTTTCTCCATTCATAAAAGACGTCATCGCTAACTTCAAAGATGCGTATGGGCTCCTATAGAGGTTGTGAACGGTGTGTTCTCCTCAAGGTGTTCTTAGGATCCATAGGTACCTAAAAATTGAAAAGATTTATACAAAGTTAGCACTAGGCATAATAAATACCAAAATTCAATCTCTTAGTGCAATGATACTTTTATAAGTACCTAGAGCTTGAATTAGCAACTAAAACCAATAGCAAAATCTGTAATCAAAAAATCGAAATCTTATAATAGCAACATAGGTTTCAATTTTCGGATTTATGGTGACCTTCACAAAATTCAACTTCAAAAGTAATAATCAAAGCCTAGTTAAGTGAAAAACCAATCTAATTCCTCTTATCTATGATGAATAAAGCTTAAAGAAGTGAGATTTAAGAATTTGCATCATCAATTTCGTTTCCCTATACGTCACAAAATTTCAACATATCAAAAATCAAACTCGAGCTACAAGACTTCATCAAATTTGTTGGGTTAACAATATATAAGCATATCTATAAGTTCTCTATCAAAATTAACTAACTAAAATCAAAGAATCAAGATAATTAAGATTACCTTCTTTTATGAACAAAGACAGAATTAGAATTTAGGAGACATACATTTACTTTTTGTTGAAATGGAGAAGAGAATAAGAATCTCTCAAAGTAGTTGATTAGGAAGCACTAATCAGTTTTGAAAAACTCCAACTTTTTAAAAGAGTTGATTTTAGGGATCTATCTCTTAAGAGCTTTGGGAAAGAAGAACCCAAAGGGAGGGAACCTTTTTATTTTAAGAACATGTTTCTAATTAAAGGGTGGGTTTAAAAAGAAAGGGAGAGGAAAAGTAAACTTACATGTTGTGAGCCCCACAATTTTGGTTTTCTGAAAACAGAAACTTACTAAGAATCTCTTGTCATGAACGGACTAGTTTACACGAATTGGTGAGTTGCATCCGGTATCGGGACATCAGCTCACGGTCGTGCAACAGACGGAGGAAGGCGAAGGAAGGATCAGGTGTAATGGACTATGACCGGTCTGGGCTTAACGAGACATCCTGATCACGAGGGGTCCTGGCCGGTCTGGGCCTTTTTGGTGGCACCGGTCACGAGCCATTACGACGGGTGGCGGGCCAACTCATTCGTTCTCGATTTTGGAAGTATCAGTTCTCTACTTGTAACTTTCAAACTAGCCCGCAAGCGGACATATCTTTCTCGACCAAAAACTTTAAAACATACATATTACTTTTGGATTTTGAGTACGGTTAATTTTCTTGACTTTGAAATCACATGTTCCGGGTAAGGCACGGTGAAGAATTGCTTCTGACATCTTCCAATCTAGCCCGGGAACTATTGTTTGTCTCTCGGTCATTGTCTCTAGAAGGGGCACATTACTTATGGATATTTGATCCAAAGTATTTCCTGAAACGTTTAAACTTTAATCGGTTGGAAATAAGTATGTGACGTACGTTTATGTCGATATCTTCTATCCACTCTAATTCATGACTTGTTTTTCTCGCCCATTCTCTTCAGAACAGCTAGTAACCGGTTGAATTTTTCATCTCAAGTCAATTGCACGAAGTTAGAATATGTGGTACCGTGACAGCTCTTTTGATGTTGTAATCGTCATATCTTTCAATTAAGTCCGATGTGAGGCACTTCTTTCTCGATCATATGCTCTGGAATAAGCATATTGCCAATGGATTTTGAAGCTCGGGAGATTCTTATGATGTCGACTTTCGACGTTTAGTAAGGCTCATATGGACTCGTAAATGGCTCCTTTTTTGAAGATTCTGTCTCGCCCATGAGCTATCAAAGTTAACGGTGAATATTCAATCACGGATCGTTTGCTCAGACTGAATTATGTCAGGGTGATGGCATTGCGGTACGGTTGCGGTCGGACGGATCGATGCTCGGGTCGTTCGCGGTACGAGGCTGTAGGTCGACTTAGCGATCTGCAGTACGTACGCAGAACAATGCTGATCGATTATGGCGATGCTTCGGGTCGATGCATGATATGTGAGCGGGACAATGAACGATCGGTCACGGTACGATGCAAGGATGGAAGCACGGGTAGAGCACTGGTCACAAGGGATCGTGACCGGTCCGTGGCTTCACGGACACACCGGTCACCACGAGTGTGACCGGTCTGGCGTGTGGTGGTGGCACCGGTCACGAGATCATAGGATCATCAAGTAGATGACTATCTTGAGTAGGGTTAGTCTTAGAGATCGTCGGATAAGAGATCTTCTTGTTGATCTAGGCATAGATCGTCTTCTTACGGTTGTTGTCAATCACGGCACCAACGGTAGCAAGAAAGGGTCTTCCCAAAATAAGAGGTCTCTCGGTCTTCTTATCCATCTCCAAGATGTGAAAATCGGTGGGGACTATGCAATCTCCCACGACAAGTTGCAAGTCGCGAACTTTTGTCGGGAGTCTTTTGGGATGAATCTCCAAAGACTAAGCTAAGATATGATGGAGACAAGTCTCGTAATCCAAGCTTCTCTGCAACACTTCTTGACATCACATTAACATTAGCACAAAAATCAAAAAGAGAGTTAGGGAATTTTATGCTTGTAATGGAGCAAGAGCAGACAAAACATCCCCGATCTTCGACTTTGGTAAGTTTCCATTATAGGTAGTGTTCAAGCTTCTCTTCAACAATAACTCGCGTCATGCGAATCATGTCTTCATGAGAATCAAAGAGTGGTACTAGGGGCTCGGCTTCACGGGTGTGGAGAGCTGGTACAGCTGAGATAGCATTGCAATATCCCTTGGGATTTTCTTTGGTTCTTTTAGGAAGTACATCGGTTTGTCGTTTAAGGCTTCAGAGGTTTGTGATAGTAGGATTTTAACTAGTTCTCAATTCTTTAAAGCACTATCATGTCATTGTAGTATTTAAGGAGTCAATCCACATGGGTGTGATGCTAACAATCAAGATGTAATCAGAAGTCACAGAGTGAAGCCAAGCATAAACAGGTTTTGGAATTTCTAACAGTTCTAAGTGATCATGCAGAAAACGAAAAATCCTGTAGAAAACAGAAAATCATGCAGAAAACACCAATATACTCGACCAACACTGCATGTTTGCCAGGCACTGTGTGTGGTCGAGTATCCAGAAGAAAAACAGAAAGAAAATGCAACAGCTATACTCAACTGCACAGTCTGTTGCCAGACACTAGGTGTGGTCGAGTAAACAAGTGAAACAGACAGTAAATGCAAAATCTCAGCAACAGGAAATAAGAACAAGCAAAGAACAGTAATGTAAACAAAAAAGTCAAATGGATGAAAAATTCTTGAGGATGGGGTAATCGAGTAGCAAAGTCTGCTTAGCCTAACACGTGGTTAACATGCTCAACAAACAATCTCTAGACAACAAGTTCAAAGACGGATCAAATCACTATCACAACAGAGACCCTTAAGCTAAGCTAGTTCCAGACTCAATCACCATTGACGAAAGCTAACCTAGCAGGCATTACGAATAAACTAGTTAAAGCCAAAACGCTCTCTGTAACCAACACCTTTGTACAGAGACATGAATCTCTAGAATTAGTAGTTCAAGCATTTCATCAAACACCTTGTGGGTTCAGAAATTCCTGGGCTCAAATTCCAGTCGATCAGAAAGCAATTAGCATTAAGAACAACTTATCCATAAGGGATCTACCAATCAAATCAACTACCTAACAGATTAAGGATCCTAAACTACTCTAACCCATCCTTAAGAACCCTAATCACTACTCAAAATTCATAACCAAGAACACAAACTCAAACTTCTCTAAAAACTTCATAACTTTGAAGAAGAAATCAAATTAAATACTCAATAGATTAAGAGGAATTCAGATTACAAAGATGAAGAAAAGACTAATTGTTCTCCAGATTGAAACTTAAGTCTGGAAATTAAGAGAAACAACCTATTTATAGTATATACTAGGAAACCCTAAAACACAAGACGACAAAATACTAATGCGGTTTAAGGAGACCGCTCGACTCATGTGATCGAGTAGAAGAGGTCGAGTAAAGCTGGCGCCTTTGTGAATTCTTGCTCTGGTCGTGATGTGGTCGAGTGTAGAGGTTGAGTGTTAGTCTGGTGATTGCTTCATCCTCTTCTCTTCCTTGTGCTCAAATTGTCTAGTTGAGTACATATTTGAGAAGACTCTGAGGCATGTGAAAAAGTGTCTTGGTCGATTATGGTGGTCGAGTGACTGAGGAGGGAGGCTTCTGAGTGTACTCGACCAACTTGGTCGAGTACACGGTCGAGTAGGTTGTTGAGTATGTGGTCGAGCATCTGGTCGAGTAGGTGGTCGAGTATGCAGTCGAGTAGGCAGTCGAGCAGGTGGTCGAGTATGAAGTCGAGTGGATGGTCGAGTATGCAGTCGAGTGGATGGTTGAGTATGCAGTCGAGTGGCTTGGTCGAGTGATGCAGAGTCTTAGTCGAGTGTTTGCTGAGGAGGGAGGCTGCTGAGTTTACTCGACCAACTTAGTCAAGTGTGTTGGTTGTCCTGATGAAAATACTCGACCAACATGGTCGAGTATTTGCCTGGTTCTGCCTTGCTTCTCCAATTTTGCTCACTAACATCTCCAAAGTACCTGAAAACAACTCCAGAATGCAACATGTATGCAAAACTACCCTAAAAGTGCAAAGTATGCAGAAACGATGAAGAATGATATGAAACAGTGATGAAAAGATGTTAAAGTGATGACAAATGAATGTTTAAAACAATTAAATTATAGACATATCAGTTTGAGCGACTTGAGTCTCAAGTTTCTTCACATGTGTGGAAAGACTTTCGAACTTTTCATTCAATTCCCCATATATGTTCTCAATCTTCACGTTGATATCTCGAGAAGTCTTTTGATGAGAAGCTAGAAGTTCCTACATCATCCTCTCGAGTTTACTTTCTTGAGAAGGCGCATCATGGATCGGTCCGGCTTGAAAAGGCACCTTGTTGTTGTTGTTGAAAGGAACTCTCGGCTGGAAGTTGTTAGAACCATAGTTGATGTTTTGAACGGTTTTGGTTGCAAATAGCTTTGATCCTAAGGATTCTGCACATTCGGGTTCTTATAAGAAAGGTTAGAAGTATTTCGAAAGTTGTTATTGAAGTTGTTGTTATATCCTCAGTTTTAGTAGAATCCTTGGGTACCTACATAGTTTACTTCCTCTTCTTAGTTGAATGTATCTTCAAACTCTTGGAAAGCTTCAGCTTTTCCATTACCAATCATCTCACATTCGTTCACGGCACAGTTTTGGTTCCTTAGAAGTTGATTCATCATTCCCTTTAGCTCGGCAATTTGCTTTGCGTCGGAGTCATTAGAACGGCTGGATCTATCAAAATCCATGGAATCATTACTATTGTTTGTTGCAAGATTCTCTATCAGAACTCGTTGATCGGCCATAAGTTGTTATCTTTGAAGTCTTCGGATTTCGTGTTCTAGTCGTCCTATGTCTG
Source organism: Arabidopsis thaliana x Arabidopsis arenosa (assembly GCA_019202795.1). Taxonomy (NCBI): domain Eukaryota; kingdom Viridiplantae; phylum Streptophyta; class Magnoliopsida; order Brassicales; family Brassicaceae; genus Arabidopsis; species Arabidopsis thaliana x Arabidopsis arenosa. The sequence continues at coordinate 4,518,320 of CM032921.1, read as the reverse complement.
GGTATGGTGGTACACCTGAGTTTTGACTCCTTGTCATGGACTACAGATACCAAAAACAGAAACTAAAAGGGAAAACAAAGTTATCAAAGAAAAGTAAAAATGAGAATTTAAAAGTTAAACTCAAAGTATCTTAGAGGAAATCTCTTAACGAATTCAATGGTAGGTTGAATAACTCCCCGGCCACGGCGCCAAAAAGCTTGATGTGAGTGGATTTTCACTTCAATCTTTTACCTGAAAGACCACACGTTAAACTACAAATGCACAGTAATCAGAGTAGTATTTTAGGATCAATCCCACAGAGAGTGTAGCTACGGGTTATTGAATTCAGAAAAGAAGATTTAGCTAAGACAAAACTAAACTTGGGGGTTTTGGTTTTGGGTTTCCTAATGACTAATGCACTGAAAGTAAATGAAAGTAAATAAATGAAAGCAGGTAAACGAATGCAAGCTAAGTGAATGATCTGTTGTAAACGAAATATGACTAAAGCGTTGGGCGTTCTGGGGTTTCTCTAGGTATCATGGTTCTCAACTAACTAGAGTTTAGATATCTAGGGTTTCTATGTTATTGTTCTAGTTCATAACTACGAAAACCGAATAAATGAGTTACCCTAGGTTATAGGATAAGCCAGAAAATATCTCTATACTCTGTTACTCAACTAACGAACGCAACGACGCATAGTTCGACGCATTGAGGATGGATTTGCTAAGTACTCGATGTCCTGTTAATCAACTTACGCAGACAATAACACGAAGGATTGGTACCACTATGTCCAAGATTAGGTTTACCTGGTTAGAGCTCCTAACCTCTTGGATCAACGTTTGGTGATCAATCCAAACACACACATTAAGTAAAAGATGTTCCAAAGAATCTAAGTATGAACGAAAGACGGATCTATTAATCTAACAAGATTGAACCTTGAATCCCCTTTGAATCACCCCATAAAACGCAACAAAACTACTCGCTCATAATGCAAAGAAGCGACAGAGATGTAGAAGAAAAGCATCATAAACAAATCAATAAAACAGAGAGGGTTCAAAAAAAACTTTTCCAGTGTCACAGAAGATAACTTGTATCCCCAAGTGTCTTGAAAGAAAGAGTAGAAGAAAGAGTACAAAAGAAAACAATGAAGAACAAGAGTAGATCTTCAAGGGACAACAACTTCTTTGGCTTGATCGACGAGGTGGAGCTAGGAGAGCTAAGAGTCTCGACGATGGCTGCCGTGAAAGAGGCGGAAAGAAGCTCTAAGAGGCTGTGTAGGTCGTTGTTCTAGGGTTTCATCGGTATTTATAGGCTTCGATTAGGTCATAGGGCAAATAATTATTTTCCGTTAATTAGGTTAAGTGTTGGCTCGAGTTTCTGGACGGATTTCAAAGGTGAGTGTAACATCCCAGTTTCAGAAACATGGTGGTGCATGCGGAGAGGTTTAAAAGAATTGATTTTGCCACCTAAGTCACCAAAGTGCACTTATCTATTCAGTCAACTATCTTGAGAGAACTCCTCAGTTAAGGGTGCATGAGCTGGAGCAATTTCAAGATGGGTGACCTTCCGGGAAGTGATTGTCGGAACTGTGTGAGTGAGGACAAAACACAGAGAAAGTTCATGTGGTGATTTATAGGATCAGTAAACAAGTCTTTAAAGTCTACTGGACGTAGCAGACCGACCGTTGAACAGGGGTAGGACCCACGGGCCAGAGAGAGGACATGGGTGCTCACTGGCAGGGGCGGTCGGAGCGTTACACGTTGTATCAGAGCTGAACCCAGACGAGTGTGGAGTCAAAAGGGCTCACACCGCCAGGGGTGACGGTCTTGGTGCGCAACGAGGACGGTGCGATCTGTTAGTGGGGGTTCTAACTTGCTTCATCTAAGGTTTGATGATTTTTTATTTTGTACACTATCTTGTGTTTGAAGCAATTCATGTTCTAAAGAACACTTTTTGAGAAGCTATTAGTAATGCACATGCACACCGTAGTTTTCCTCGTATGTGCAAGATGAAATTTAAAAGAAGCAAATGAAAAGCTTTTCTTTGAATAAAATTTATTACTAACTTGGTACAACTAAGGTCAGATATCATCATATGTAAATTACTTATCATATTCACTATTTTGTATAATTGGGTTGGTTTTCAATTATATTTTTATTTGGCATGAGATTCATATTATCTTGACTTCATCTTCTCGTGAGACACGTCTTTTAGGCCCTATCATGGATGAAGATGTTGGATGGAATGATGTGGATGATGGTTAGACCAAGCGCTTAATTGGCAAAGAGAAGTCAATATGGTTTGGAGCTTTATAACTAAGATGTGGCTACTCGAGGAATTGAGGTAAATTTAGGTCTCGAGAACTAGGTTTCAGTGGATGTGGATCCGGATAATGTGGATCTAGATGATGTAAATGTGGATGATATCGCTCCAGAGAATTCGGCATAGGTAGGAGATAGATTTCTTCAGATAGAAGACCGGGTGAACAAAGGATTTAAGTAAATCATTGAGAAGTTTGATGGCATGGATGCCATACTCAAATGCGTGGAATCTTATCTGAAATGAGTAAGAAGTATAGAACAAACTGATGGTAGGAATGGAGATGATGGGAATGTGGCAAAACAACTTGGTAAAAGAGACTGTGGGAATGTGGCAGAACAATTTGGTACAAATGGTGGTGGCATCAAGACTGAGAAAACACAGACACAAGTACCAGAGGTAGGGATGGAACTGAGACTGAAAAGCAAAGACACATATACAACCAGAGGTAGAGATGGAATTGGTACAATCTGATATAGGAGAACATGTTTTAAGAACTACAACAAGGAAAGTCTAAAAAAAAGTTTTACGAAGAACTAGTTTTGCTTAGCTATATAATTTTCCAAGACATACCATAAGAAGACAATCACAAAACGATTATTATCTTTTTATTAATTTCCTTCCCATCTCTTATCTTCTCTATCTTCATCAATCTAACTTCTTCTTCAAGAACATCGATTTTAAAAATTCAATTGTTATATCTCATTCACCAGTGCTTCATCAACCCACTTGAAGACATGGTTATCATTCTCAAGGTACATTAACAAATTATGAACACAAATTGGTAAATAAACTTATAAAAAATGGTAGGAAATCGTAATCAAATTAATTTACAATCTTTACCTTTCTTTGTGCCGCATACGCACACCGGTAGTAGCGACGATACGGATTTGGTATCGAGCTTGAAATATTTTTAACTATTGGTGACCCACAATGACATTATTTCGGAATTCCAGGAACCCGTACTCGGTTAGAATAGGTGCCACATGAGATCGATGCTCTAGAGTTGCAGCTCATTCTCCAGAAGTCGACAACTTTCCAGAGATTGAGAAAATAAACCCAACAATCGCCTCTAAATCACAAACCCTAGAGGAAAGAGGAAATATGAAAGAAGAAAGGTTAGAGCTCTATAAAGGGGTTTGGGTTTTTGTTTTTGAGGAGGGGTCTATCAACAAAACGGGGGAGAGTGAATTTTTTTAAAATTAAAATTTCTCACAAGAGGAACACGTGATCCACATGGGCCGTCAAAACGGAGCACGTATAACCGCCAAATTGCACACGTGTAGTAGCAAAATTGCACTAGTTTTCAGGAACCATCCATATAGACATATTAGGAACATGATATATCGTCTTTGAATAAGCCAACAACCACTGCTCCATCCAATAATAGTTACTACACAGCTGATGCAGCGTAGAATTAGGATTGTTTATATTTTAATTATATTTTTTATTTTAGTCTTTATCTTTAAGTGTTTCTAGAATATTCTAGGGTTTACTTATGTTTTAATATAAATAAGCCGTTAAGGCCTTCTTTTATATTCAGTTCATTGATTAATAAAATTAAAGAGCTTTTAGCTTTTCATAGAAGAGTATTCTCTAATTCTTGTTTTCGGCAGATCTCAATAGATCTCAAAAATTATAAGAAGACGTAGGATTCGGTATTCACGGAGAATCAACGAATTCCTCACGTTCTCTCGTTTCTGATATTCGGAGGAATCAACAGATCCGAAAAAATGATATATATTAATCAATTAATAAAAAGTGTTTGTTCGACGTTTCACATCGGCTAAAATGTTTAAACAATTATTCATATCCATATTATAAATAAGATCCAAATGAATCAAAATCCGAATGAGCAAGAAGCTTAATTTAAAGTTTGTGTACGGTTTAATTCAGTTTCTTATTTGAACTATTTTTTGACCCAAGAAAAAACTATTAAATTTTATCGGATATAGTAAATTTTAAACTTGTAAAAAGTTTTAAGTAGTAGATTTGATATATTTATTAAGTTTAAATTATTATGAATTTTAAATGTATAAAAACTTTAAAATAACATGGGCGTGATGGGTTTGAATCGATATTAAAAAAAAAATATTAGACATTTCGAATAAGGCTAATTTAATTAAAATTATATGAAACAAAAGTTATCCCGTTGTATACCGCGGGTTAAATCCTAATAATGTAATACAATAAAAGACATGTAAACTTATTTTTTATTAAATATTATTCTCTTTTCTTAATTTTAAATATAAGTTGAGTGATTGTTTGTTATTGAATTAGCCACACTAAAAAAATGCAAGAAAACGCTTACGAAATGCATGAACTCTTATCCGAGTTTACAACAGTAATAATTATTATCAAGTTTGAAAGAGTTACAGGTTTCCATCACAAAATATAAGAAAATTACAACAAACCTTTATAATAAACAAAAAAAGAAGTAATTCAAACTCAATTTCATATTGTACAATACTGCATCATAAAACTAGAAGTTGGTATTTTTTTAAAATTCAAATTTAATAATAAAACAAATGAATAATTTAGACAGAGTTGGTATTTTGAAAGGCAAATAACAAACCATGATTAGTGTCTTCGATGACTGCTAGCTCCACCAGCTGATGAAGAGAAACTGCCATCAGACATGAAAGGTTCAGAATGTGATATAACATGTTGTTGTTGCTGTTGCATCATACTCATCTGGTTCATGTCAATAAAAGATTCTGAAACTCCCCATACTTTCACTGACTTGTCCAAGCTTCCACTATATACAATCCATTTTTTGTCTCGACGTTCTGAGGCTTCACGATCTGCTTCTACTGCCAAACATTTTACAGGACCTGTGTGACCTGTTAGTACAGAGAGGCATGTATGAATATTTCCATCTCTCTTCCACACACATATTGTCTTATCAGCAGATCCGCTAAACACAAGACTCCCTGCCACTTCTAGGCAAAGAACAGCAAGCTTGTGACCCTTGAGAATGCCACCGTAGTTCAACTGTTTCTCCCTCTCCCAAAAATTGACCAAACCATCACTCGAACCGAAGTACACTGCTGCGCCATTCTTGCTTACAGCCAAAGCTGTGACTGCACTCTCTTGCTTTGTTAATGTTTGCAATAGTGTATGCTTTGTGTATTTTCCTTGTTGGTCTCTCTTCCATGCCTTGACTGTCCCATCAGCTGATCCAGAAAAAACAATCGCTTCCGTTGTTGATACCACCGAGTTCACAGCATCATCATGAGCTGGGATTGATTCTAGACATTTTGAATCAGCAATCCTCCACACCTTAATGGTCCGGTCCCATGAAGCAGAATACAACAACCCTTGTTCATCATTTAGGCTTAAACATGAAACAGCATCGGCGTGTTTGATCCAAAGAGCAGTGCGGTGTTTCTTCACCTCAACATAATTTCTTGGCTTAAGAGATGCCTTGAATATATCTTTCAAAGTTGGTAATGTTCCAGAACGTTTGTGCAAGCTCTGGTTCTTAGGAGAGACTTTCCAAACTCGAATCTTTCCATCTTGGTGACCTGTGAAAATCTTCTCCCCTGAAATAACAATGGCCTTTACCAATCCACTATTACATTTGAATGCACTGAACTCCTTTAGATTTTTCCACACACGTATGTTTTTGCTATCGGAACCAGTATAAAGAAGATCTTTTGTCGCCGCTAATGAATAGATGTGACCTTCTTCACGGACAAGCGAGCCAATAAGGCCATTTTGGGGTAGATTTTCTTCTACACTAGACCATTGTGTTTGAGTAAATGGAGTTGCTTGGTTCCAAGGAGACATCATCATTGGAGAACCTTCACAACTCATTCTATCATACATTCCCGTGCCAACCGCAGATGCACTGCTATTCCGTATACCGTACTCTTCCTCGGTTTGGTTAGTCATCGTGGAGGAAAGATTCGGGTCAGAATGCATCATATTGGCATATTTTGCCCTAGGAATACTATCCGCTTCCGCGAACATTGTGAAAATGGTACTACCACCTTCTTGTTCTCCTCAAAAAAAAATTACAACTTTAAATTGAGTAATTTGTGAGGTGAGGAAAAAAAAGAGGATGATTGAAAAATTAGATTGAGATTGAAAGGGGTTTGGTTTTAGCTTAAGAACGATCGTGTGATGCAAATATAGATGTGGCAGGAAGCAATAGAGGAATGATTGGTTAAACCTTTTTTAATTATTGATGTTAAAATTCATTGGTTCACCACCGTGTCCGTCAACTAAATCTATATTAGGAAAACTTTTGTTATTTCATCTAACATCTGAATGTTCTAACTCCTAGCAATCTTTTACTATTTGTTTCTTCCCTAAAAATAGAAAAATGAGAGATTTCCTATCAAAATAGGTGTTAGCAGAAATAGAAGAATTAATAAATAGTAGTCTTAAGTCGTATCCTATGTCAAACGACTAATGGGGTTTATAAACCATATTTTAAGAACTCAAATAGCTATTATTAATAAAACTAATAAACCATATTTCTTGAACTCAATGATATTATTTTAATATATATACAGCTATATTCGTAGTGTAAGTGTTTGATTTATTTTAATATCTATAAACTTATATCAACAACACATACTTGTACGCTTCGGTTATGTATAAAGAAATCTTTTCGAAATGGAAGGGAATGCGTCCCGGTGTATTTTTATGAGCTTAATCTATTTGAATGATAAACTAAGATTTGTTAAATTTAATAATTCTATGAACCCTTCTAGGCGACTTATTTATAGAAATACCTAATTTAAGCCTTTGTTGGATCTAGATATGGGTCGACCAGCCCTAGCCACGTCGGACGAGACAGGCGATATCATCATGGTTTGACAGGATTGGTGACTTACTTTCGACATGTCGTGCAAACTTAGAAGCCACTGATATGTCCTTTGGAAATTGGACTAGTCAGTAGCTTCTAAGTTTCGCAATGATAACTCTACATTTCCAAGAGATCTTTACCTAGTTTTGTCTTTTTCAGAGAAGAGGAATTCATGCCTTGGGCCTTGAACCTTGGGGCTGATTCATTGATGGCATTCAGTTTCTTATTTTGTGGCCGAAGTTTACCCCAAACAAAATCAATTTCAATAAACGTAATCAGAACCGCCTAGATCGCGCCAATCATGTCTCGGCACCTCAATGATTCTCTCATATCCAGTTGTTCCACAAACATTACCCTACATCGTCAACATGGAAGGCAACACTAAGTTTACATCTATGCAATACTTGACGTAAAGCCTTCAGATTCGCCTTTTTCTTAGCGGTCGTGCATTTTCCAATTTCATTGATGCTTTTGTTGTTAATCTGCCACTAACCAATAACCACGGTGGATTGCTTTGACAACATAAACCCAAAGCAAAGCCGACCTTGAGAGGAAGCTAATCAAGCATTTATTTCCCGTCCTCATTAGACTAAATATTAAAGAAAAAATGTTAGAAACCTATACAAAAGAGACGTCATCACATAGTCACACATTCAAACTTTAAAAAATGTCTTGTTAGCTACATGAAGTATTGTCATCACATACAAACATTTCCAAACTAATATAAGTTATGTTGCAAACACCATAACTATCCAATTCTAGTGTTCTGGTCGCCGGAATACGGCGTTTCAACACTTATGCTTTAGACTGTGGGGTGATTGGTTCGATACACGACACTAGATTTTTTTAATTCACACTTAGCGGTCCATAATGACATTTTTAGCTCGTGGCCCATTTAATCTCAGGCCAGCTCTGATTATAATAAGTACCGAGATTAGTTGGATCGTTGTAGACCACAGTAGAGTGATATCATGTCAATTTGCAATGCAAGTCAATATTTTGAGGATATACAACCTAACATTTGTTTTTTTCATGAAATCGAAATGGAGATCTGTTTACCACTATTTAAATTCTTTTAGAGATTCTAAAGTAATTAAAAATCCTCAATCTAAAAATACTACTGCCATGGAAAAATATGCGATATCAAAGACATCATCAACTTTTAAATCAAGTTGTTTACTTGTTTTCACCTTTGTTTTCATCATTTGTGTTTGTTTTTCTAAATGTATATTTTTTCTTCTTTAAAGATGTTCATGATGCTGTTATAGTCGTTGAAAACATCGCAGCTGGCACGATATTATCTAGGGAACTCATCAAGTATAATAAGCTCAATGAGATCTGCATTCATCTTACTAAGGAGCACAACCTTTAAGATTCAATATTCTTGGAAATTTTCCAATATTCTTGGTCATATATTCAATATTGAAAAATAGAATATAGAAAAATTTCATATTCTTTCTTTAAAAAAAAAAGAAAGAAATGCATTATCTTTGGAGGATTTTGGTATGCTTACACACATCCATATTTATATTTACACACATAAATGAAACATTACACACATTATTTCATACACATTAAATTTTCCACTAATCATTGTTGGTCAATTTGCATCATTATTGCCTGGACCAAATCGTTTAAAGAACTGTGAGACGAGCCTTCGGTTGTGACAGAAGCTTCAACCTCCTCCTTTAATATAGTGGCTCTCACTCTCATCCCCTCACCTTCCTGATCCACAATGAGCTTCCTCACGGCCATCTCAACGGCTCCTCTTTCCAATTCACCTTCAATCTCAAACGCGGTTTGCCAAACATGTGACAAAAGCCGAGTATTCACCCTCTGATCACCAGAATACGGCCTGCAAATCATTGGTACGCCACTGCTTATGCTCTCCAAGCACGAGTTCCATCCACAATGGTTCCAAAACCCTCCCACTGCTCTATGCCTTAACACCTCTTTTTGTGGTGCCCATTTCACTACAAAACCTCTTCCATCGGTCACCGTTTGCTTGAATTGTTCTGGTAAGAAGTCTAAACATTCCTGTCCGGTTATAGAACCTGGTCGGATCACCCACAAGAAGGGTTGATTACTCTGGACAAATCCCATGGCCATCTCCACAGCCTCTATCTCTTGTGTCATCGCCAAGCTCCCCATGCTTATGTAGATTACCGAGTTTGTTTCTTGCTTCTCAAGCCATTCAAGACAGTTTCTTTCTTCTTCGAATAAACTCGGACATGACGTTGCGGAATTGGTCATATGGAGTGGACCAACCGGGTATACCGGAACTCCAAAATTCTCTTGTGCAGTTGTTATGAATGAGTTCTCTAAGCAATTCGAGGAATTGTGTATTATGCCAGAAGATGTTGATCTGTTGCTTACATTCTCGTAAAGTATCATTAATCTCTCCATAGATCCATAAGCTGTAAAAGGTAGATCTTTGAACCGAAAGGGATGAAACTTTGGCACCGTTTCTTCTAGTTGAGATCTTGCGTCTGTCGTAGAAATTGACCCAAATCATCAACATACAGTCAAAACTTTAAGTTAATTTTAATAAATTAATATATATATATATATATATATATATACTATTGATATTTAACCTATGCTAATAGTTTAGATCAGTAATCTTAAATTTAAATTTGTAGATTTTGTTTTCACAAGGGGAATTATCGAAATTTCATCTCCTGAACGACTTTTTGTGATGAAAAACAAAATCGAGTCTCTTGCCAATCTACACAATTGATCGAAAACAATTTTTTTATTCGAAAACATTATTTCACGAGAATAATGTTTCTTCAATTTGTATGTTTCCAAAATCTTATCCTAAATTCTTTTATCATAGTAAATTCTAGGTGAGATATCTTTCTAAATTAATAAACTAACATAGTATTTAATTTAAATATTTAAACTATTAATACATTAAAATTCAAACTACGCGAGTTGAAAAGGGCAAGGTAAATAAAGTAAAGATTGTACCTTGTGGAGGAAGCAACCCATTTGCTTGGTTCTCCATAAGCACACACCGGCTGATAGAAGTAGCGGCGGAAGAAGGGCTAAAGACCATCTTTGGCAGATTCAGATCTTCCGCAACACGTCGAGGGAAGTAAACGAATTCATCATAAATGATAAAGTCAACAACATCATCATGATTGGTTAGAAACTCTTTCAATAGGGGTTCACAGACAGAGTTAAGCTCCAGGACAAATTCAAGGAGCCCGAGAGACTTCACGTCGGATTCTGACAAGCCGTCGTCGATGGTGAAGAACTTGAAATTAGGGAAGGTAGCGGAGATATCTTTGAAATTGAATTTGGTTCGAACGATTGTGATTGAAAAGCCTTGGGAAGAAAGGCACGAGGCTAAGTTCATCATCGAAGGTAAATGGCCTTGGAACGGAGCTGGGACCATCAACACTCTTCTCTGGCGATTATCTTCCATTTTTTTCTACCTAATTTCTCGAGTTTGATTGTTTGCTTATAAAGACGAATTTGATTATTTCTTTATGAAGACAAAATCCTGAAGTTTGATTGTTTCTTTATGAAGACAAAGTTGATGATTTGCTAACTTGTTGATTTAGTAGATGGAGTAACTTCGTGGAAACAACACTTTATGATAATTATTATTATTATTATTTGAATCTACAAAGTTGACTATTTAGTATACTATACTCCATCCACATAACCGAATATTATAATAAATAAATGTGATGTTATAAATTTGAAAACGAGTTTTCTTTTGCTAACTAGTCACTATATGAATTTAAGTTGACGCAACAACATACGTAGGTAGTACAAATCACTAGGACAAAACCACTAGCAACAAAATGACAACGATACTACGTTTATGTGATATATTTAAACATACATTGAAATTTTCTTTTTCTTTTGATAATTTATACAAGGTAGTTTTTGAGTACGTATGGCTTAATTGAAGACTAAAGTTTCAAAATTATTGTTGAAAAGGAAATTTTAACTGAACTATACAATTTAATTTGATTGTGTGCTTTACGTTTTCTTGGTTAAAAAATGAGTAAAACTTTCAGGATCACGATGAAATCAATTATTTTGGATCCCAAGATATAGTCATCTAATTTGATTTTGTTAATATAAATTTGTATCATTTTGCGATGTATTGAGCCTTTCAACAGTCAGACTTGTTTGTCAAATCAGCAAAATAATGAAATCTATACTAATAAAAGGGACTACTTGAGCCCTCTTAGAATGTCCACGTCAGATTTAAAAAAACCCACTTTAGAGGATGCCACATCAGCATCAAAATCCCCGAAAAAAAACCTCCCACAAACTTGCCTAATAAAATGAAATTAAATAAAAAAATGAAACCCAACTATTAATGGGCTCCGCCAAAAATAAAGAAACTAAGCCCAAACAATCTATACTAATAAAAACCCCCAAACCCAAACTAATATATCTCTTTCTCCATCGCAACCAGAAACTCTTCTTCTTCTACTTCTCAAACCCTACGTCGCAATTGACGAACACCAACTCCAAGCGCTTCCTATTCCCATTTTCTGCAATTAAGCATCACCGTTACCACTTACTCTTCCTAATTTCCCACTCCTCCTTGATTTAAATGCCCACTTCAATCTCATTGTTATCCTCTCATCACAGACCCTATAAAATCATGGTCTCAGTAATGCTACCATCACCACCAAAAGTTTCTAACACCACCCAGAAAAACAACCATGGCATCTTCACCTACCTCACTCACTGAGAAACCGCTAAGCAGAAAAACTTTCGATGACCTTGAGGGTGTTTTTTGCGAAGAAGAAGTCTTATTCAGATTTATCCACTTCTGGGAGGCTCGCAATCACACAAGAGGCAATAGTCTCATTGGTCTTGAGCTCCTACTCATCGACGAAAAGGTATGCACTCAAACAAATTCCATATAAGCTTACACATCTTCCAACCATATATATACTAACTTTTGTAATTCTATCAGTCAACAACAATCCAAGCCTTCATACCTGCAAACAGAATCTCTCGCTACGAGAAGTCACTCAAACCGAATTCAGTGTACAAGATGAAGAAGTTCATCATCAGTCCCTGCAAGAAACTTTTCAAAGTCTCCGATCACAAATACGGCATCTGCTTCACCAATAAAACAGATTTGGATGAAGTTACGAAGGGAAGCATAAAATTGAATTTCAGAAGTTTAGGATCCGGTCTTTCAATGATTTCGCAGCTATTGTAGACAGAAACGGAGACCTATTCGGTAAGAAACGCTCCATCGAGTTAAACTTTTGTTTAAATTGTAGATTTCCTACAAGTCCTACTGGTCCTCATCGCTTATTTGTAGATTTGAAAAAAAACTAATGTCCAACGTTGTTAAAATTGTAGATGTTATTGGCCAAATTCGTCTCATAACTGGAGACAATTTATCCGCTGCTACCTCAAATGCTGAAGCACCTAAAGCTGCCAACGGGAAGTCCAAGGATAAGGTCTTCTTGCACCTCCTCATGAAAGAGTACGCACACAAATAATCTTGCCACAGTTTCTTACATTTTCAAAAACCTAGACAAAGTTTATCCATCAAATACAGCATCTTGAGTTACTATTTGCTATTGATTAATTGTCTCACATACTTGCATCACAAACTCTTTTAAAAATTCCATGAGTCTCTACACCATCTCCTAAGGTTTCAAATTAATTCTATCTAACCCTTTACAAACTTATTCCACACAGCGGCGAAACTATTCGCATTTACCTCTGGGATAACATTGCTGCAAAGTTTCGCACACGGTGGAATGCAAGCGAATCCAAACCAAGTGTCCTACTGCTCACCACTGTCAACGCAAAATTCCTCGGAGGTATGCACACTCTATATCAAACTTAAACTGCATAAGCAATCTCTTACTTTACAGCTGCACTATGTAGGTGCTGTCACGCTAAGTTCTACATCTGCTTCTCGCCTCTTCTTTGACACAGACATTGCTGAAACCACAGAGTTTAATACATGGTATATTACACTTCTGCCTACTACTTTCCAATTTACAAAAACCCACTACAACTAAAATAAAACTCAACTCCTTTGTAATCCTCAGGTTAAGTGAACAAGACCCAACTTTTGGTAGCTCATCTTCCTCAATAACCAAAATCGAAACACTGACTCTAAATGAGCTTCACGAGTTTATCGAAAACAAAAACCCACAGGTAACTTCCAGCCTTTACCAAAAGTCTTAATTCTCAAATTAAGTTTCATGTCAAAAAACCCTAACCATAAAAATAAGCAGGAAATCAGCTTTCAATGTGTAGCCACCATTGTCAACGTACTTGGAGAATATCACTGGAACTACGTTTCATGCACCTACTGCAATACAATGCTGGAAAAGTTGGATACAACAATGACTTGCACAACCTGTAAGAAACCTAACAAGGTTGGCGTGCTCAGGTAAAGTTCCAGCTATAAGAATTACAACAATTAAATCTCCAGCATTTTATAGAGTCTATATATTGATCTAATACCTTAAAATCATCGCCAATGTTTGCCCAGGTATCGTTTTGAAATAACAGTCTCTGATGAGAACAACGGCCTTGCAACCTTTGTCATTTTCGACCGTGAAGGCATACACTTTGCTGGAAGAAGAGCTCCGGAAGTTTTTGCAAGTGAATACCCTGAGGTAAAGTTCATCCAAATTATTTAACAACCCAAATAATTATTTATCCACATTACGTTATTCTTAACAGGGTGATGAACCTGATGAATGTGAAGTCATTAGCAAGAACACACCACAGTGTATCTTGGATATTGTTGGACGCACATGCAAATTCCAGGTCAAGCTGACACCATACAATTTCCGGGCAACTCGCCAAACTTTCACAGTCTCCCGTATAATCGAGGATAATATTGACATCCACTCCAAGTCATACCAAAAAGAGATGGCAACAGAAGAACCCGAACACGCCACTCATATTACATCTGCAAAAGCCAAAAACAAGGTCGACGACTTAGATTTGGAGGAACACACTAAGAACAAGACATACAAGCGCCATCGCCACAACTACTAAATCCACCACCAAATCTCATACATGCACTTGAAGACCAATTTCGCCAACTTCACCTACCCACATATCGTCTAAGAGTCAAGCTTCCCTTATTATTTCTGAGTCTTGCATTCTGCGTTATTTCATAGTTCACTTATCGTCTAAGAGTCTAGCTTTTCTTATTATATCTGAGTCTTGCATTCTGTGTTATTTCATAGTTTCCCTTCTCTTATTTTCTAAAATAAATGATGTTGCTCTACAACTTCTTCTAAATTAAATAAAATCTCATTTCTCCTAATTTCAACCAACGATTGTAAATACAAAAAATATCATCATCAGCTTTCTTCCAAGCCTAAGTCAAACTTATAACGGTCGTAGGTCATTTAACTCTAAAATCACTTCGCCTTCAAAACTAATCGACGCCTAAAACTACGCAGATTTCTACTTTGAAATTGCAAATTTCCATTTCAAACAAAGAAACGTAAATGACATATATTTACAAAATCATGAAAGTAACCTATAATAAAAATAGATAAACATACTGTATTAAATTCTTAAAAATATCACACAATAAAATATATTGTTTCCCTACAAACAAAACTGTTCTTTAAAAAAAACCTCCCACCACCTCTCTACCCAATCTTGAATTCGTATTTTGGTTCATGCAAAGAACACCTTTTATCGTCTGTACAATTATACACTGCAAAGCATTAACAAAAAATACAATATATTTGTAACTACTTATTTCATGTTTGCAGGTATTGGAAGGCTTTACAGAGAGTTTTGAACAATGGGGAAAATAAAACCAAAGAAGAGACAACGTGAAGAAGATGACTTCATAGAGCAATTGGATGGTAAACTTAAAACTCCAACTCTATATTACACCTTCAAATCTAGATTTAAAAAACAAACTTAAAACCTTACACATGCTGATAAGATCTCTTTTAATAGGTCAAACACATCAACAACGGCGGCGCACAAACTTACCGATCCATGCAACACCATCAATCATCGGTTATCATTGTAAATTTCTCATTAAAATTATAATACAACAAACAACAAATAATTCAAATATAAACGCTAACCACAATATCAATTATATTCTAAATGCATCTTATTTCAAACCCAGGCGGATGCATCAGCTGCTACAAATATGGTACTTCCCACTCCAACAATGAAACTTACACAACTTCACAAAAACAAAGGTAGAAAGGCCATTTGTTATTAATTCTATTTAATCTTTTCTTAATTTATTATACAGCCGGTCATAAGCATGCACGCTCTATGAGAAAAGCAATCATGCTTTCTAAAAGATGGCATAGACGACAATCTCAGGCATCTACTCAACTGGCTGCTTCAAGTTCTACAGGCAACAAAAAACAAAAAGCCCAAAAGAGTCAAAACGTACCACATTCACAGAGAAAAAAAAGAGGTAACAAAACCAATGTCCAATCCCAGCATTTTTTCCTTTCAGTTACAAGTCCACACAATGTCCCACCTGTTCTAAAGCTTACAAACTATTTATGCAGTATCACCAAAGGAAGGCAAAAAAGTAACTCCTCCTCGGACTCCCAAGTACTATGACTGTAAGTTTATTACACATATACATCTTTACCAAAATACAGAAAAACCACACTATAGAATGTTATACTAATCGTAGCCAATACTTCGAAATTTGTCCAAAAAAAATAGGTGGTTGTGAAAGATGCTCTGAATATGGTAACACTCTAATCCCTTAAGTTAATATGTCATCATGCATTGTCCCTTCACTTTACAAATTCACATACTCACAGATGATTACTATTCTCTACTGCAGTTAGGCGTAAAAATGCCCAAACAATGAGACGCGCAATCATTTTATCAAAAAGATTATCAAAAAAGCAGCAAGGTAATCTACTCCCCATAAAAACCAAACACAATAATCAACAAACATTAAAGTAACATCTCCACTAAACACAAACAGGCCAGGCTTCAAGTTCCCAAAAAATAACACGGCAACAGAGAAAACAACTTCAAGGTCAGTCGTCTTAACCAAATCTATATTTCTAACAAGATAAACATAAAAAAAAACCTTTAACTAAAATAATTACTATTACCCTCATTTCAGCTTCATTGGTTCAAGAAAACCCAATCTTACAATGCCCATATTGTAAAGCTTTGGTATGGTATTCAGAAAAAACTGGAAATGATCCAAGCACCGGAGAACCTATATTCACAATATGTTGTCAACAAGGCCGTGTCAAACTCCCACCAATCAAGCAACCCCCGCCGTATTTGGAATACCTACATGCCAATAGCAAGACGTTCCGTATCAATATACGAATCTACAATTCTATTCTTGCATTCACATCAATGGGAGCCCAAATAGATCATAGTGTAACATACGCAGCTGGCCCACCGGTTTTTAGAATACATGGCCAGGTCTTCCACCGCATTGGTTCACTTCTACCCATGTCTGGACAGCACCCCAAGTTCTTGCAGATGTATATCATAGACACGGAAAATGAAGTCTCAAACCGTATAAACACTATGTCACGAAGGGACTCAGCTGCACAGCTAGATGAAGAAATAGTTGCAGGCTTGATTGGAATGTTAGACGAACACAATTGCTTGTGCATGTTTTTCCGAAAAGCGCGAGACAGATTCGATGGAAATAACGTAGAAGAGTTGCGGGTACAATTGGTTGACAAAAAAGGAAAAGGCAAACAATATGATCTACCACAGATTCAAGAGGTTGCTGGATTAATAGTAGGTGATTTAACTACTAATATTGGTGAAAGAGATATTGTCTTAGAGCTACAGTCAAACCACCTACAACAAATAAGGGATGACCACCCTTTGCTTATGAGTCTGCAGTACCCGTTGTTGTTCCCATATGGTGAATTTGGATACCATACTGAAATACCACATGCTGTTACACAAATTGGCGAGCGGAGGCGATCTTTTATAAGTATACGAGAATACTATGCTTACCAAATCCAAACCAGACTGAATGAAGGAATGACCCTAATAAAGGGAGGTCGCCTACTACACCAATATTTAGTTGATGCGTATACATCCATAGAGCAAGAGAGACTTCGATGGGCAAAGAACAATCAAGAACAATTAAGGGCAGACTTATACAACAATGTCTTCGATGCAGTTGGTAAAGGAGATACAGACGCTAAAAAGATTGGGAAAAGGATTATTCTACCATCAAGTTTTACAGGAGGACCAAGGTACATGATAGAAAAATATCATGACGCAATGGCAATTTGTAGAACATATGGGAATCCAACTTTATTCATTACCATGACCGCAAACCCGAATTGGAAAGAAATAAAGGAACATCTGGCAACGTACGGCGAGGTCTCAGGTAATGAACGACCTGATATTGAATGCCGAGTTTTCAAAATGAAACTCAAACAATTTCTTAAAGACCTCGAGCAAGGCACTTTCTTCAGCCCATGTAAAGCAGGTACGTAACAACAAAAACCCAAACTAACCTTTAAAAAATATGTTACATATTATTTTCTACAATATAATAGTGAACATGTTTTGCAGTGTTACACACAATTGAGTTTCAAAAACGAGGATTACCACATGCCCATATTCTACTATGGTTGGATAAAACATCCAAAATTCCAACGCCAGAAGAAATCAATGCAATAATTTCTGCAGAATTACCAAACAAAACAGAAGATCCCCTAGGATTTGAGCTTGTGGAGAAACACATGATGCATGGACCATGTGGAAAGGATCGGCCTTCCTCACCTTGCATGGCTAAACAGGTATGTTCCAAAAAATATCCACGATCCTATACAGCGTTCACCACGATAGATAAATCCGGTTATATTATCTACCGTCGGCGCCGCACCAGTGATAACTTTGTCATAAAGGGAGGGAAAAATCTAGACAAACAATTTGTTATCCCACACAACATCGATATCTTGAAGAAATATGAGGCGCATATCAACGTGGAATGGTGCAACACGACAAATGCAGTCAAATATTTGTTCAAGTATATCACAAAAGGAGTGGATAAAGCAACCATTTTGATTGAAAAAGGAACGACAAGTACAACGACCAATGAAACTACAAAAGAATTTGTCAAGGAAAGAGATGAAATCCAAGAGTATCTAGATTGTCGCTATTTGTCAGCATGTGAAGCAATGTGGCGTACATTTGCATACCATATTCACAAACGGAAACCAGCGGTTCAGAAATTAATTATCCACCTAGAAAACCAGCAAACAGTTACTTATAAGAAAGCAGATAATCTGGATTGGGTGCTATCTAGATATGGTATTGAGAAGACGATGTTCACAGAATGGATGGAAATGAACAAACACTGCGAAGAAGCTAGAGGTTTGACATATGTTGAATTCCCAAAATATTTTGTCTGGGACGCAGATAATAAAGCGTGGCATCGCAGACGCCGTGGACAAAATTCCACAGCTATTAGGACCATAGGCCGAATAGTTAATATTCACCAAAATGCTGGCGAACTCTACTACCTTAGAATATTGGTCAACGTTGTAATAGGTCCAACAAGCTACGAGGACATACTTACAGTGGGTGGTGAGAAAAAAAAAAGTTTTAAAGAAGCATGTAGAGCTAGAGGTATACTAGAAAATGATTTGGAGTGGCATAAAGTATTGGATGAGTCAACTCAATGGGCAACTCCACATCAGTTACGTCATCTATTTGTCCTATTGCTAATCTACTGTGAGGTTGCTAACCCTTTAGGTTTATGGGAACATTGTTGGAAAGCATTGTCTGAAGACGTCCTTCACAAGCGCCGTCGTGAATTTGGATTTCATAGGCTTACTTTAGATGAAGATGAGTTGCAGCAGTATACTTTGATTGAAGTCGAACAACTTCTGCATCAACACGATCGCTCACTCACAGACTTCAAAGAAATGCCAAAACCTGATAAAAAGATTCTCAAAGAACTAGGCAACAGCTTGTTGAAACAAGAATCGATGTACAACAGGAAAAAAGAAAAGGAAGAGCATGAAAAACACTACCGCCTTCTTAACAGTGAGCAGAGAACAGTTTACGATGCAGTTCTTGATTCAGTAGCTAACAACCTGGGAAAATTATTCTTTCTCAACGGACCTGGTGGAACAGGGAAAACTTTTGTCTACAAGACATTAATTGCAAAGTTAAGATCATCCAAGCAAGTGGTATTACCTGTTGCGTCTTCAGGCATCACAGCATTGCTATTACCAGGTGGTAGGACAGCACATTCAAGATTTAAAATACCACTAAATCTCACAGAAGATTCTATGTGTGATGTAAAGCCGAATACAATGCTCGCTGAATTGCTTCTCAAAACAGATTTAATCATATGGGACGAAGCCCCAATGTCACATCGCCACACATTCGAGGCACTCGATAGGACATTAAGAGATTTAATGTCTACAGAAGATTCTTCAGCAAGTGGAAAAATGTTTGGTGGAAAAACTGTGCTACTAGGTGGAGATTTCCGTCAGATCCTACCCGTTATAACACATGGGTCACGAGCAGATACAGTTCTTGCATCTATAAGCAAATCATACATATGGGACGCATGTAACGTATACCACTTACAGAGAAACATGAGGCTCCAACAGTCAGAAACAAGTTTCGCTACATGGTTGCTAAGTATAGGCGATGGTACTGCCCCATAATGCAAGGCTAAAAAGGGAAATGAGAATGACGAAGGACAGCTTGTGGTCATTGAAAACCGCTTCCTTCTGCAACCTACTGGAGATCCCCTACAACAAATTTCTCAGACAACGAAAATGCTAAATAAGGATTCCCAAACCAGAGCAGAAAGCCTAACTGAAAGAGCGATTCTAACTCCACGGAACGAAACCGTAGATGACATTAATGCATACATGTTATCCCAAGTTCCAGGAGAGTTAAATGAATATTTAAGCTACGACAGCATCGCAAATGCAGATACAATTGGAGCTGATTATGAAGCATTATACCCTATGGAGTATTTAAACTCACTAGAGTATCCAGGCATGCCAAAACATAAGTTAAGTTTGAAACTTGGCGTCCCTATAATGCTAATGAGAAACATTAATCAGAAAGAGGGATTATGCAACGACACTAGGCTAATTGTCACACGAATGGGAGAACGAGTCATTGAAGGAGAAATACTCACTGGTACACATGCTGGCAACAAAGTAATACTACCAAGGATTATTTTGTCTCCACCAATTTCAGACCATCCATTCACACTCAGGAGAAGACAATTTCCGATCAGAGTATGCTACGCCATGACAATCAACAAAAGTCAAGGGCAAAGTTTGAAATCAGTTCTACTCTATTTGCCTACACCAGTCTTTAGCCACGGACAACTCTACGTAGCTCTATCTAGAGTGACATCTCCTGAAGGCCTAACCATTCTACAAGGAGAAGATGAGACCGAAAATGCAGTCACAAACATCGTCTACAAAGAAATCTTTAAAGATATCCAGAAATATCAAGGTAAATATATAACAGCCCAAACTTTTTTATACACAAAAATAATAATATTCACGTGGCTAACAATGTTGCAGGATATGTAGGTCTGTCTTCAATTTACCCAACATTGGAACAAGATAACTCAACCACAAACAGATAGGTATTTTACCGAACAATTAATTTTAATTTATCATATGACTCTAGAAACTGATTCCAAGAACTCTAATTTTCAAAGCTTGTATTGCATCACTATTGGACATCACTCCAAAATGTAAGCACGCAGAAGAAGACTCTGTTCATTTGTGTCTGATGTGGAGATGGAAGCATGCTAAACTCTATTATGCCTACTAACTCAATTGACAATTTCGAAGAGTATTACATTAAATTTATGTGGTCCATTTGCTTTCATATTTCGAAGAAAATTATAGTTTTGACCCATCAATTACAAAAAAAAATTAACCCATACATTAACTCAACAAAGAAACCAACTAACAAGATTCTAATCAACATACAAAATATAAAACTCGGAAAAAAAAAAACCTGTTAAAGTCCAAAGAGAGTAAAGAACTTCTTCATAAATTACCATTCTCCAAGGAAGCATAGATTCAGGATCTGCAAAATTAAGTCAAATTACACATCTTCAACCCAATATTGAGTAATGTTAAATAAGTCAAAATTAAGTCAAATTCAGTTCAATCCCAAAACACTACTTCACCACTTTCTTAAAAGAAAAAAAAAAAACAACAATCATGGTCGGCAACGTTACACAGTCTCACCAGCTTCAATGGATCACGCGCCTCCAAGAAGCTCTGCCTAATTGCTTGGCAAGCTACGATCTACACTTTATGGACTGAGAGAAACAATCGACTTCACCGCAACTGTTTCAAGCCAGCAAATCTCCTGCTTCGTCAGATTGATATTTTAGCGCGGAACAGAGCTTCAAGTTTGCGTTACTCAAATTCGGTGATTTCATCAACTCTTCTACAACTTTGGTTCGCTCGATCTGAGGTGACAACATGTGAAAAAGAAAAGAAAAGAAAAACCTAATTGCAGCTGCAATTTGAGTGACGGCATCTCACGACAAGCTTTACTACCAATCATTGATGGCAATATCGGTGGTGGTTTGGACTGGTTCTATTTCCCCAACCGAATTTCTGGTTCTATTACAACTATTGGTTCAACCGTTCAAATATCTGGTTCCTTCTAAACTATGGGCTACGTTTATTATCTTCTTCGTTTGGGGTTTCAAATCTGGGCCATTGACTCTATAAAACATTATTTCTCATGCTTTAAATTGAATATCTTTAAAAAAAAAAAAAAAAAACAACAACAACAATATTTATTCATTACAAAAAAAAAAAAAGGATCATGGATCAAGAGCAAAATAGTTAAAAAAAAAAACTTCTAAACAGACCTTGAGCCCAAAAAAAAAAACCTTCTTAACAGGCCTACCTCAACCAAAAAATTAGGCCCAATTACATTAAAACAAAAACCTCACAAAATTATTCAATATTTTAATTATCATCTACAATTATGTGGAAACCAAACAGTTACGATTCATACAAGATAAGTTCAACAAATTACTAAAATATTACCCCACTCTTAACATTATATATGCTCATTCAATTCTCTGATTAAAGTGGCCAGTTACGGGAAGAGGATATGAACAATCATGGCGTCGAAACAACTTACAGAGAAATCTAAAACACCCACATACAACTATATATAACTAATTCTCTCCCAACGATACAACCCAAAAAAAAAAATGGGAGACTTACAAAACCTCCAATATTCTTTCTCATATCAAACACTCCAATCTAATCTAAATAGCTCCAGCAAAATCCTCCTCATCATCAAAAGACCACGCACACAACAAAGTGACATCGTAATACAGATACCTTACCAAACAAATGGCGGGCAACTATCATGGGCAAACTTAAGAAGCATCTTGCAATACCTTCTAGCGTATCATGAAATACAAGAGAACGATACAACAAGAATGACGACAAGGTTTCTCCAATTCATAGGCGCACTCCAAATATCAAGAGAAAGTCAAACCAGTCTACCTATTCTTATCTACTTCAAAGTTACAGACTACAACTTCCAAGCTAATTCTAGAATAGACACCGACATCCTCATTGCCGAGCTACAAACTTCCAAAAGAAAACCAACCACAAATGAGGAAAATGAAGACTGCATTATTTGCCTACAGACATTCAAAGGACGACAAGATATCAACAGCCTAGCATGTAACCACATCTACCACCATGAATGTATAAGCACTTGGTTGTATGCAAACAAAATTTGCCCTATATGTAGAGCAACTGATCTTTAATTTAACAACAATCAACTACAAAAAAAAAAAAAAAAAAATTAGATTCTCCTTACAAACGAATTCGTTTGAATGCTATTCATAAAAAAACAAAATTTTACACATTTAACGATTGATGTTGGGTGTATATTCTTCTACGCTGTAGAATATTTTCAGTCTCATTACTAAACAATAAAAAACAAAACCATTAAGTTCAAGAAATCAGATTATCATTTATCTATTTAAAATTAAATAAGCATATGTACTTGCTTTTGGATGTACAAAATCACAAACAATTTCAAGATATTATCTTCTTCATTTTTAACTAGCTATCAAATCTATAACAATATACCCGGACGTAGCCCGGGATGTCCCACTAGTAACTATTAAAAGTAGAAAAAATGAATGTCATAAAGATTTCCGTAAAACACTCTCTCAACCCGCCACATCAGCAAGCTAAAATGAATTTTCGAATGTGTAAACACGATTTATGTAGTGCCTAGGGCTGGGCACAAGTACTCGTTACTTGTCCCGTATCCGCTACTTGCCTCGTACTCGCCTTGAAAAAACAAGTACCCGTTGTTGTCAAGGCAAGTATCAAGTAGTATAATTTAGATACTTGCAAGTTGATATGTTGTGTTTTTATCGGTTTTGAGTCTTTGTTTTCTTTCTTACATCATATGTTTTATCGAGTCAAAGTGTGTTTTTAGAGTCTTTTAGTCGTTTATCGAGTCTCTACAGGTTTTAGGTTGCTTCAGAGGAAAACGAGCTGTTTTGGGATATAAACACACTTTTGGAGATGCAGTTTCGTTTAGAAGTGTCAGACGTTTGGCCTCAGATGGAATACTTCCCACCGTTAGATCTTTCTGCATTTTTGACACAAGTTAGATGAAGATGTTAGCTTGAGTTTACAAGTGGTTTGAAGGAAATCTAACGGTGCATTCAAGAGTTATACCCGAATTAGTGAAGACAGGTCATTCTGCCGAGCATTTGAAGCAGTTGCGGAGTTGGAGACCAGAAGATCCAGATCGATCGATCCACTTGTGGATCGATCGATCCCATCCTCTGACGGACGAGAAGCAGTTTCCAGTGACTCGGGATCGATCGATCCACCCACCGGATCGATCGATCCCTTCCCCAGACGTATTTTTGGCCCAGATTTGACCCGATTCACTCCAGATCCGACCCGGCTCGTTTCCTATTGTTTTAAAACCCTATGCTCGACTCTTTACACATTATCTTTGATATTTTTCAGTTCTAAACTTTGTTCTTTGGTTTGTAAACAACTTTGGGCAAAGAAATCCATCCTCTTGACACTTGGAGAAGATTTCTAAACCCTATCTTGTTATTTCTACAATTTCATCATGTTTTCTTCATTGATTTTTGTTATCTCTTTTTCTATGTGTGAGTAGTTCTCCTATTGGGTTTTAGGGTTCTTATTAGGGGATTCAATGGATTGATGGATTGATTGTTGTTTGGAATTCTCATTCTCTAGGTTCTTTGATTCACATGTTCTTAATGCTAGAATAGGATTGATCACCCTGTTGTAGATTCTAGGTTTTTCTATGCATCAAAAGTGTTCGATAGAATGCCTGAAAGAATGTGAATTGAGCAATGTATTTCTAGCCAACGAAAGTTGACGTTAGGACGCATTGTGAACTTAATGAACTTGTTTGATAATGCGAATTTGACTAGGAAATTACATGCGAAAGTTTAGTAATCGAGTAGTCAAATTTAGTGATTAATGTCTTGAAAGAGAATTAGTCTAAATATGTTCATGTTCAAGAACGGTGCTTAATCATTGAATTCCTTGTCTCATGTTTCCATTATTCGTTGATCTCTGAAATACCCTAATGCCCAATGTCTTTAATTCATAAGTTTAATCGTTTTAAATTACTTGCATTTTTATTTATAATTCTGAAAACCCAAACAAAATAAACTTTTCGCTTTAGCTAAGAACGAGTCTCGGAAATCCTTAGAGTATCTTTGGTCCTTGTGGATCGACCCCGTATATACTGCCTTGCGGTTAAGTGTATCGGGTAATTACTCGAGCAATCAAGTTTATGTTCATGTTCAAGAACGGTGCTTAATCATTGAATTCCTTGTCTCATGTTTCCATTATTCGTTGATCTCTGAAATACCCTAATGCCCAATGTCTTTAATTCATAAGTTTAATCGTTTTAAATTACTTGCATTTTTATTTATAATTCTGAAAACCCAAACAAAATAAACTTTTCGCTTTAGCTAAGAACGAGTCTCGGAAATCCTTAGAGTATCTTTGGTCCTTGTGGATCGACCCCGTATATACTGCCTTGCGGTTAAGTGTATCGGGTAATTACTCGAGCAATCAAGTTGGCGCCGTTGCCGGGGACCAATTGCGTTACCTAAGGATTTAGGATTAGTTTTTAGTCTAAAGCATTTTTATTTTCTGCTACTGATTTTCGTTTTTGTTTTCTCTTTGGTGTTTTCAGGTGTATGGGGTTATGTTGATCTCTAAGAGTAAGGAGTATGCTGAGTTAGAGGAGTCTCAGAGAAAACAAAGCAAGGTACAACTCAGTGATGCAGAAGAGGTAGTAGCAGGGAAAGAGATGGTCATCACTTTCAGCACCATCCTTCCAGCCATTATTCCTGAGAAGCTCGATGATCCAGGGAGTTTTGTTTTGCCTTGCCGGATTGGAAAGTCCATATTTGAGAGATGTCTTTGCGATTTGGGAGCTGGTGTTAACTTGATGCCACTTTCTGTGTCAAAGCGTTTAGGTATTACCGATTTCAGGCCATCAAGGATCTCTTTGATTCTAGCCGATCGCTCTGTGCGATATCCAGTGGGTTTGGCGGAAGACGTGCATGTTCGAGTGGGGAATTTCTATATTCGAACTGATTTTACTGTCTTGGAGCTTGACAAGGAACCACAAGATCCTCTCATTCTTGGTAGGCCATTTTTGAACACCGCAGGAGCTATAATTGATGTGAGAAGAAGCAAGATCAACCTGCAAATTGGAGACTACTCTTTAGAGTTTGACATGAGAGAGACGAGGGAAAACCCCACCATTGACGGTCAGGCATTTTCTATTGACACGAATGATGAATCTAGCGATATGTGTGTAAAGAAATGTAGTGGTTGGAGTGAGGTCAAGGAAGTCCTGGATGGAGACACTCACATTCCAATAAAGAAGATTGCTGCTAAGGATATGGTGAAGCAGAAAAGGATCAAGGGAGATCCTCATATAGCTTTGATACCGCTGCGTTGTGTCGGGGACACCATTGAGTATAAGGTGCAGTGTAAAGGGACCTCGAAACCTTTCTCCAAAGCTAGGAGCATTCTCACTTCTGAATGGAAAGAGAAGGGTAGAAAAGCTGTGAAAAGTGTGGTTGGTAAAGTTCTGAAGCTGAAGTTGAATGATTGGGGACCTTGTTTCGGAGCAAGCTCCCGCACTCATACCCATTAGTCCACGAGAATCCGGTCAAGCTAGTGACATAAAACAAGCGCTTTGTGGGAGGCAACCCACCAGGTATTTCGGATTTCCCTACCATATATTTATTTTTCCTTTGTTTTCTTTTGAGTGTGTATGGCATCTTTACTTTGAATTGTTTTCACACCGAGTCGGTGTGAAGCAAGTCGGGGGGAGGATGTCATTTGTCTACTAATCGAGTTTGCTTTGGTTGTTTCTTTTGTTTCTTTCGTTGAGTCTGTTTTTATCGAGTAAAAAAAAAAAAAAAAAAAAAAAATTTGTCTTTTATTGAGTCAAAATTGTTTGAGAACTATGATCTTTTCTTAGGGAATTGCACCTTGCTTGATTTCAATGCCTTGGGACCATTTTAGCTTTATTCGATAACTTGGAAGTTCAGGAAAATCCATCACTAGATCGCTTTATAGTAGTCCCTATCTCTTTGAAATTCGGATGAATTGAGTTGAATCTTATATACTTGAACTTAATTTGGACTTAATTTATCTCACTTAGGGGCTTGAGAATCATGTAATGGATTATACATTCAGAGTTTTGTTTGCATCATTTGTACCACTCTTTGCTAACTCTGAATGGCTAGACTCATTTTTAGTCTAGTACCACACATGTTCCCCACCCATTGTTTGAAACCTCATGCATTCTTATATAATCATCATGATATGCATCCATGTGCGAAAACTACGGAGTATACGAACCGACATAGCTTTCCTTTTGTTAGGATAGTGAGTTGTAGTTTACTGGTTGTTGATATGTGATGAGATTGAACCATTATGGTTTAGAGATTGTATTCATGGGTATATGCTGTTGTTGTTGGCGGTTTCCCTTGATGCAGATTTTGTGAGACACCGGTTCCACTCCCCCGTCATTCCAAAAAAAAAAAAAAAAAAAAAAAAAAAAAAACAGAAATACAAAGAAAAAACGGGAAAGGAGAGTGAATGGAACCGGAAATATCGAGTTGATACTAGTTATATTGTTAAGCATCAAGGGTACTAATTGATTTGATTGGGATTATGTGTTAGTTAGTTTGATCCGCGCTTAAGGGAAGCTATGTACCTCCTAGTTGGTCAGTGTCTCACTGTGATTTCGCATAATGACATGCATCCGTTTATATTGTTTGAGAACCCGAGACACTTTGAGCCACCAAATATTAGCCTTCTCACCAAGCCCATAACGTGTTCGATACCCCCTTTGTGAGAATACACGCCACTGCTAATGAATGTTAAAAGATTAAGTTATCTGACTCTGAAAGTTCTTTTAGATCACGGGACTTAATTTTGTTGCTACGGTTATGGCGAAGTACAGTCTAGTACGGTTTGATGAGTTTTGTGATAGTGGTTTGCAGGTAATTGATAGAACATGATCCCGAAGAAAATGTGAGTTCTCGTGTTTTCAAAACCTCTTCTCTTGATAAGGATTTCTGCTTTCCTTGAGGACAAGTAAAGATCTAAGTCGGGGGGAGTTGATATGTTGTGTTTTTATCGGTTTTGAGTCTTTGTTTTCTTTCTTACATCATATGTTTTATCGAGTCAAAGTGTGTTTTTAGAGTCTTTTAGTCGTTTATCGAGTCTCTACAGGTTTTAGGTTGCTTCAGAGGAAAACGAGCTGTTTTGGGATATAAACACACTTTTGGAGATGCAGTTTCGTTTAGAAGTGTCAGACGTTTGGCCTCAGATGGAATACTTCCCACCGTTAGATCTTTCTGCATTTTTGACACAAGTTAGATGAAGATGTTAGCTTGAGTTTACAAGTGGTTTGAAGGAAATCTAACGGTGCATTCAAGAGTTATACCCGAATTAGTGAAGACAGGTCATTCTGCCGAGCATTTGAAGCAGTTGCGGAGTTGGAGACCAGAAGATCCAGATCGATCGATCCACTTGTGGATCGATCGATCCCATCCTCTGACGGACGAGAAGCAGTTTCCAGTGACTCGGGATCGATCGATCCACCCACCGGATCGATCGATCCCTTCCCCAGACGTATTTTTGGCCCAGATTTGACCCGATTCACTCCAGATCCGACCCGGCTCGTTTCCTATTGTTTTAAAACCCTATGCTCGACTCTTTACACATTATCTTTGATATTTTTCAGTTCTAAACTTTGTTCTTTGGTTTGTAAACAACTTTGGGCAAAGAAATCCATCCTCTTGACACTTGGAGAAGATTTCTAAACCCTATCTTGTTATTTCTACAATTTCATCATGTTTTCTTCATTGATTTTTGTTATCTCTTTTTCTATGTGTGAGTAGTTCTCCTATTGGGTTTTAGGGTTCTTATTAGGGGATTCAATGGATTGATGGATTGATTGTTGTTTGGAATTCTCATTCTCTAGGTTCTTTGATTCACATGTTCTTAATGCTAGAATAGGATTGATCACCCTGTTGTAGATTCTAGGTTTTTCTATGCATCAAAAGTGTTCGATAGAATGCCTGAAAGAATGTGAATTGAGCAATGTATTTCTAGCCAACGAAAGTTGACGTTAGGACGCATTGTGAACTTAATGAACTTGTTTGATAATGCGAATTTGACTAGGAAATTACATGCGAAAGTTTAGTAATCGAGTAGTCAAATTTAGTGATTAATGTCTTGAAAGAGAATTAGTCTAAATATGTTCATGTTCAAGAACGGTGCTTAATCATTGAATTCCTTGTCTCATGTTTCCATTATTCGTTGATCTCTGAAATACCCTAATGCCCAATGTCTTTAATTCATAAGTTTAATCGTTTTAAATTACTTGCATTTTTATTTATAATTCTGAAAACCCAAACAAAATAAACTTTTCGCTTTAGCTAAGAACGAGTCTCGGAAATCCTTAGAGTATCTTTGGTCCTTGTGGATCGACCCCGTATATACTGCCTTGCGGTTAAGTGTATCGGGTAATTACTCGAGCAATCACAAGTACAAGCCAAGCAACAAGTAGT
The DNA here is from genome assembly GCA_019202795.1 of Arabidopsis thaliana x Arabidopsis arenosa. NCBI lineage: Eukaryota > Viridiplantae > Streptophyta > Magnoliopsida > Brassicales > Brassicaceae > Arabidopsis > Arabidopsis thaliana x Arabidopsis arenosa. The sequence continues at coordinate 4,489,074 of CM032921.1, read as the reverse complement.
GGAAAAAATTTAATACTCGGCTTGTTTGATCCGTTACTCGTTAATATTTTACCATTTTATATACATATATTTCATATTATTTTAGTTTTAAGAACATATTTAAAAGTTACATCAAAAGTAAAGTAAAATTTAAATATGTAAAAATTTTGAAAGTGTTACTTGCAAATTACTTGCAAATTACTTGCAAGTAATTCATAAATACTTGTAAGTAACTCGCAAGTAGCAAGTAATAAGGCAAGGCAAGTAACTCGCAAGTCGCTCATTTTTTAGCAAATACTCGAAATTACAAATACTTGTTTTCAACAAGCCAAGCATAAGTACTAATTTTTATTACTCATACAAGGCAAACCAAGTAATAAGTATTGCTAAAAGAGCAAGTACTCGCCTTGTCCCCACCCACCAAAAAAACACTATTTATGTATCTTTGGGGTGAATTAATAAGAAGAAGCCCATTTAAAACCCATAGAAATAACATGTAAGCAAAAGAAAAAGCTTGCAAACAAATAACGATGCCTCCTGCCTCTTCGTTTCCCAACCTGGAAAAAATTAAGTTACGTTCTAACTTCTAACTTCTAGCCCTTCCACCTCTATCTTTTTCATTTCCTTACCGCACGATATAAGACACATTCTCCAAAAAACAATGATAAAACAAGGAGAAAGACGTGACGTAATTGATGGACAGGGCCAGCCCAAATTCTTTGGATGCCTAAAGCAAAAAAGTTTGGCTCATTAACAAAAACTGTCAAAAACAAAAAATACAATTTTTAGCAATAATGGGAATCAAAACTGTGACCCAAATCTTAAGAAAGTTCAGACATACCACTAGACCACGTTTTTTTTTTTTTTTTTTTTTTTTTTTTTTTGTAAACACCACTAGACCACGTTAAGTTTCACATAAATAATGCCCCTAAAACTACTTATAATTATTACTGCCTAAAGCTCTTGCTTCATGGGCTTTAGCCATGGACCGGTCCTGGATGAAGCTAAAGTCGAACGTCACACGATGATATTGTCTGTTGTGAAAAATCAAGGAGGTCAAACCGGCGACTTCAGTTTCCGGCTCTTGGTCGGCCAAATATTGTTTCCAAATCAAATCTGATACAAGGTTGAGTCTTTTATGATCTTGGGTTCCGCTTTTAAGATGGTTACTAGATCGAAACCCGCTCTACATTGCGGAGTTTTTAAAAAAATTAATTTTCGAAGAAATTGTTTGACAACATCTGGTTTTAAAAAAACAACATGCATGAAGTGAATTTAACAAGTGATTTAAGCCTCATGTAGTTTTTGTAAATAAATTTTGTTTTAATATAAATATTTATGGTAGAGATTTAAAAGGTTTCACGGATTTTGTATGTTACCTTTGCTCGTATATTAGTTGTTTGTTTTTAATAAGTTATATAAATACATTAGTAAATAACTTTTATATCTTACGTTTACAGAAGAACAGAAGAAATTTACCGTATACTCAATTTTTGTATTTGTTTATTTTATTTATGCTTTAGATTTCTTACAAATGTTAGATTTTTTATATTGTGGTATATATAAATACTTCAAGAACCTTAGATTATTTCTCTTAAAATTATTTATGGTACACAAGTATAATTTGAATCCTACTAAAAATATTTTAATATATCTTTTGTTTTAATAAATAATTTTTTTACCATTAAATTTAAATAATTAATACATGAAGTATTTTGTGTGTATTTTTGTTCGTTAGAAGCTAAACACTATGAACAAATTTTTTACTTTAAAACAAATCGATTTTTCGAATTAGATCATATCAATATTATTATGGGTGGATAGTTTAGCCGAACCAAACCAAACCTAGCAAACCAAACTCAAACCGATCTAAACCAAACCATAACTTGCATTCAAACCATTCGATTATGTTTCTTCTCAACCCGAACCGATAACCCAATGTATTTATTTATCTAATTAAATAATAATATTGTAAATACTGATATGTAATCCTTTACCAACGTTGCACTTGATTTATAGCATTATATCTATTTAAGTTTCTTTAAGAGTACACAACTAAAACCAAACCGAACCGAGCCGAATATAAATCGACCAAGGCACATATTTTGTTAGAAAAAGTCTTTTAAAGATCATATTTTTTTATGATGTAATTATAAATTTTTGTCTTCTTTCAATGCCTACAACTTTTGCAAAACCCGATAGTTAGTATTTGGATTCTCTCTTTCTAGCATTAATAAATTTATCTAACTGTAAATAAATATTATGAAAGTAAAACTACTTTTGAATTCTTCAACAAAAGATTAATGACTTAAAATTTTCCTTTCTTTGAGTGAAATGAGAGTTATTTTATTTGTATTTGATGTTGTATCTCGAAATTATGTCAACTAAATCAACAACTGAACCTTTAGTCGCCTCAAGTACATTTTATAATTCCAAACTCCAACTTTTTTTTTGTTATTCAAATTAAACTATATAAAGTCTAAAAGAACATGGTAGCATGTGTCTGATTATTTCTCGTGCCAGTTGTTTTTGAATTTCTAAGAAGCTCCAAGAGCTTCAATTCAAACACGTGAGCTATTTTTCAGATTTTTTTTTAGTAGAGCTGAAAACATTAAATAATGATTAAAAAATCTAACTTTGAATTTAAGTAAGCACACTTTCTCCAACCCATTTGCCTATTAGGTCTCTTCTATATCATATCCTCAATTTCTTCCGAATCTCATCTTTCACAAACCTTCTTTCACCATTCCTCTTGATTCTCTTTTTCTTTTCTCAATCGACCACTCATATTTTTTTATACACTTGAATCCTCGAGTTTTTTTATGTGATTCATCAAAACTACGTACTGGTGAAACAAAACATAGAAATTTATGCATTTTAAGATAAAAAGTAGATATACATTTGAGATATTGTTTATATTTATTTTCAAATTTATATATTTTAACTGAGTTTTTTTCTTTGTAATTTTCTTTTGATATCTAGCTCCATTCCTGAAGCTATCAGTTTTCTTCTTTTTCAAAGAAACCATGCCTTTAGAAAAAAAAAAATTGTGTTAGCTTACATGTTCGAAAAAACATATAATCGTGTGACTACCTACGAAATGATTAATAAGCACCTTAGGTCAAATTGATTTTCTTAATAGAAATTTAGGCATTTTAGCTGTTTTTATTTTAATTAACTATTAGGTTGTTCTTTTAAAACTTTAAACTAATTGTGCTTGGGTTTGGATTTGAGTTTAATTTAATAATTATTAAGTGATGTGAAATTGGAAAATGTTATTATTAATTGAGAAATCTGAGTTGTATTAATCGAAATGCTTTTATTGGTTGACGATTTTAATGAGGTGTCAGTCCCAGAATAGTTCAAAATGCTGAGGTGTCAGTTCCAGAATAGTTCAAAATGTTGAGGTGTCAGGTCTGGAGAGATCGTTTTGTTGTATTGATTATTTCTATAAATTACAGATCCAACAGAATAAACTAGAGGAGAACACGGACACTAGCTAGGACTAGAAAGATTATTCAAAGAAAAATAAACTATAACATAAATCGAACATACCGTAAACCAAAACCGGATTCCGCTGGAAAAAACCTTTCAACTCGTCGGTCTAACTTTCCTAATTGAAGTCGAAACTACGTAGGAAAAGCATGGAGGAAATATGGCGGAAAAACGGCTAAATTTAATCTTTATTATTTGGCAACGGCCTTTTTAATCTCTGACTTCCTGCCTTTTTAACTTAACAAACTTTAAACCTGAACTAATATATGACGCAAAAATTAACATTGACATTGACAGTGTTAATCAATCGTTAACTATTGATGACTATATGCCACTGTATAGTTAACTACAAATCCAATAGAAAAAACCGGAGGAAAACACTGACACTAAAAAATTATTCAAAGCAAAATAAATAGTAATAATCGAAGATACCCTAAACCAAAACCGGATTCCACCAAAAAAAAAATTCCTTTCAACATTCCTTAGTGTTTTTAAACCCAACTCGGACGGTGAACCGGACAACCTTCTGGGTCACCAGGTCACTGAGTCAACCGGGTTCGACCACGGGTCAATTAATTAAAATTTATTTAATATAATTAATATTTATAGAGAATATATAACTATTATAAATATAAAAATAAAAATAATCATACTATATTTACAAAATATGAAGTTTAACAATAATAATAATGTAATTAAAATTAAAATTTTAAATTCAACTAAAAGTCTAAAACCGTAACAAATATTAAAATAGTAGGAGATCGTCAATAACGGAAATAAACTAATAAAACATCGTCAATTCAAAACATTTAATCTCGGTTATTTCTCTCACCATTTCATTCATTCTCCTTAGACGGTGCTGTGAAGTTTCATCAAAATCTAAAACATCAAATGAGTCTAAGAACTACAAAAAGTTCTAAAAATAATTGAATAGAGTGTAAAACTCTACATTTTATTTCAAAATCAAATGATATTTTTTAAAACCTATACCTAGCCGGTTCAACCGGTTTACGGGATCGCGGGTTAATGGCGAGTTTTTGTTGATTTTTCCGGTTTTGAAATTGACGGGTATTAGTACTAAACCCAAACTGGAAAATATCCGGGTCATGGGTTAACTGATCGGACCGGACGGTCCGGATCGGGCGTGAAAACAAGATGAAGTCGAAATTATGCCGGAAAAGCATGCCTCTTTTTTTTTGGTGAGCAGAAAAGCATGCCTCTTTATAACGACTATAGAGTGGCAAAAAAAAAAAATGTTACCATTGGAATTTTTATTTATTTTATTTTATTTTTCCAGTCATTAAAAAGGCAAGGACTATGGTTCGGTTACCATTTTATGCAGAACCGCAGTGGAATAGAACTTCGTCTTCTCTCTGGCAGTGGCGACCATTCACATTGCTACCGTACAAAGCCAAATCCTTCCAATTTCACTTGAGCGGTCTTATTAGGGTTTTACTTCTCCAGACCAAAATCAGTAAAAATGTGCGGTAGGACTCGTTGCACATTGAGACCTGACGATGTCCCAAGAGCTTCTCACCGCCACACCGTTCCTACCCGTTTCCTTCACCTGGACCGGTCTTTTCTCTTTTCTCAATTTCAATTTTCAATCTTTAACCTCTACGAATTCTAAAAACTGTTCCTTTTTGTTGTTAATCAGTTATCGTCCATCTTACAATGTTGCCCCTGGATCCTATATACCTGTTCTGCGTAGAGACAATGAAGTAGTTGGTGACGGTGTTGTTGTTCATTGTATGAAGTGGGGATTAGTTCCAAGTTTCACTAAGAAAACTGATAAGCCAGATTTCTTTAAAATGGTAAAATTTACTGTTTCCAAGTTCTTTTGTTGGTTTTTGGTTTGCCTTGTAAGGTTATAATTCCATTGTGAAAGGACTTTACTGAATCTGTTTTGTTTCTCTGATTGTTGACGTGAGCCTATGATATAGTGAAGATGTTTTTGTTTTGTATATTTTGTAGTTTAATGCTCGGTCGGAATCAGTGGCTGAAAAAGCGTCTTTCCGTCGATTGCTTCCCAAGAATAGGTGCCTTGTTGCAGTTGATGGGTACCTATTATCTCCTCTTTCTTAGAATTTTAATTTATGTTCAACCTGTGTGTGAATCATAGTGTAGTGGAATAAATGTTTTAAATTCTGATCAGTATGTTACTCTTTCCAGTCATTTCATATTTAATCTTTTGGCTCTATGTAAATAATCTCAAGGCTAAAGTCTTGTTATTGCCTTCTGTTTCTGTGAATATTCTTCGAAAACGATATTTTTTGTTATGTAAATGTTTTTGATTCAGCTAGTTTTTGATGAGATGTTACGGTAGTTAGATGTGTACTTTTTTTCTTGATCCATACTCATGTTTGTATCTATATCATAAAAGTCTTGAAAAAGAACTTACAGTGAGATTCGGTTTGAAGGTTTTATGAGTGGAAAAAGGAAGGTTCAAAAAAGCAGCCCTACTACATCCATTTTGAGGATGGGAGGCCTTTGGTATTTGCTGCTCTTTTCGATTCTTGGCAGAACTCAGGAGGTGAACTATTTATCTGTTTATGTTATGCCATGTTGATATTGATTAGGAAACATTTTTTAGACTTCTTGTAACCTTTTCGCAGATGTTTGAAAAGTTTATCTTTTGCAATTGTATATACTCAATCTCTTCCTATCTAGTGCATGAGCTATGAAATTTAAGGTCTGTGGATTGGAAATATGAAGGAAAACACGAAAGTCCTGTTGGACTAATTTAATAAAATTGATGAATTCGTTCTGTGGTTTTAGGTCCTCTTTGGTAGCTTGAATCTCTCGCCCGCTTAATAAAAAAATACTTCTTTCCTTGCAGGTGAGACACTTTTCACCTTCACGATTTTGACAACCACTTCCTCAACAGCCCTCCATTGGCTCCATGGTGAGTAATAGTATTTCTCAGTATCTTATTTATCAAAACATTAACAGAGAAATCAACTTCGAGTATTATATTAGTATTGAGTTGTTTCTATTGTCTTGTTACATTTAATTTGAATAAGCTCCTTTAGAGAAAGATACATTTGTATTTGCGAGTCTGCGGCATGAGAATCTTACATTGCTAATGGGACTGGATTCAGAAATGAACAAGGAAAGGCTGTTTATGCAAATATGCAATGTATTGTTAGTAAATGGACCAGTCCCAAAACCTTGGTGTTAGTTGAATTATGACAGTAGCGTTTCTTATACAACAATGCTTACACTATTAGCTGCTGTTGGTGAAAGTTTTATTGATTTGCCGCAGTCCTGAATTTCGCGCTAACACGTTAGTTTGTTTATTTTTCACGTAAGACAGAATGCCAGTAATTCTGGGTGTCAAGGATTCAATCGACACTTGGTTAGATGATCCCTCAACGACGAAGCTGCAGCCATTACTCTCACCTTATGAAAAATCGGATTTGGTAAGCTTACTTAGTTCCTCTCTTCCTATGTAATAGTGGTCTTTCCTTTTTCACATACTTGAGATTGAACTTGAACTTTCAGGTATGGTATCCAGTAACCTCTGCAATTGGTAAACCGACGTTTGACGGACCAGAGTGTATTCAACAGGTACGGTTAACCAGGTTCCTTTTGTTAGTGTACAACTGAAGGTCTCAAGTTGCGTTAAACATATTCTTAGGATCATGTCTTGGAACTCTCTTAGTACTCATATAGCAAGCTATGTTTTTTTATACTCTGTTCACTTATCATCATTTAGAAATAAGGATTATGCCAACTGCAGATACCGCTAAAGACTGCACAAAATAGTTTGATCTCGAAGTTTTTCTCAACAAAGCCGCCCAAAACAGACGAAGGAGACAGAGAGACCAAATCGACAGTCGCAAATATCTCAGTTGATTTGAAAGAGGAACCTATGGTTGAAGGTTATGAAGAGGCCACATTTTCTAACAGCGTAAAGAAAATTGAAGAACTAGACGGGGAGAAAGATATATCGAATGAAGCCAAAAATATAGGTTTTCAAGAGATTGTGAAAGCAGAACCATTTACTGAAGATAACTCGGCAGTTGCATCCCATCCCGAACCTGTAAAGAATGAATTTGAGAAGGGTACAAATGAAGAAGGCAAATCCCTAAAGACTGGTCTTACTAACGAAACAGGTGAGAGCAATGCCAGTATACCGGCTGAGTCCTACAACCTTGATCTCCAAAGAATCTCAAAAGAAGAACCCGAGACACAAGATGAATTGAATCAGCCGCATGAGGCTGTTGAAGATGAACCAGGAAATGAAAACCAAAAGACAGTTTTAACTTGCCCGACCACGATGGAAGGTGGCTTAGATTTTAGCGAGAAGTCTTCAGAAAAGAGGATGAGTGGGACAAAGCGAGACTATGAGGTATTCTCAGCTCAAGAAAAGCCACGGAAACACTCTGAGAGGTTGCAAAATGTTATAAGTAGTGGGAAACACGGAAGGAACCAAGGAAAGGGGAAATCTAACATCAAAAAACCTAAGCAGACGCAGTCTACGTTACATTTCTTTTTCGATGAGAAATAGTTCGAGTCTACGGAACATCTATGAGAACCATTTTGGGCTACTTTGGTTGTAGATAATGTTAGATAGGTACCGTCGTTTTTGGAATGTTGCTTATATTGTATATCTAGTGTTTGATCTAAGGTAATAGTATTATGAATGAATTGGGTTTTTAATGTCCTTGGTGGATGGTTATTATTAAATTTTTGTTGTGTTTCAAATTTTTTCAAACAAACAGAAGCATTAAGTGTACAAAAGGTTTTTGGTTCAATATAATTTTTGCATTCAATTAAAGAAGGCCTCGAACTCGAGTCTCAAATGGTTGCGTCTCTTTTGTCTTAAATCTCACACTTTCACACTTTCATCACTTTTATCTTAAAAATGAAAAACAAATCTTATTGAAAAAAAGACTTTCAACAAAAAAAAAATAATGGGCTTTTATGACAGCCTATTTTTATAAACCCTAAAGATTGTTTTATTTATAAACCCTAATGTTTTTTTTTCTTCTAAATTTACAATCGAAAACCTAAAAACCCCTTACAATATGTTATTCCCAACTTTTTTTCATCCGTTCTTAGAAATCTACAAGACCTAAAAACTAGTACTACATATTTCTCCCAGGCCAAGACTGCTGAACATCAATTGGACTGGCCAAGGCTATACAGACTGTGCGCTTTTGGCTGTCATTTTCTCGACTATTAAAAACGTTTATTGGCTTTTATGATAGTCAATTTTTGCAAACACTAAAGCTTTTATATTTTAAACCTACTACAACCTTTCGTTTTTTCCGCCGTTTTCCTACATCTACAAACGAAAACCTAAAAAAATTCTAAATCTAACATCTAAATTAACATTTAGTATCATCTAATTTCCATTTGTAAGTGAGTAATAGAGTTTAACCCGCGGTACACCTCGGAGCTATATTTTTTTAGAAAATCAAAGATTTTTTTGTTGAATATTATCTATACATATAATCTATTGTTTTGTTTGATTTAAATGTACTTATATATGTATATATTATACCGCGTATTGATTTTTACACTAAAAATTTTAAATTTTAAGTTGTATTTGTTTTGTTAATATTTTTTGTTTTGTTTAGTGTTTATGAATTGTATTAGTGTATTTGTTTTTGTCAACCACACATTAATTAAAAAGTAACCACACAATTATTATATAATTGTATAATTGTATTTTGATTGTCAATTCTAAGATTCCACCGTGGTATACCATCCCGTATGAATATCAACTCAAACCCGTCTCACCATATAACCCCGTCTTGTGAAATTAAACATCATTTTCTTATATTTATTTTTAATAATATTTTTTATTTAAAAAATATATAATTCAGGTTCATTTAAAAGTTTGCTTTAAATGGTTTCCATAATATATATATTTTTATTGTTATAGAGTTCAAATATTATTAATATTATACACGTTTTGTTATACATAAAATCTCATATTACTTAGTTTATATATTAATATTTTAAAATATACTTTAAAATATTATGAGTCTCTTTCACGATAAGACCCTTTTGTTTTTTCTTTTAGAAAATCTGAACAGAGCCACTGCATCTTCTTCTCTTCAATCTCACTTTCTTCTTAAATCCATAAAATTTGTTCCGATCGAAATATTTGTTATCAATTATTCCTCCAAAATCAATAATTCCAAAATTTTGATTTTATTTCTTTAGTTCTTGAGATGAAGTTGAATAACCAAAAAGATACATCAGAGAAGCTAATGTGGGCACATAATTTATCCGGATCCGGTTCACCGATCCGACCCGTATCCAAACTAATGGTCAGGCTGCTCCTTCTCGTCTCCGTCTCTAACGTTGTCTACACACTAAAGCTCATCTCAAACTGCTGTAATCAAAAGTTACACCTCTCCATCAGCTTCATCACTCCCACATCCGTCGCCGCACGGGGTTCCAGCACGGTGGTTTCTGGAATCACCGGGTTGGGGAGGCTGTGGAAACAGAAAAAAACGTACATCAACACGGAATACAAATAAAGTTTGCTGACAAAGGTGTGTTATCACGATATAGAAAATATGTAGGGGATGGTCTGATGAGAGGTAAAGCTAAAGAGTATATATAGTCGCAAGACAATTAGGTTAATAATTTCTTGGTGGTCAAGGAAAATTTAATTGCAACCTTAACTAAATCTAAATGGGATTCAAATATATCTTATCGGATTTTTAGGAATATACCTAGAAATCCGACTTTTAATTGTAGTAATAGTTTCTTTAAAATCGTTGCTATGAATATATTTTTGTAGAGAAGAATTAAGTATTGTCTATATTTTTAGAAAGATTGTGTCGAGATTTTCGGAAAATAGGTTTAATCGAATTTGATTTTGTTTGGAATATACCAGTTTTATGCGCCTTAATTAATAATAAATATGTTACTTTAAACGGTTTTTATGTAGATATTGGATGGAAGAGATCTTTAAAATTGATCAATATAATTAAATTTTGTGGGTTATTAGAAATTATAGAGATTTTGAATTTTTGTTTATGGAATCATACATATAAAAGTAAGGTTTCACTCTCTACTTATTGGTCTAATTGGCAATGTAACTTAACTAGAATTTAACCCGCGGTACACCGCGGGACTATATTTTTTTAGAAAACCGAAATTTTTTTTGTTAAAGATTATCTATACATATAATTTATTGTTTTTTTATTTATTTAAACGTACTTATATATTTTTATATTATACCGCGGATCGATTTTTTATACTAAAAGTTTTAAATTTTAAGTTGTATTTGTTTTGTTAATATTTTTTTGTTTTGTTTAGTGTTTATAATTGTATAATTGTATTTTGATTTTCAATTCTAGGATTTCACCCGTGATATACCGTCCCATATAAATATCGACTCAAACCCATCTCACCATATAACCCCGTCCTGTAAAATTAAACATCATTTTTGTTATTTTTGTTTTTAATAATATTTTTTTATTTTAAAAATATATAATTCAAGTTAATTTAAAAGTATGCTTTATAAGGTTTCCATAATATATATATATTTAATTGTTATAGAACTCAAATATATCTACTCGGATTTTTAGGAATATACCTAGAACTCTTACTTTTAATTGTAGTAAATATTTTTTTAAAAAATCGTTGCTATGAATATATTTTTGTAGAGAATAAATAAGTATTGTCTAGATTTTTAGAAATATTGTATCAAGATTTTTGGAAAATAATGGATTGATTGGAGGGAGTAAATATTTTGAATTAAATGTGGTGAATTATAAGAAAGTAAAGAGATATCGTCATATTAATAGGCTAAGAAAACGTGTTAATGTATTGTATTTCTTAAATCTGTTTGTAAATTTGAAACATACTAAATCATTGCTAAGAGATACTTTTATTTCCTAGATCTGTTTGGCATAACTTGTAAATACATTCCAACTTTAGAATTTATTTTAAAAATTTATCTATAGATATAATTTATTATTTTGTTTGATTTAAATGTACATATATATGTATATATATTATCTCGCAGTACACCTCGAGTCGATTTTTTATAACTAAAAATTTTAAATTTTAAGTTATATTTGTTTTGTGAATATTATTTATTTTGTTTAGTGTTTAAAATTATATAATTGTATTTGATTGTTTATTCTAGGATTTCACCCATAGTATACCGCCCCGTATTAATATCGATCCATACATGTCCCACCATATAACCCCATCCCCTGAAATTAAACATCATTTTGTTATATATATTTTTAATCTACATATACATTTTACAGGGTTTTTTTGCATTAATTCATTTGGATCCGGGGTTTACCCGGTTTAATCATATTCGGATCTAGGATAGTTTTAAGGAATGTTGTAATAAAAAAACGTCATTAATTCTTAAATTACCCATTTAAACTCTATTTCCTTAACTTCTTCCCACATTAATTGGTTCTTTTTTTCTATAATCTCTATTCGGAGATTTTTTTCTCTCAATTAATTACTCCCAACGACACAATCTCTAAAATATCTCAACAATCCTCATTTCATTTCTATTTAAGTTAATATTTTGAAATCAAAAACGATTTTCACATATTTCCCAAAATTCTAGCCACAATCTTCCTAAAAATCTACACTATATTTATTTCTTCCAAACAAAAATATTCATATCGAGTAATTTAAATATTTACTACTATACAAAATCGAAATTGCAGCATATTCCTAAAATAAATCGATACAAAGATTTGATTCGAATTTAGTTAAGGTTGCAAAATATTTTCCTTGGCTACCACGAATTTCGTAACCTAATCGTCCCAGGCCTATATATACTCTTTCGCTTCACCTCTCATAACACCATGGAACACACGAAACATTTTTTGTTTTCTATTTGCAGGAAGTTATGGAATACTCTACTGAAATTTTGAGAGATCCAATGAATTTCAGCAAGGTATAACTATAGATCCTAAAACTCTTTATTTCAGTTTAATATTTGATGCTTATAGGCTTTTTGTTTGGTTGTAGATACTTCATAAAATCAAGCCTGGAAAGAAAGCTAACACCAACTCTTCACCTCTAAAACATCTTCAGAATTTGTTTTCTCAAAACCAAGAATCATCCAGCTCAAGAATGATGTACGGTTGTTTTTTTTTTCCTTTATTTCTTAAAAGCAGAGTAATCCTTATTCAAACTCTTTTCCAGGTTAATAATAGCAGATGAGATGGATTACTTGATCACAAAAGACCGAGGAGTCATGTATGATCTTTTAATGCTTACAACTTTGCCAATTTCAAGGTGTATACTTTTAGGTACTGTCTTTACGGTCACAGCTACGATTTATGTATTCATTTCCTCTGTTCATATGCAATTGTGACTTACTATGTCGTTTTTGATTGCCAGGTGTAGCAAATGCAATAGACCTTGCATATCGTTTCCTTCCAAAATTGAAGTCCCTTAATTGTGAAAATTTTTAAACAGTCTTCCATGTGCGAGATGCAAGCAAAAGTCGTATAAGAAATGGGAGCTACTCAAGGTTTGGGGCTCTTTCGTTTCTTTGCTTCAGTGTTGGCTCGAGACTATCTTTGAATTCGATATAATAGGACTCTGTTGATTGTCTAGATTATTTTTACGAAATTAAATTTCTATTTGAAAATTAAGATTGGAATCAACGGTGAGTTCCGGAACTTTAGTGGATTTAGATGCTTTTAAGGTTTTTATTCATACATTGTTTGTGTGATTTTTTTGAATGGATAATTACTTCTTTAGTAGATTGTTTGTTGGTCTTTTCATGTGTCTAATTGGGAATCTCAGGTTTTTTGTTTCTCTTCTTTACTATAACCTGTTTATGAATTTGGCTTTATAAGTTTCTCTAATAAATTCTTCATTTGTTGGTGCAGTCTCTTTCTCCTCGAATATTTGGCCATTAAGCTGCAGGGAGAGTTACTTCTGTCTGTAACCTCATTTTATAAGTTATGTAAGCATAGGAACAAGTTAAGAAAATCAACTCCATTTCGTATGTTGAATGTGATGAGGTATTGAGTGTTCTAACCATCTAATGTTGTCCTTAGTGTGTGATTTAGCAGCATTGTTGCGGTGTTTCGTATAGGACTATTGTAACTAGCTTTGTCAGCTTAGGAACAGACCTTACCAGTTAGTTGAGAGGTGACGGTTTATAGTAGAGCGAGGAGACTGTGCTGCATTCTGGATTTGTCTAGGGTCTTGGTTTAGGCATTGAGGCATCAGTGAAGAGTTAAAGAATTCTATTGTTAATAGTCGCTTCTATGGTGTACTTCTTTGTGAATTGAGTAAAAAAAAAGAGTTTACCGGTTTAAATCCTAGCACTGTGTCTATGGATGGGTCTGCATTATAGTGGAGAGCATTGGAAAAGGCGTAACCGAGTTTGAAAAAGGAGATCACGTGCTCGATGTATTCACTGGAGACCTGTCGGCATTGCATATCTGGGGAAAGTAACATGCGTCAAGTTCTTGGAATGGAGAGGAAAGGTTTGATGCTGATTAAAAGACACGCTTCTCATTTATTTGAGGGTTTATAATATGATTGTGGAGCTTTTAGTCTATATACTTATTAAAATCTATTGATTCATTTCATATGGTTGCTTTAATATTCGTTCTTTAACAAACTCATTTTGCTATTTTACGTACTATAAACCAAACTCATGTTGGTAATAAATAATTTGGTTAGTTATAAATTAGGTTAACCCCCTAAAAACATTATTACCAAACATATAAAGATTATTTATGTATACTGAATAATATGTTGTTTTAGATTATTACTATGCAATTTACTCATAATCATTAATAATGAGGACAACATTTTTTTTTCCTCGATGAAATATCTAAAGTCAAGAATGAATATATTCAAACCTAAAACAAAAAATATTCAAATTATATTCGCCATACATCGATACTTAATGATTTGTATGTTTTCGTATCTATATTTTAAAATTTAAACGTAAAACATACTTATCGTACACTATATAATATATAGATATATATGTATATTTAAAAAACACAAAATGATAGTTTATATCTATAGATAATCTTCAAAAAATGTAAATTTAATTTTTTTTAAAATATAGCTCCGTAGTGTACCGTGGTAATGGACTATATAATTTTCTCTATCTCTATATTTTAAAAAATGAATTAAAATATACTAATCCTACAATATATAGATATATACATATATCTATATACATACATTTATATATATGTAAAAGAAAAACCTTAAAATAAAAAATTTAATTTTTTATTTAATAAAGATATAGGCCCGCGGTGTACCGCGGGTTAATTTCTAGTCTATATTTACATTTTTGGAGTCGTTAGAGATATGTAGATTAGGAATATCAAAAATGATAATTTGGTATTAATTAAATGCTCTCAAAAATATCGTAGGTAATATTTTAGAAACTACCATTTGAGTTAATATAGAGATATTTTGGCAATATTGTTATACGGCAAATCTTAATCTTTAAATATGAAAAAATAATTAAATACAGTGGCATGGACTCGTAAATACATCCCAACTCCAGGATTTATTTACTAAATGTACTCCAAAAATGTATATATAGATTTTTTTTATTTTTAATTTAACCATAAATAAAACACATTTAACTCACACTTTAATATAAAAACTGAAATCATTAAAATTATACATTAACTATATTTTCAACTCAATTTTATTCAATACACAATAAATTAGAATTGTAACTCCCATAATTGTTTTTAATAATTGTAACTTATCTCCATTCTCATCACTTCTCATCACCAACTCCCATAATGTTTTTGTTAATGCTCACACTAAATTGCAACAATACTTTAAATACAATTAATACAAAATGAATTCTACACAATGAATTCTTTGAAATGTAACATCTATACTAGTATTTTTGCAACACTTTGGTGACGGGTGGGTAAAAATGCTTCTGGGTTAATCGGATATCCGACCCGTTTTTTAAAATCCTTCACAAAAAATTTGTTGGGTTGGGTTATATTTAACCCAATTCATACACCGGATATTCCATATTTAATAATTTAGATATTTAGAAGATTTGATTAAGATTTAGAATTATGATTCTGCTATCATCTTTGTTTGATTTTTTTTTAACTGTTTTGAATCATCATATAATACATATAGTAAAAAAAAAATCAATTTTTTTTCTGCATATACTGTGATTCGAAATTTTAAAAACGGACATATATTATCTAATTGACGAAAATGTGTGTTCAACGTTCTACATCGATTAAAATATTTAGAGAATGATTCAGAATCATATCATAAATAAGATCAACATTAATAAAATAAATGAGTTTTTTGGCCGGATGGGTTTGGCGGGACGGGTTTTTGAATCAACAATAATAAAAAGATTAAAATATCATTAATCCTCCGCTTCAATACGGATTAAATCCTTCTTTTTTTTTAATACCACCAATATTAGACATATTAAATCAGTCTCATTTAGAAAAGATTGTATAAAACCAAAAATTGTCTCGTGGTATAATGTTACTTAATAAAAATATTTATAAAATTTTAAATATCATTAACATGCAGCTTTAATACATATTAAATCTTCAGTTTATTAAAATATAAATGTCTTAGAGAATGATATGATTTGTAAACTTTTATATATAATAAATAATCATTAAATTTTAAAATAAAAACAAATCACGGGACGGGTTAAGAAATTACGGAACGAGTTATATTTCGGAAAGGATTTATATGGCGGACGAATTTGAATCAATATTTATATACCGCTTTAATACGGGATAAATCCTCAATTTATTAATAATTGTTTCGTCGACTCGTGGTATACCGTTACTTAATAACAATTGTAAACTATAATATAAATAAATATGTTATAACGAGATACAATTTACAAAATATTTTTATACTAACTTTAAAATTAAATCATCCCGCGGTGTACCGCGGGTTAAAATCTAGTAACTTTTATGATATAGATACAATTAACTTACTCATAAATGACATTTAAACATAATTGTTAAAGTTGAATAGTTTTTAAACGTAAATATGTTGTCTTATATAAATAATAATATACACATATCATTAACCATCATATTCCAAATTTCATAATATTGATAAATTTTATAAAAGTTTCTATTATAATCCGACTAATGGTGTTTCAATATTACTTTTTTGTCAATTTTATAAGAGACTGTGAAAAGGAGATGACATGTAACCAAGAAACCATACTCACAATCAATCGTATGTGCTATTTCAGAGGTCTTTTAAAAAGAGCGAGTAGAGAAACTCGAAGTTTGTAATGCAACAAGATATATTAAGGTTGATTTTCTTTGTCCAAAATAATAATTTATATAAACCTAAATTTTGATTGACTCAAAATAAATTTGATATTTTTGAAGTGAAATTAAGAAGAAAATCAAGAAGAATAATGATGAGTAGAAGAAAAATACAATTAAGTATGCTTCGAAACAGCATAAGTGTTAAGTGGTAGTGGAAGCATACGCTTAAATTGTATAAAAGAATAATTCATCTCTCTTCACTTATCTCTTACAATATAATACATCTCCATTCCTACACCTATTTCTTAAACAGTAAAAGAATTTACAGAATAAATTATTTAATTTGTTATACATTTCTCAAATAAATTATGCTTTTACAAGTAGCATAAAATTGTTATTTTATTAACGGAGAATAAACTAATAAAATATTGTTTAACATTTGTTACGTCATTTATGTGATTTTAATTATTTCCATTAAGTAGATAAACAACTTAGAATCAAGTTGTATCAAAATATAACGGTAGACTCAATTCAAAACTCAGCCCAAACCCAATCATATATATGAAAGTTGGCCAATTCTCTCCATATGAGTGCCACATCTTCACGAAGAAAATGACATGTGTCATTCTATACTATTTAAATTAAAAAATTAGCCAAGTTAAATGAGAAAAAAAATCAAAAGATCTTCATTGCATTAAATCCTCCATCAATCCTACTCTTAAGTGATTTATTCAAAATAATTTAACAAATACAAAATATGTTAATAAAAAATACTACTTTCATTATACTCTTATTTTATTAAAAAAATTCTTTTATGAATGGTCACTATTCGATAATGACTGAAACTTTTATTTTTTGTTGTAATTTAGTTGTTAGCTACCTAAACTCTTAATAGTTTAGTAATTTTAGCTTGAGTCTTGCTCACTATTACATTTTGTTGTTCATATATATCTTATCATATGATTTTCTCTCTTTTTATTTTTGTGTCTTATGGTAATTAGTAACATTGACATAAAAAAAATTTCAAGTGATGGGCCTTTGAGACGTTACATACCAAAAATTCAAGACACGACTTTTCTCTTATATGGGTATATGCAATGGTAGAAGATCTAAAAATGTTGACATAAACAACATTTTAGTTTTTGCTTTCTTTTTCTTATTTTCATGTGAAAACTCTTGACATCTTGTTCAATTGATGTCTATCTAGTATCTACTAATGAGTCTATCACGATGTGGTTGGAGTACTAGATCAGGAGAGTACACAGAACAAGAAATTGTATTTATAATCAAGTTAGGTGAGTTTCACATCACACAAATAACATAATTACATATAATTGTATAAAAATATCCTATATTATTGTTGTATGTTCATGATGCTGAAAAAATATTAGGATCTTAGAAATATAAATAATAAAATTTATACATGAAAATAAATCTAAGCATACAAATTGTAACTACATAAGATGAATTTAATTTAATTGATTACACAATAACAAATAAAAAAGTAAGAAAAAAATAGAAACAAGAACAATCAACAGAATTTGTTCGTAATAATTTTTAAAACAAACTCAAGCATAGAGTTGTAAGTATAAATTCCTTGTTGGTGTTACATCTAAACAACAAATTCCACAAATTCTCTTGAGTGCTTGAGAACATAAAAACAAAGAATAATAAGTCCAATAAAAACCTTCATACGCATTTCTATGCCTTCTATGTCCATTTATAAAGACCATTAAAAATTTCATTTAATTATATCAACAAATCTTATGATATAACTATAACAAGGATCTAGATATGGATTTACACACTAGACCTTTTTGTTTTTTGTTGAAAAAAAGTCTGATAGGCCAAAGGAGAGCTTTATTTCGTGGGCCTTATCTTTCTATTAGTCTCAAATGTAGGCATTAGAGTTCTCACTCTTTTTCTATAAAACAGGAAGATGAAACGTTCGTGCGTTGAGAAAAAAAAAGAATCTAAACAAATACAAAAAAAAAAAACAAATCGAGAGAAAATGGGTATCTACTGGTCCACGTTCCTCTCCTCTGTCCGACCACCTCCGCCTCCTCCGCCACCACCACCGCCACCTGCGCCACCGCAGAACCAGTTTCTGGAGCTCGTTGAAGCCGGAGTCCAAATCTGCATTGTGGCAGTCATTGCAATCGGAATCTTCCGTGCGGCAAGTGGAGCTCCGGTGATTGTCTATGCACGTCGTAGGAGTGACATCTAGGACATGGGGTTTTACTAGATTCTTGCGTAGATGATGATTTCAACGAAAGGTAGTATTTTCTAAAAGAATTAATTAGAGTCAGTCTTTCATTAGTGTTTGTAGTAAAAGTCTAGAAAATCTCGATTTACATATAAGAACAACCTAAGGTGAAGAACTCTAAAGATTAATCATAACATGTAAACGATTTAATAATTCATCTAAATCCCTAATGAGAATCCCTAAACCTAACAGGGTGATTACTCAGACATGGTTAATGAAACAAAAAACGTTTGTATAAATTGCAAATAAAAAATCAAAAGAAGAATAGAGTTTAGAATAAATCTTCTCTCTACACGGATTTGAAATCTCTGAAAGTAGCTCTCTCCAATTATCTTCCAAAAGATTGAAGCTCAGAGAATTACAAAGCCAAAAGCAAGATAATGAATAATAAAAACCCTAATAACTATTTATAATGTCTCAAAAAACGTGCAGGGACTAAAGTTGCAAATAGAGAAGTCTTCTGGATTGATTCTTCGGGCTTTAAAACTCGTAAACCGTCGAGACTTTTGCTAGGCCTCGTGTGGTGTCGATCGACACCAGGGGGTGTCGGTCGACATTCATGCCTTGGTCTGATACTAAATTCGTTTTTTCAGCTCTTAATCTCTTGTTTAACTCGAGAATGGTTCCTTATCTCAAAATTTGTCTCGAACGTGTAAAAACCTGAAAATACTCAAAAAGATTCTAGAAACAACAAAAAGACTTTAAAACTGGCGCATATATCATGGCTAAAATCGGTAAAATCCGTGATATATATCAGTTAGGTAGCAAACATCTAAACTGTAAATTTTGTCATTATCGAATAATGATCATTGATAAATTAAGATTAGTAAAATAAGAAGCGTATAATAAAAATAATAGTTGATACATTAGCAAAAAAATTTACTTTTTTATTTTATTTGAGAAAATCAATTAAAAGTGGTATTGATGGAGGGTTTCATACAATTGAGGACTTTGATTTTTCTTCACTTAATTTTGTTAATTTTTCTATTAAATTAATACAAACTGACACATGTCATTTTATCATGTGATGATGTGGTACTCATATGAAGAGAGTTGGTCAACTTTCATATATAACTTTCATATTTTTCATATATTCTGTTGGTCATAAATCCTCACATTTAATACCTACATACTTGTCATAACATGACCAAACATCACCATCGAACATTAACATAAATCTCAATCATAACATCACATCATATATATGAAAGGAGGCTATCTCTCTCCATCATTCCGCCACGTCAGCATTTTAGGCTATTCTAGAGCTGACACATCAGCTTTCTATTCTTCCAATCAAAACATTTCATTAATAAGATTCAGCTTTTATTTTTTACACATCATCATCTTTTAATTAGAATTGTCAAATGGGGAAAACATAATAGGCCATGACGGATGGGCCATATGGATTTGAAAATTTATTTCACAAGTTAATAATATATTTATTAGTTAATTATATATATTATTTAATTTTACATATTTATTTCTACTAATACCAACTTATTTGGTTATTTTATGTTTTTTTCAATGAAATTATTTTATTGGTTTTATATACTCCAAAGTTTTTTTCGCTAATTTTTGTAATCTTAACTCAAAATATGAGTGGATAATAGTATAGTGGATTAGCTAATGGTTTGAGTAAGTTCTTCTCTTAAATTTTTGATCTATATATGACACTGAGGGTGAAGAGTACGTAAGGTCATCAAATTTTTGAGGTTCTATAATCCCAACATTACCATCTATAAAATTTGTTTAGGACAAAGATTATTTACGGATTGTGTGAGTGATGCATTGTTGAGTATATTGGTGGAAAATGTATTTTAATATTAAGAGTAGTTGTTCATTGCATGAGTAAATGATTAGAATTAAAAATTACATTTATCAAAATATAACATCAAGTAAATCAAAATTTAAAAAAAAAAACGGAAAAAACCCGTGGCGTAAAGCGGGTGATCAACTAGCAACAAGAACAATCAAAATAATTTGTTATTAACAAATTTTAAAACATACTCACGCGTAGCGTGGGTATTCATCTAGTAATATATGAAAGTTGGTCAACTCTCTCCATATGAGTGTCACATCATCACATAAGAAAATGACATGTGTCATTAAACATTATTTAAATAAAAAATTAACTAAACTAAATGATATAATATTAAAACTTCTTTATTGCATTAAATCCTCCATCAATTCTACTCTTAAGTGATTTGTTAAAAATAAAATAAAAAACAAAATTATATTAAAATAAAACCAATACTTCATTATACTCTTCTTATGTTACTAAATGGTCACCGCTCAATAATGACTGAAACTTTATTTTTGTTGTAATTTAGTTGTTTGTCACTTAACCTCTTATTTTACGTTTTGTTCATATATGACTTATCATATGGTTTTCTCTCTTTTTACTTTTGTATCTTATGGTAAATTGGTAACATTGACATGTAAGTTTTTCAAAAGTCATAGGCCTTTGAGATGTTAGATATAGCAAAAAATTTAAGACACGACTATTTCTCTTGTATGGCGATATGCAATGGTAGAAGATGTAAAAGTGTTGATTTCAATGACACTTTAGTTTTTGATTTCTTTTTCTTATTTTCATATGAAAACTCATGAGATCTTGTTCAATTTATATCTATACAGAACTTAATAATAAGTCTGTCACGATATGGTTGGAGTACTTCATCAGGAGAGTACACAAAACAAGAAATTGTATTTATAATCAAGTTAGGCGAGTTTCAAACCACACAGAAAACATAATTATATGCATATAATTATCTAAAATTATCCTATATTGTTGTTGTATGTATTCATGATGGTGAAAAATGAAAATATATTAGGATCTTAGAAATATAAATAAACAAATTTATACATGAAAATGTATAAATTGATATTACAAGTCAAAAATAAATTTAATCATAAAAAGTTGTAACTACATAAGATGGATTTAATTTATTAACTACACAATAACAAATAAAAAGTAAACATAAATTAGCAACAAGAACAATCAACATAATTTTTTCTTAACAATTTTGTGAATGGGTATCTACTAGTCCACGTTTCTCTCCTCCGTCCGACCACCTCCGCCTCCTCCAATTGATGGAAGGTTTCATTGAGGACTTCTGATTTTTCTTCACTTAATTTTGTTAATTTTTCTATTTAATTAATGCAAAATGACACATGTCATTTTCTTGTGTGATGATATGTCACTCATATAGAGAGAGTTGGCCAACTTTCATATATATGAATAGGAACATTGAGCAATACGTTCTTGTAGCCGTCCAAGTAGGGTTTCATGTAAAAAAAGATCAGTTGTTGATCGCTTGGTACAAATTGATAACCTAGCGGTAAAAGGTAAGTTAGCATCGATGGAGGAGGCATGTTATCAGCTGCCAAAGAAGAAGAAAAAAGATTCTCCGACGGTGGTTGCGGTTGCGGTTCCGGCGAACATCTTTCCTTGCGCTTGTTTCTTCCATGCATGAGTAAACTTTGAAGCGTTAACAAAAATATAATATATAATTCGTGAGATTCAACTTAGTTAATGTTTCTTGATTATTTATAATGGTGTAACAACAAAATTAATTGAGATAAAATCAAAAGTATTGTGTTAAATCCTCCATTAATCCATTTCTTAAATGATTTTTTCAAAATAAAAATAAAATTATAAAATTATTTTAATAAATTAATTACTACTTTCATTTTACTTTATTATTTTTCTAATTTTTTTTTAAATTTAATTGTCAATAGTCATCACTCGATAATGACTAAATAATTATTTGTGTTGTAGTTTAGTTGTTTGCTACCTAATATCTTATTAGTTTAGTAATTTTACCTTGAATATTCTTTTATTATTACGTTATGGTTTATATCTTATCATTGACATTCTCTCTTTCAATTTTTGTATCTTATGATAAATTCGTAACATTGACATGCAAAAGTTTTCAAGTAATAGAATTTTGAGACGTTAGACATACCACAAAATTCAAGACAAATTCATTTCTCTTATATGACTATATGCAATAGCATAAAATCTAAAAGTGTTACTTAAATAACTCTTTAATTTTTGTTTTCTTTTTCTTTTTTTCATACGAAAACTCTTGAGATCAAAATATCTTATATTCTTCTTGTTGTGTGTATTCATAATAGTGAACAAATATTATAATCTTAGATATAAAAATAATCAGACTATACATGAAAATATATAAACTGATATTTAGAGTCAAAAACGAATCTAACAATAAAAATTGTAAGTACATAAGATGAGTCTAATTTTATTAACTATAAAATAACAAAAATAAAAATAAACATAAATTAGCGACAAAAATAATTAACATATTTTTATCTTAACAATTTTCGAAACAAACCCACGTGTAGTGTGGCAATTCATCTAGTATTTATAACATTTTGTTATGATATTTGCATCAAGTAGAAAATAATAGAAAATTTGTTGTATTACCATTATATTTAAATTCTTAAAAATGCAACAATAACTTTTAAATTTGGATAAATTTAGAATATCAACTTTACTATTATAATATAAATTATAAATTGAAAACGATGTAACTTAATATTCATAGTAGGGTTTAATATTTGGGAGACTCACAAAAATGCCCCTTTTTCAATACCCCTTTTCAAAAATGCCCCATTTGACTGTCCATTTTTAAAAATACCCCTTTTTATATACAAAATGACTAAATTACCCTTCTTTTAATAAAAGATATCACAAATATATAAGGAAATATAACAAAATTAGGTCCATAAAATACAAAATATTTTTTGGAGGGAAAAGTGATCCCGCAATTTTTCCCGCCAAAACACTTGTAAAAACTTGTAAAACCTTTAAAATACCTTGTAAAATTTTCCCGTAAAATTTTTTCCCGCCAAAAAATTTTCCCGCCAAAAAAATTTTTTTGCGGGAAAAGTGATTCCGCAATTTTTTTGGCGGGAAAATTTTTGGCGGGAAAAATTTATAAGGTATTTTAAAGGTTTTTTACAGGGTATTTATAAGGTTTTATAATGTATTTTAAAAGGTTTTACAACGTATTTATAAGGTATTTATAAGATATTATAAGATTTTACAAGCTATTTTATAAGGTTTTACAAGTTATAAAGTTTTACAAGTTTTTTATAAGGTTTTACAAGGTACTATACCTTGTAAAACCTTTTAAAATACATTGTAAAACCTTACAAAACACTTGTAAATACTCTGTAAAACCTTTAAAATACCTTGTAAATTTTTCCCGCCAAAAAAATTGCGGAATCACTTTTCCCGCAAAAAAAAAATTTTGGCGGGAAAATTTTTTGGCGGGAAAAATTTTTACGGGAAAATTTTACAAGGTATTTTAAAGGTTTTTACAAGTGTTTTGGCGGGAAAATTGCGGGATCACTTTTCCCGCCAAAAAATATTTTGTATTTTGTGGACCTAATTTTGTTTCAAATAAGGGTAAAATGGTCATTAAAAATTAAAAGAGGGCAAACTTAAAAATGGACTCTCAAAGGGGGCATTTTTGAAAAGGGGTATTGAAAAAGGGGCATTTTTAACAATTTCTCTTAATATTTTCACATTTTAACAAAATAAGTATCATTTATATATACGTATTATATTACTACAATCATTAATTTTATCATCAACACTCTTAAAAATTCTAATTGGCATCAAATATTGTATTGATTAAAAGTAGTAATATACTCTTAATTATTTTTAGAAAAACATAAATATCATTGTGTATAGATGAATATAATTCAAATTTTATAGAAAAAAATCAAATTTGAATTTACTGTCATTCATTTATTTATTTTCTCTTAAATTTAAATTCAAACAAAAAAACTAAGTAAAATAAATACCAAACATATAACATAGTATGCAATAAGCCGCGAGTATCGCGGCTAAATAACCTAGTATTAAATATGGCGATAAACTTCAGAGATATATGCGGGAATATTAGTGGATTGATTGGAGGGTAAATAATTTGAATTAAATTTGGTGAATTATAAGAAAGTAAAAGAGATATCGTCATATTAATTAGGCTAAGAAAACGTGTTAATGTGTTGGTTTTTATTTTCTAAATCTGTTTGTTTATATTGTCTAACTAATTGATGTTGATTTTGTTTTATTGTTTTATCAGGAAATTTCGGAGATATCCAATTGCCAGCAAAACGGGTCAATCGATTGAAAAAAAAAACGATCCACCAGTGGCATAACTTGTAAATACATCCACACTCCAGGATTTTTTTACTAAATGTACTCCGAAAATGTAAATATAAATTTATATATTACATGTGCATTGTTTATTCAAAAAAAATGTGTGAGAGAATCTGAAAATACCTATTGAAGACGGAGTGCCATATACTAGATTTGTCAAAAGATTAAAGAAAACAATGAAAATTTATTAAACAAAAAGCTGGTGAATGAAAGAGGATATCAAAACCAAAAGAATATTGAAGAATATTGAAGACTACGCCGATGACAAAGAAACGCATAGAACAAAGGGTGAAAATGAAAGCTTCAACCACTTAACCAGAGGTCTGCCTCAATCTTCTCTTGTAGCCATCGCCAAATACGAATTGAAACGACCCTCCTTTGTAACACTACAAGGAAGTATCAAATTTAGTATTAAGAATATATCAGTTCTTGTTTTTTGTATGAACAAGACTTAACCCTTATCACCCGAAATCAACCCTCATTAAGGGTAATTTTGTCTTTCTACCATTGAGGAGTATTTGAGACTAAATTTGGAGCTTGAGGAGCCCCTGAGAATTTGTTCCTTGATACCCTTAGCTTAATAAATTTCCATTGCAATTTATGATATAAATTTGTGAACCAAGTTTTTTTTGATACGGGTCGCTAGTTTTGGCGACCGATTTTACCGGTTTAATTTAAATCCGGTTTCTGAGTTAACTCGGATTCTAATCTACCCTGACCTGAACCAACAACGCTTTGAAATCGAAAGAACAGAGACACACAAATCAGAACAAGAACTTCGCCCAAAATCGGATTTGCTCTGTTTCAAGACAAGAAATCGAGATATCGAATCCAATGACTTCTTCGAAATCTCATTACAAGGAGAAAATTGCTCGTCGGAGGTCAGAAATCTTCACTTTCCTCTTCCTTTTTCTTCAAAAGCTAGGGTTTGTACACAAAAACATCAAAATTCGTCACTTTTTTCTTTACAGGGAAGAGAAATTAGAGGAATCCGATAATCCAAAGTACAGAGACCGTGCTAAAGAACGAAGAGAGAATCAAAATCCTGATTATGATCCATCAGAGCTTGGTTCTTTCCACGCCGTTGCTCCTCCCGGAGCTGTCGATATACGGTAACACTCTTTTTTTTCCCGATTACTGCATTATCTTTTATAAATCCTAAATCGGGTTTCTCTAATTTTTTTTTTTTTTTTTGTGTAGTGCTGCTGATGCACTTAAGCTATCTATTGAGAACAGCAAGTATCTTGGAGGTTTGTCTTCGGTTTACAAATTTGTTCGAAATCAGTGTTATTCGAGGTGCTTATGTTGTTTTTAATAATATGGTTAGGTGATGTTGAACATACTCATTTGGTTAAGGGGTTGGATTATGCTCTGTTGAATAAAGTACGAAGCGAAATCGTCAAGAAACCTGATGGTGAAGATGATGGTGGCAAGACTAGGTAGTTTTTGGGTTATACTTGTTGGTTTATTGACTCATTTAGCTTGTTTGTTTGAAGTGCAATTTTTTTTTTTCCCGTTGACAGTGCGCCTAAGGAAGATCAGCGAGTTAGTTTCCGAACCATGGCTGCAAAGGTATGTCATTTTGCTCTGAATTTTGCAGGTAAGGAGCAAGGTTTGGGATGTAGTTAACGCTTGATCTTTTTTGTTTCTCATGTCTTTGATATGTTTCAGTCAGTTTACCAGTGGATTGTTAAGCCTCAGACTATCATCAAGTCTAATGAGATGTTTCTTCCTGGTAGAATGACATTTGTCTATGATATGGTACTGCTTTTTAACTCTTTTTCATGAAGATTTAATCTTATTACATGTTCTTATATCGTTGTTTGTCTTAGGATGTCGTCATACCTGTGTATTCTGCTTTAATAATTCTTCTAGTAGTAATTGTTGGTGAAATCTTCTCTTTTAGTTTAAGTACATGTGTCTCAGGAAAATTTTAGGAAGGTACCTTAAGCTGCTTTGCATTACCTTGTCAACGATATAATTATGATTTAATCTATTTGTTAGAAATCCTATTAAGCAGAATTGGTTAAGAAGTGTTTTTAGTTCGACTATCATGTCTTGTTTTCTCGAAGAAGCATATTCTTTTTTTTTGCATATAGAGACACAATACTACAAAACAGTCGGTTGAATATACTATAGCTATTTGTAGTGTTATGAATGAAGTTTCCTTTGAGATATTTAGTCTCAGCTAAGCTTGCTATCTGATCTCAGGAGGGTGGCTATACCCATGACATACCGACCACGTTATATAGGAGTAAAGCTGACTGCCCCATGCCCGAGGTATGTATACCTAGAATCCTTGTTGTAATAGTCTTCTTGATCCTGGAAATTTCTTAAGACTGTATGCAGTGATAGTTTTATATGAAAGGATCGTTGTGATTCAGATGAAATAAGCCCACTTTGCTTGTCTCTGTAACCTCTTGTTTGACAGTGTTGATGTAATTAATACAGCTAATACTGGTTATATGTCATAGGTTTTGGTAGAAGCATAGATTTTTCTTAAGTAATTACCAGAATTTCTTAAAATGAAATTCAACTTTCTTTCTACTAATCTGAAAACAAAATTACCTTTGCTAAACATGGTTGTGTACTGAACATTAATTTATAATTGAAATCACTGCTGCAATTTTTGCGAGATTTCATTAACAGGCACTGTTGCTCTGTCCTATATCTCCAACAGGAACTGGTCACAGTCAATGTTGATGATTCTGTGCTAGATCGAATTGCTAAAATCATGTCATACCTTCGCCTTGGATCATCAGGGAAAGTTCTCAAGAAGAAAAAGAAAGAAAAAGATGGGAAAGGTATTTTCTAGCTGCCCTTGCATTGTAACAATGATTTTAAGTAGTAGCAGTCCTGACTCACTTACAATGGTTAAAAGAAATTTCCTGATATTGTTGTTTTTCTCCTTTTCCCCAAATTTGTTAATTATCTGTTAACAATTTCGAGCCAAGGATGTAAAGAGTATCCTTAGTCGTCAATCACAGTACTAGTAGTATCTAATGATGCCTGGTTGTGTTTGCTTAGTTGTTTCTTTCTTATCAGTTTTGCAGAAAATTATAGTGTAAATACTTTGCTGCGTTCTCTCAATATATGTAGGCATGATTCTCTTCCCTCTTTTTGTATTATGCTAATGTTATGCCAGTACAGTTTGTAGATCTTGTTTCACATCAGCATACAATCGATTTGAAGTTAAGAAATTGGCTGATTTCTGATTCTTTAGAATATCAGTTGCTATTTTCTGTTCTATTTTACATTCATGCAATTTTATTTTTTGCCTTATAAATCACATTCACTGCAACTCTTCAAATGCAGGAAAGATGTCAACTATTGCTAATGAGTATGATGAAGACAATAATCAATCTAAGGTTGAGAATGGATCTTCTGTGAACCTGAGTGAAAGGGAAGTTTTGCCTCCTCCTCCGCCATTACCCCCTGGGATCAACCATCTGGATTTGAGTACGAAACAAGAAGAACCCCCTGTTGCCAGGACAGACGATGATGACATATTTGTTGGTGAAGGTGTCGACTACACGGTTCCTGGTAAAGATGTGACGCAGAGTCCTATTTCTGAGGACATGGAAGAATCTCCCAGGGATAAGGAGAAAGTACCTTATTTCGCTGAGCCTGCTTATGGTCCAGTGCAGCCATCTGCTGGTCAGGAATGGCAAGATATGGTCAGTTCACCTTAACTAATCATTGGTTGTATTTATTCTCAAATCTTGATTCTCAGCTGCAAATTTTGCGTCTTGGTATGTAGTTATTAGATGTCATTTATTCCCATATTTAGGTATTTTTTGGTGGTTGTGTATTTTTCAGAGTGCATATGGTGCAATGGCTCCTGGGTACCCGGGAGAGTGGCAGGAGTACCAATATGCAGAGCAAATTGGGTATCAGGAGCAGTACCTTCAGCCTGGAATGGAGGGTTATGAGGTTCAACCAGAAACGGGAGTTTTACTAGATCCTCAACTAATGTCGCAGGAAGAGAAAGATAGGGGTTTGGGATCAGTGTTCAAGCGTGATGACGAAAGGCTTCAACAGTTGAGAGAGAGTGACGCAAGGGAGAAAGATCCAACTTTTGTATCCGAGAGTTATTCAGAGTGTTACCCGGGTTACCAAGAGTACAACCATGAGATTGTCGGTAGCGATGAAGAAGCAGATTTGTCTAAAATGGACATGGGTGGAAAGGTAGGCCATTACTCAATTACATCTTTTTTTTTTTTAATTGTGAAAGGTCAAAATTACAGTTTCTGGATGTTGATGAACATGGAACAGGCAAAGGGGGGTTTACATCGATGGGACTTTGAGACAGAAGAGGAATGGGAAAAATATAATGAACAGAAGGAAGCAATGCCAAAAGCAGCGTTCCAATTCGGGGTAAAGATGCAAGATGGTCGAAAGACGAGGAAGCAGAACCGTGACCGTGACCAGAAGCTCAATAACGAACTTCACCAGATCAATAAGATACTTACGAGAAAGAAGATGGAGAAGGAGGGTGGGGATGTTGCTTCTTTAGATGCTGTCGAGGCACAGACTCCCAAGAGATCCAAGCATTGATTTTCGCCTGTCGCTCTGTACTCTAGTCATTCTCTCGGAATCTATTTTGTATCTTCAAGTCTGTTTAGGTTTTTATGTATCTTCAAATTCTTAGTTTAAAAATATTTTACATCCAAATTTGTTTACTTCTCAACCGTTTTACTAATGCAGAACAACCATAGCTGTCGTTTCTAGAAGGAAATATGCAAAATAATTTTTCCTTTGACTCTGGATTGTCGTTACATGAAAATAAATAACATTTCGTTATAATATATCTCCCAAAATAACGTACACTATACCCAAGAAGTGAAAAAATGAAACTAAAGAGGAAATGGACACCCATTACATAGAGTCACGAAAACAATGACTCAGGGCTTGACTGGTTTCAACGCAGCGGTTGCGGTTGTGGTTATGGGAGTTTGCGGAAGCGGGCGGTTGCGGTTTCAAGCGTTATTTAGCGTTTTGACCGACTGGTTTAGTGGTTGAAAACGGGTGTGTTTGCCGGAGATTTACGACTGGTTGATCAGCGGATAGTATAGCGGTTAAACCAAAATTTACCAAAATAAATTTAATATATGATTATAAAAAAGTATAAAAACACCAAAACTTATAATAACGAAAAAATATAAACATGATTAATGATTAAAAACCATAAATAATTGTTCAAACAAAATTTTATATTGAAAAGAAAAATTATTATTGATATTGGAAAATTAAAGTTAGATAATTATTGTTTTTTTAGAATTAACGTGAATATATATATAAGAATTGATAATATATTTTTATTTGTTTATTTTCCTTTTTTAGTTTCTTTCCTTTTTTAAACCAACCGCAACCGCAAACGCTTGCGGGAAGGAGTTTTTGAAATCCAGCGATTTCGAGCGATTTGAAGCGGTAAGGAGCGGTTTCTATGATTGGTTCCAACCGCTAACAATCGCAACCGACCGCTAATAACAGCTAGGCGGGTGCTAGCGGGAGAACCAATCAAGCCCTCAATTAGTAACTTCCCTATGTTTTCACAAAAGTGCCTATATGCATAAATATAATAATCATGATAAAAATGTTGATTTCCATACTAATTTCTTATTTAAAATTATATCTACGTTTTTAAAAATTAAAACCACAACATGAAAGAATATTAAAAATATATATATTAGTATGATCATGAAAAGGAAAAAGGAACAAAAAAAAAAAAAGAGAGAATAAGGGAGTTGGTAGTTTTCAGCAAAAAAAAATCCAAAGGATATAAATAAGGTTTATTTCATTAGACTCTTTACCTAGGAAGCACGGAAGCTTTGTCGGAGGTCCGTTTCCCGCTTTGCAAAGGATATAAATAAGGCTTATTTCATTCGACACTTTAGACCTAATTTTCCTCCGTCTCAAAATTTCCTTTTTCGCTCTCTCCGTTGATGTTCGAAATCGTTAACCCCAATCAAAGATCTAGATTCTACATACGTTTGATCTCTCAGAATGGATTACAAGCCGCCACAGAGATACTCATACGGAAGGAATTTAGGAGTTGAAAGAGAGCAAGATTTTGCAGCAGATATAGTTACGAGAAGACCTTATCTCCCTTACGACAATGGAATGAAGAAAAGTCCTAATAAGTTGTCAAGGAACCTAGTTTGGACGTCAAAGATTACAAATCACCATAGGGAAACAAGCCAAGGAAGAATGCAGCTACTGGATTAACCAAACCACCAGTTTTAGGCACATGATCAAATTAGCCGAGGAAGAATGCTGCATTTGGGCCAAGGAGTGTGTGTAAGTATTGGAAAGATGGAAACTGCAAAAGGGGCAAGCAATGCCAGTTCTTACACTCTTGGTCTTGTTTCCCTGGATTGGTTATGGTAGCTGCTCTCGAAGGAAACAAGAAGGAACTAAAAGGGATCACGCTTCCTCAGGGCTCAGATAAACTCTTTTCAGTCAGTAGTGATGGTACATTGCGTATTTGGGACTGCATTTCTGGTCAGGCAGAAGCAGGGTCTCTAATTAGTGAAGGCCCATGGGTTTTCCTTGGCTTGCCAAACGCTGTAAAGGCTTTTAATGTTCAAACCAATAAAGATTTACATCTTCCAGGGGTGGTTGGTCAAGTGCATGCAATGATTGTTGCAAACGGAATGCTTTTTTCTGGAACAAGTTCTGGTAGTATATTAGTATGGAAAGCTACAGACTCTGAGTCTGATCCATTCAAATACTTGACATCTCTCCAGGGACGACATCATAGTGGTGAAGTCACTTGTTTTATTGTTGGAGGTCAACTACTATACTATGGTTATGTCGGTAGAACAATAAAGGTGTGGAATCTCAACACCCTGCAATGTATAATGACCCTGAAGCAACATACCGGCATTGTCACATCACTCTTATGTTGGGACAAATGTCTGATATCGTCTTCCTTGGATGGGACCATAAAAGTTTGGGTTTGTTCTGAAAATGGAAGCTTGAAAGTTGTTCAAACTCTCAAAGAGGAACAGAGTGTTCATGCTCTTTGTGGGATGCACGATGCAGAGGCCAAACCGATCATATTCTCCTCTTACCAAAACGGAACAGTTGCCATTTTCGACCTACCATATTTTGAAGAAAGAGGAAAGATGTTCTCTACGCACACGATCGGCACACTTACAATTGGTCCTGAAGGATTGCTATTCAGTGGAGACAAGAGTGGGAACTTGCTGTGTATGGAGCTTAGCTTCTAGCACCAAATTTTAGTCGTTTAACAATTTTTGACTAAAGAATTTTGATTTAATTTGTACATAAATTGGTAGTTGATATGATGAGTTACAAGAGTTTTTTCTGTAATATATATATATATATATATATATATATATATATATATATATAAAGTATGGTTTTCAAAGTTAGTAACTCATATGATCGCGCCACGTGTCAAGTCTATCGAT
The DNA here is from genome assembly GCA_019202795.1 of Arabidopsis thaliana x Arabidopsis arenosa. Classification (NCBI taxonomy): domain Eukaryota; kingdom Viridiplantae; phylum Streptophyta; class Magnoliopsida; order Brassicales; family Brassicaceae; genus Arabidopsis; species Arabidopsis thaliana x Arabidopsis arenosa. The sequence goes on along the minus strand of CM032921.1, from coordinate 4,456,470 downwards.
AAGATTTTGACACGTGTCAAAAATATTTAAATTTTCTACTTAAAAATAGGAAAAATAAAAAAAGAAACATATTTACATATACTAATTTTATATGTCTATATCTAAAAAATTGCTTAATCAAAAAGGAAAACTAATAATTTTTAATGTTTGTTTTCCAATTTGTTTTGTGGATTTCTATTTTAAATTAATTATGTGTTGTTATTTTGTTAACTAATAATATTTACTAAGATATAGATTTGATATATATATTTAGTATATTGATATAAAATTGTTTTATCACACATCCATTTAAAATGAAGTGTGTAAAATTAAAATCCAGTTTATTATGATGAAATATATAATTATAGTGTATTGCAAAATGGAATGGGTAAGATTGAAATTTGGTTTAAGAAAATATTAAAATGTATATAGAAAAAGTGTATGGATTACTATTTAGAATTCAAATATCATCAATAAGATGAAGTGTGTAGAATTAAAATCCTGTTTATTGTGATGAAATAAATAATTAAAATGTATAGCATAATATAATGTGCAAGATTGAAATTTTGTTACAACAAAAAATATTAAATTAAATATTAGAAAAATGTGTGAAATATTATCTACTATTTCAAAATTCAAATGTCATCAATAAAAAATCATATTTATATCTTATCCCGCCTATTTAGGCGGACCTAATATCATTCCCCGCCTAGTGGAACTTTCCAATTTAGAAAAAAAAAAGTCCACATGGAGGAGAAAAAAAAACTGTTAGTAATTCTTTCATTTTGTTTGTTAAAAAACGTAAGTCTAGAATTTGCTTTGCTAATTAAAATTGCAAATTTTGAGATTTGATACACTACTCCAAACCTAGCACAAATTGTCTGTTCAAGAACCCAAGTTTAGGTCTAGATAGCTATAAATCCAAATTTACAATCACACTCTACAAATATTTTCCAACGACTTCAATCTATATATATGATTTTTTCTTTTTTCGCTAGATAAATACTATTGAAAACATGTATCACTATATCTGTTTCTGTCAGAAATTAATATCACATCAAAGAGTTGTATTGAAAACTTACAAGTATCACTATATTCTATTTTAAGATCGTCCACTATTGTTAATGAGAAAAAACAAAAAATCCTCTAAATTTTCGTTAACAAAATTTATTTTTCTGTCTAAACAAATTGACTTATTGTTGTTAATTTCATTGACGAACTTATAGTAAAAAAAAATGATTTAAATTTTTTGTTGAGGTTTAATATGAATTTAGTGATATTTGAAATTTTATATTTTATTTGTAATACATCTAAAGAAATTTTATTGAATATCAGAAATAGCATTTTACAAACCATCGAAATTGAATTCTCCGGGAACTGAACCGGTGGAATTGGTAATCTCCGAAAACTAAACCGGCAGACATAAAATCCCAGTAACCAAAGTCGGCGGTAAAAAGAAAAATCGAACGGGCCGTGGGCTTCAATTAACATTATCAGCCCATTATATAACTCTATAAATAACCCTAAAGTTAGTACCTCTTTCACATCAATTTCAATCTTGTGTTGTGTCCTCTCGCATCCATTAGCCACGAAACAACAACTCTTCGCGTCTCTCTCTCTTACTCTCTATCTCTCGCTCGAATTTACTAATTTGTTTAATTACTCTTTGTCGACTAATTCATTCTCTGCAGGATCTTCTAATCTGTTTCGTATTATCGTATATATATAGATCGCTATCGTCTTTTTGTTTTCGTTTTTCTCTGTGTTTTTGTATAATGGATTCAGGTATTAACACTTCTTCACACTTCAAACCTCAAGTTCGATGCCCACTTCAACGAAACTTCCTCCCCAAGAAAACTTCCAAAGAAAACGTAAGTGTTTTTTTGCTTATGAATTAGGGTTTCGATTTTTGGGCTCTGTTTTTAACAATTAGGGTTTCGTTTTTTTATCTTTTTAGAACATCAATTTTAGTGTTTTATACAATTGGTGATTCTCGAATTGTTGGTTCTGTCATAAAAATCGTTTCTTTTGGTTTTTGTCATAAAAGTTGTTTATTTTAGTTTTGTCATAAAAATCGTTTTTTTTTGTGATTTTGAATGAATTTGTTGTACTGATTGATTTTCTTATGTATTTCCAACAGCCTGAGAGATTTATACCAAACAGATCAGCCATGGATTTCGACTATGCTCACTTCCAGCTTACCGAAGGAAGAAACGTGAAAGACGAGGCAACAAAGGTAAGTTCATCACCATCAAGAGAAGCTTACAGGAAGCAATTAGCTGAGACAATGAATCTGAATCGGACTCGGATTCTCGCCTTCAGGAACAAACCTCAAACCCCGGTCCAGTTACTTCCCAGAGAACACTCTGTTTATTCTCTTTACCAACAACCTAAATCCATAAAGCCGCGAAGATACATCCCTCAGAATTGCGAGAGAGCGTTGGATGCACCTGATATTGTGGATGACTTTTACCTTAACTTGCTTGATTGGGGCAGTGCTAATGTTTTAGCCATTGCATTGGGTCGTTCTGTCTATCTGTGGGATGCTTCTAGTGGTTCTGTTTCTGAGCTTGTGACTGTTGATGAAGATATGGGACCTGTTACAAGTATTAACTGGGCGCAAGATGGTCTTAATCTCGCGGTTGGGCTTGATAACTCTGAAGTACAGCTTTGGGATTCTGTAGCTAGTCGTAAAGTGAGAACGTTGAAGGATGGTCATCAGTCAAGAGTAGGATCATTGGCGTGGAACAGTCATATCTTAACAACGGGAGCGTCGGGAGGTATGGATGGGAAGATCATTGACAACGATGTACGGGTCAGATCACACTTTGTGAAAACTTACAGGGGTCATACTCTAGAGATTTGTGGTTTGAAGTGGTCAGAATCTGGACAGCATTTAGCAAGTGGTGGCAATGACAATGTTGTTAACGTATGGGACTGTTCTACTGGGCGGTCTTTGCATAGGTTTGAGGAACACACATCTGCGGTTAAAGCTCTGGCTTGGTGCCCTTTTCAATCAGGTTTACTTGCAACTGGTGGTGGTGGAGAAGATAGGACGATAAAGTTCTGGAATATTCGAACAGGAGCTTGCTTGAATTCGGTAGACACTGGCTCACAAGTTTGTTCTTTGATATGGAGCAACAAGGAAAGAGAGTTGCTTAGCTCACATGGGTTTACTCAGAACCAGCTTACACTTTGGAAGTACCCATCCATGGTGAAAATGGCTGAGCTCAATGGTCATACATCACGTGTTCTATATATGTCACAGAGTCCGGATGGTTGTACTGTAGCTTCAGCAGCAGGAGACGAGACTCTGAGGCTTTGGAATGTTTTTGGAGTACCAGAGGATGCTAAAAAAGCTGCTCCAAAAGCAGTTCCCCAACCATTTTCTAATGTAAATCGTATTCGTTGAAACTGTTGTGAAGCCATTCTATGTGCTATTTTCTAATGTTTATTTTTCTAGGATTCATTCTTCATCAACTGTATTGATTATCCAAGTGCATATTGATTGTATTTATCTAATATATAATTTTTTTTGTTTTTTACATGTCAGATGATACAACACACTTTCTAATATAAGCCAGTTTTATAATCTTCTGTAAGTTTCAGTAACTTGCACCATTCTCATAAGTCATAACTATATGTGTTACTTAAAAGGAAAAAAAAACAGAAACAGAAATTGACAAACAGATTTTTCATACTAAACTTAAAACCAAAATAATGCACTCACAAAACTAAATTCTATATTTAGAATCATAAAATCTAAAACTTTTATATACATAATAAGTTAGATGCCAACAATGAAAAATAACATATTACGGAAAAAAATTATGCGTTCCATAACTGTTAAATGAAGGGTAAAATCGTTAACAAAACCAAGTGTCGTAAGCTCAACTAGTAAAGACCCTAGGCGAAACTTAGAGGTCGCCGGTTCGAGTAACGCTTGGGACGAAACTCATATTACATGCTGTGGTTTCGGGCCTGAGGGATTACGGGCTTTGGTCCAGAATCTCCTGGTATTAAAAAAAAAAAATCGTTAAGAAAATATTTAAATCACATCATTGTTTTTTTTACTTAATTACTCCCTTTAATCTTTTGCACTAAGTACAAACACTCTTTAACTTACAATCTTGTGAGAGATTTAAGACAATGAGCAAGAAGATGAGAACAATATGCATGTCAAGCTAATTAAGGCAATGAATATTAGATATATATATATATATAAATAAGACTCTACTCATAGTAATTAGAGCATCCACATTAGTGATACTATTAAGAGTGTCTTAACTATTAATCTATATATAATAGCAATCTCAATAAATGTCTTTTGCACCTCTGAACGGTTGCGTTTTTTTATCGCAACCTTTCGTTTAAATATTTACGGTTAGTTTTTTTTGTTGTGTCTTTTTATTGCATCTTTTCGTTGAATTATTTACGGATATTTTTTTACGGTTGTGTTTTTTTATCGCATCTCTTCGTTAACATAATTACGGGTTTTTTTTACAGTTATATTTGCTCAATTACATGCGTATCTTTTCAGTTTACGGTTATGTCTTCATAGTTGCATCTATTCATTTATAGGTACGTCTCATATTATATAGTTTTGGTTTTTTTAACTAAAATATATATTTACTGTTGTTTTTTCAAAAAATTGCAATCTGAATAAATATTTTCTACGGTTGTGATACAAGATTGGAATCACTCCAACTTTAGATCACTTGATGATCAAGAGTTCCAAGCTTGCCACGCGGAAGGTGGGATGATGAAGGTGGTGATCTGACACGCTGGCGATCGCTTCTCTCGTGTGGGATCGATTCAAGGGGAATTGATGGATAGAAGGGTGATTGACTCGCTCAATCAGTGGGATAATCGACTCACTCGATCAATGAACGAATTAAGGAGGTTGAATCACTCAACAAACTTAATCCGCAGAATCCTGAAGTACTTAGTGACTCACTCACAAAGAACTACAGAACAATGGCAAAGACTCAAACTTTGACAAGAAGAAAACGTTTCTATTACTTTAATATGATCAAGGGTCCTTTACAATGAGACTAATGATCAGCTTATATAGGCTGAGTACAAACGTTCTAAAAGCTAAACAAAGAAACAAATCACAACATTAAAAGAAAATATGGTCGTTGGTCCAAATAAGGCAAGTGAGGTGTGCCTTATATCTTGTCAACTTGGGGAGGAAGTTGTGACGTCTTGGAAGCTTCTTGATGTTCTGGAATATCTTAAGTGGACGCTCAAACAAAAGGGGAAAGATCCATGGGACATTGATGACAATCGGGTCCAAATATGGTAAGTAGAGCTCAGAATTGATCCGCTTGATCAAATGTGGTGTGGTGTATCTTAGAGCGTGTAGTGAAGCCTCTAAGTGATCTAGATACTCTCCAGGTCGCCAAATAAAGCTTTGAGGCACGTCCAAGTATAGAATAAGGAAGATTTCCTTATTTGGCTTCATTTGGTGCGGTACTTCAGAAAGTAGTTCAGCGAGTAGTTCAGCAAGTAGTGCAGCCGGTCTGTCAGCAAGTACATCAGCTATATGTACTTGTAACATCTTCGAATCAATTTCTTGGTAAATGATTCCTTGATAACTTGATGTTGCCTCGTTAAAAACCTTTCTAGGTAAACCCATTGGGACAAACCCTAGATAAGGGAAAAAGAGTGCAACGGTAAAATTTCCCCAACATGGTGATTCGGCTCGCTGGTCTTTGATTCCTCCTGAACTATCGTTTGTCTTCTTAGGATTAATTTGCTGGTGAATAATTAACCCTAGGCCTTGTGCTTGATTATGACTCCATTTGGGCAAGAATCCTCCAAAATGCTCCATATCAACCGGTTTGATATATGTACCGGTTGGTTTGGTATACTCCCGGTTTGATTTGATTTGGATGTCCGCATCATACCCTCTCCCTTGAAAAAGTTTCGACCTCGAAACTATACAATCTGCACCAAGAGAAAGCAAGTTAGGTTTCATTCGATTTTGGGAGGCTAGGGTCTTACCTTGGTAGGGTGGCGGTTTGATGGTGCATGGTGCATCAGGTGGCTCTCCTTTGAGCAAGAAAGATAGGATCACTCCTCTGTTTTGATCCGGTGCTTTGAGTTGTCGTGTTGCTTGCTTAAATCCTTCTCGGGTTTGGGCTTGAGCTTTAAAATCCGGCGGTTCCTCTTTGATTAAGCAAGAGTTTGAAACTCTTCTAGTCTCCATGATAGAGGGTGTTAGCATCAATGGTGCTGGTTCACTTTGGTTTTGAATTTGGTCGGTTACCTTCCTCACTTCCGGTGAATCACCTTTATGTTCCATGTGTTCCATTTTTTGAAATCTTTTCCCCCGCGACATCGCGGGGGGTCTAAGTCCTAGTTATTATAAAAGTAATACTATTTTAATCTAAAGACAATCATTAACTTTGTATTAGTTTTTCTCCTTCCATTAGTGATCCTGAAATGGGTGTCTTTAAAAATTAAAAATTAATTTGATCTTTCAACCTTTTCACAATTACTAAGGCACACATCGACAAATAAGAGGCATACTTGTTTATAATCGTTGCAGAGTGAAAGAACTTGGGATTCGCTAGCATCAGGCACATTCATCGCATAGTGACCAAGTACTGATTCCATCATTGGCGGCACAAATTGTTTCCCTATGTGTGGTTGGTCTTCAGCTTTGACCTAATAGGTTTCTATCAAGTTAAGTGATTCCCTCTTAACCGATCTGTATAGCAAAGAAACTGTATCTAGAACTGTATCTTTGGTGCATAAAGCCATCCAAACCTTAAGGATTTTTTACAAAAGAACTAGAGAAAGAGAACTATAACTATTTTCATAAAGGCAATCAAGAAGTAGATACTGAGATTCTCCAATCTCACAATTCAAAACATTTCTATTGAAAATGTAAACATGCTAACTATGCCACAAGATATCTTTTTTTCATAAAGTATGGGACAAAACAGTGGTAAGATTGGAACCGGCACACTCGTTTATCTAATTCACCTAAACCATCGAAGAGACTTGATTAGTGAGAGGGGTCTTCAAACTCTAGTCCCAAGACAAATCCAGAGTGCCCCCAATACATTTTCATAGCTCCTCTTTAAACATTGAGATCTCAGTAAACTGTAAGATTTGTTGCTGAGCTACCAAAGCTATAATTCACTGCTCAACTCCTATAGGCTAGTTACAATATTACTGCACTAGACTTAGCAAGAAAACCTTGTCATAACCCATCACATTTCAAGACTCAGGTAATATACCAAGAACAACCGGTTCCAATAGCCAATGTTTGGAAATATATAAACATTCTAGAGTCTACACATGAACCAAATGAAATAGAGAATTTTTAAAAAAAAGATGAGTTATGAGAATCCATGGTACCATTTCTACTTCCTGGGCCATCAAGAGACAAGGTCCACACCATGAGGCATAAAAATCAACAATCAACGGCATCAAAACCTTCTCAGGATCTGATTCTGCTTGGATCATATTACTAACCTGGAGAAAGAGAGACGATGAAATCTCAACAGTAAAATAGCTCTGATTGTCACAAGATCAAATAACTCACATCTAGACTCAATCCCATGACACAAGATTCAATCTTTTCAACAACATAAACCCATAAAACATAGAGCAGAGGAAAAGCTTACCAAGTGATAATCAGCGTAAGTAGAGAAAATGGATTAACACAAATCCAATTAACACATATCGACAAAGTTTGTGTTTAAATTTTAAGACACTATCTTAATTTGTCTCTATGGTTAAATTATTAATTATAGTTATAATATTGATATATCTCATAATTTCCCTTTAAAATTTAAATACGGATCGGAGCAGTTTTAGGTTTTAGCATCACCAAAAATGAGACGCTTCAGAAACCAACCCAACAAGACAAGCAAGAAAATAGAAAAATCATAAAAACCCTAATCAGTAAAATGGCCACAGAGTCCATGAATGCAGCCACCGTCAATGACGACGGCGACAACAACTCCGACCGTTTCATATTCTCAACACCTCTCTCCTCACGTGGTTCAACCAAACGTGACGCCATCTCCGTCGAGGATTACGACCGTGATCGCCACCTTTATCTCCGGTTTCACTCTCCTCAAACTCCATTCAAATCCGAACTCTCAAACTACATAGATCTTGATCAATATAACGACGAAGATGACGATCTCAGAATCCTCTGTTTCACACCAATCTCTATAGAAAAGGGTCAGTCCTATTCGCGACGACGACGCTCTTTTGACTGCGAGATATGTGTTGAACGCAAACCAAAGATTGAATCTTATCGAATCAATGGATGCTCTCACTCTTATTGCAACGATTGTGTCTCAAAATATATAGCTGCTAAGTTACAAGACAACATTCTCTCAATCAAATGCCCTGTTTTTGGTTGCTCGGGGCAGCTAGAGCCCGATAAATGCCGTCAAATCCTACCAAGAGAAGTCTTTGATCGGTGGGGAGATGCTCTTTGTGAGGCGGTGATTATGGGTTCAAAGAGATTCTACTGTCCGTATAAGGATTGCTCTGCTTTGCTCTTCTTGGACGAGAGTGAAGTGAAGATGACGGAATCGGAGTGTCCTCATTGCCATAGAATGGTGTGTGTAGAGTGTGGGACTAGGTGGCATCCGGAGATTACTTGCGAGGAGTTTCAGAAGCTAGCCGAGAACGAAAGAGAACGAGGTGATATATTGTTGAAGAATATGGCAGAGAGTAAGAAGTGGAGAAGATGTCCTTCTTGCAAATTCTACATTGAAAAATCTGAGGGTTGCTTATACATGAAGTGCAGGTATCTTCTTCGCCGTCTTTTTCGTTTTCTTTGTGATACAAATCTCTTATCTTTTAACAATTTTGCAGGTGTGGATTGGCTTTTTGCTACAATTGTGGAACTCCATCAAAGGACCATACTCATTATTGTTATAGTTGTAGGCATTGACAATACAACTTCTTATGGTGAATGATGTAACCCAATTCTCATCTTGGAAACGTCTAGATCTTTTAAGATTTCATCAATATGTTTAGGTTCTTTCGGAAATACATTGTGTGTATTCGGGTTCTTTTATCGTATTTGAGATCAATCGAGAAAGAGGGAAAAACATTTGGATCCTACATATTACTTATAATACGCTTCCTTCCAAAAATATTTTAAGCACAAATCGATTTAGGTTTGATACAACACATTTTCTTAGCACACTATGTTCTAGTATCCGATTTTCCAAGTAAATTTCCGTGGATGAAGTTTTATATCCTCTTTTAATGGCTTTTAAAACAAAGCAAGTCACCACATGACCTTCTCTGCAAGCAACAAGTTGTCATCAAGCATCATAAAGACCCAACTTAACGGGAGAACCTGAGGCACTGATCCAATCTCCTTGTAAGAAGGGCCCAACAGTATAGTTCAAAGCCTCCTCTTTGGTTATGACCTTAAATCCAGGCCATTTAACTCTTGAAGTTGTATCTCCACTTGATCCTTTGTTATTGTACTCCGCGTAGTACAGTGTGTCTATCGCGAAATCTGTCTCTTGCCATCTCAACCATCCAACAGGGTCAATCACATTCTCGATTTTAGATTCCATTATGATCGTTCGAGAGTAGTTCTTCCACGGTCGCCCGAGATAGCTCTTGTACTCTTCCTTTACTGGCTTAAGGTCTTCATTTGCAGCGATTTTACAATTGTGGACCACGAAACCAGTCGTCTGAAACTTGTCAACACGTCCTTGAGCGGTCACGGTGTTCTTTTGTCCTGGTAAGCCTTTTCGGATGAAGATGTTACAGTTCTGGAAGATGGCAGCCGCATCTCCGAATATGAAGTCGATTGTACCGACTATCACACAGCTTCTGTAGTACTGACGGTGTGTGTAAGCGTACAATGTGTCTTGGTATCCTTCAAATCGGCAGTTTAGGAAAATTGATCTATCGGATTGGACACGTATTGCAACTGCTTGATGTCCTTCTGGCCCAGCCGTGTTCCGGAACCCCATTGACTGTGCCATAAACCCTTCTCCCTGTGCAACTATTAAAGGAAAACCAAACATTTAGAAAATTTAGTCTTGATTCACACTGACACTTAAAATGTTTCAAGTTATGTTCAGTGACGCTTTTTTAAATTTCAAGTTTTAAAAGAGTTTTAACCTATAAATTTATAGGGGTTTTTTATGTCTCTTATATACCAACTTATTGTCAAGACAAATTTTCCAAAAGATTAGGGGTTTTACCGAACGTTGCCGTGAGAAAAGTGCGGATTTTCTTTGCGTGGCTTTTGTTTCCGGTCACAATTGTCTTTTGTGATCCATCTCCGACCATAGTGAGATTCGCCTTCTTCTTATCGACAGTCACAGATTCGTCATAAATGCCTTGTTTGACGTAGATAATGTACCTACAATTTGAAATTATAACGAAACTTTAGTTAGTTTCTTAACCTAAACCTTGTTGGGTACAAACCAACGTCCCACATCGGAAGTTTAGAAAAGAGGTTTCTAATATATAAGTAAAGTCCAACTCCAATTAGTATGAGGCCTTTTGGGAAGGAGCCCAATAACAAATCCGTGTGGACTTGAACATGTAGCTCCAAAGCATACAATATCATACTAATGGAGGAGTTGGAATGGGCTTAAAAGGCTCAATAAACCTAACTCAAACATAATTTGACGTAATGATCACGTTATGAAATATTTTGGAATACGTACCTTCCCTCATATTTCTCAGGCATAGCTCTCAGAGCATCATTAATGGTTGTGAAATTTCCACTGCCATCTTTAGCTACAGTGGCATTAGGCTTCAAAACCTTCACATCAACAGCCCTTAACATTCTTCTATCATTGTTGCTTACCCAAGACGGGATGTCATCAAGAAGATGTCGTGCTGCGACCTTCATTACCGGAGAGAGATTCGCGTTAAATGTTTTGATCAATGCGAGGGAATTGCTGGTCAGAACCTGTGAAGAATTGACGCTCGTCTTCACTTCAGATTTTAAGGTCCCTTCTTCAAACCCGTCAAGGCATGTCTCCTGATAAGACATGACCGCGCTTAGCCAACTTTCCAGGTCAGGAACTACCTTTGCGAAACTGTTGACTTCTGTGACGTTGATTTTGTTCAGGGACGCAACGGTTTCCTCCTTTGCGTCTTCCACAAGCAACTTACATTGCGCAATTGCATCTTTATCATCCTGGTTTTCAGTCTTGAGACTCAAGACCTTCTCTAAAACGCGGTCAAGGTCTACATTAACAGCTTCAATGGCAGACTTTAAAAAGGTCGTCGGATTGGCCAAAGCAAAACCCTTCTCTGTTCTGTTTTTGAGCGTTTCCTCGCAGGTTTGCTTGTAAAGCGTTGAACCGCAGATTGTTTGGATAATCTTATCACCCTGACCAGGTTTTGCTGACTGCGCTGCGGAAACGGGAGCTTTTTGGCTCGGGCTTGGTGTGCTCTGGCTTGGTGGGCTCTGGCTTGGTGGGCTCTGGCTCTTCTTGTCGCTATCCTTGACGTTGTTGCCGCTACCGCTTTTGTTGTGGCTCTTCGCTTGTTGTTGTTCATTTCTTTTCTCATAAGCAACATAAGCAAAAGCTCCTCCAACAATGGCAGCAACAACCACAAGCAAAGAGACCGTTCCAACGATGATCCTCTTCCTGAATTTACGTTTCCTATTGGCGTTTACACGTTCTTGGATCTTGTCGAAATCCTGAAACGCCATATCGAACTTACTATAAATTTTCTGAAATTTTGTATCGTTTTCCTTGGGGAGAGAAAGAAATGAATCTCCTCTGCCTTAGAAGGCGGCTAAGGCAGAGAGGTTAAAAGGAAAGATCAAATCCTTTTTACGTTTTATTTTTGGCTCTTTCTTGTCTTCTCTCCCCTGTCTTCATTCCTTGGTTTCAGTTTTATTTGTTACTGTTTTGTTGCAATTTCTACAAATGAACATATCTGCTCTGGACAGGAGAGATTTGTGGGCTGATGTCAATTTTTAAAAATCGAAATTGAGCCTTCTAAATTTAGCAACCATTAATTTTTCGAATCTTATATATTGCTAGACTAGAGTTGTTGGTCAAAAATCAAAACGAAGTCAATTGATTTAGCAGCTAAGTATAAATGTTTATGTTTATGATAGAATCCAACTAGGGTTCTATTGAGATAGTTTTGATGGATGATCTTTATTAGTCTCAAACATCTCCTTTAAATAGGAATAGACCTTAGCAAATAAGCAAATCACAAAGGAAAATCTAGCAATAAGAAAAGACAATAAAACTAATACTCCCTCCGTTTCAGTTTAGTTGTCGTTTTAGGATTTAAATTTTGTTTCATAATAGTTGTCGTTTTAGGTTTTCAATGCAAATTTTTGGTGAAAATTCCAGTTTTATCCCTACTGTTTTAATGTTTTGGCCAATGAAATGTTTTATAAAATATATTAATAAAGGGTAAAACAGAAAATTTAATGTTTTTCTTAATTTGTGTGAAAAAACCTTAAACGACAACTAAAACGAAATGGAGGGAGTATTAAAAGACAATAATGAAATGTAAATATTCTTAACCCCTCTAATTAATTCGGTGTCTATATCAGTTTGGTGCTTTCTTAACCTTTTAGGGCGTAAGACCAATTAGGTAAGTGAGTAAGTGACCACATCACCAGACCCAAAAAGAGGCAACAACAATGGTTTTTGGTGGATGTATGCACACTTCAGAGTGAGCAAATGCCAATTTATCATCACGTGATGACTATTGCAGAGACACACTCGTGACTAGACGCAAACATTTTTTATTGGGAAACATCTCAAATCCCGTTTGAAAAGAGTTGTCACGGGAACAAGGAATAATTGAAAAACACAAAAACTAAAAACCAAATGTAATAGTATATTTGTCTCTTAATTATATCACCGAATTTTAGACGAATCCCTTATTGATACTTGTAATCTATTTTAGGTGAATGGTGTTGCAGTTGGACCAAGTACTTGTGCTATATTTTTATCACGTAAGTTAGCTCTAAAGATGTTTGGAGTGACTCAAGCGAGGATGATTGTCTTAGTTTGCTTTGCCTCACGCTAAGTAATTAAACTAACAACAACAACATTTTTCCACTATTAACAAATTTATATTAGAATATGGATCACAAAGACAATTTTCTTACATAGAGTCTATATATACTTTGGGGGCCTAGAGGCTTTATCTTGATTCTTCCTTGCAGAAATAGTAGTACTCTAGGTTCATTTGGTTTGCGAGATAGTATTGATTCGCTATAGGAAGTTTCACTGTATGTGATTAGTGTATGGCTTTGATCATTGTGGTTCAAGGGAACTCGATTGGCAAGTCTAGATCTTTAGAGGTACTTTATTCTTAGTTTTTGTTTCGTCTTTTTTTATTTTTGACGCCGTTATTTAGTTTTCTTTGTTTGGGTTTAGTTTCCAGAGATATATTTGTCTTCTGCCAGTTTAGTTTCCAGAATGGTTCAACCAGGCCCGGCTCAACAATTTCATGGGCCCTAGGGCAAAAAAAAAATTTGTACCCTTAGAATTTTTTTTAAATGTTTTTTTGCTGAAAAAAATTTTAGTATACTATTTTTATTTAAAAAATTAATTATTTATACTAAAAGCAATAAATAAAAAATTTTATGGGCCCTTCTAAATTTTATTTTTATGTTGTAATCTAATTTTTTAATACTTTTATTAAAAAAAATTTTAAAATGGACCCTTTAATAATTAGAACACGGGATTGGGCCCCTGGCCGTCGCACCGCCACTGGGTTCAACCCTTACCGACTTCGTGTATTAAAACCGTATCCCACCCTTGTATCTTCAATTGAATTATAATAAAGTTTGACTCTTTCAAGTAAAAAAGACTAATATATATATACTTTGATAAGTTTATTAAATTATTGATAATTTATGATATTGATAAGAGACTATATAGTTTACACAGAGTTTTCAAAAAATTTATTATGTTATTATATTATCGAATTGTGTTGAATATTACACTTGGGCAAGACAAATTTATAGTGATTAATTATTATTTTAACAAGTATTAATTTAAAAAGGTTATACTGTATTATAAGAAAACAATTAAAGTTTCACTTTTACCTTTTTATTAATACAGAATATCGATTTTTCATTGGTTAATACATCCGAAAACAAGGATAAAACATAATATTTTAACTAACATCTACATTAAAAATATAAAATTCGAAAATAAAATTTCTAATTTTAAAAGGACATAATTTGAAACCGAAAGAATATTTTTTAGAGTATTTACACTAGATACCCTAAGACCACAAAGTATTTAAGTCAAAGGAGTAGTGGCTTTTTCGTAAATAATTTGTGTGTTTGGTTTATCTTGAAAAGACCATTATACCCCTATGGTTGTAGAGTCTAGCAGTTGCACTCAGACATAATTGCGAAACGAAACTCCGGCTTATGTGTCGTTTGATATTTGTTAAAAGCGACAGTTTCGCTTTTGCATTTATTGATTTCGTTGCTTCTCTATTTGAAATTTGAATTCTCCGTTCTTCTCCCTGTGTGGAAACCGAAAGCGAGAATCTTTAAGTCCGGCGATTTGAATAGTGAGGTTCGATGGAAAACCTGCCGGAGAGAATCTTTAAGTCCGGCGAAGAGCCAGACGGCGATAGGGTTCACAAATACTTCCAACTCCAATACCTAAACGATTTATCGGAGCATTTGGAGGCAGACGAAATTTCGAAGATCAGAGGCTCGCGGCTGGGCAAATTGTTCGATATCGGGAAAAAGTTTTCTTTTTCCAACAAACTCTGTTTGTTTTTGCTTACAAGGCAGTTAGCAATCCAGAAAAAGCATGAGATTTGGTTTGTTTTTGCGGGTAAGCCGATTAGGTTTGGTCTGAGGGAGTTTGCATCAGTGACGGGTTTGCGGTGCGATCCAATTTCAATTGGAAAGGCCGATGGAAAAAAGAAGGTGGTGAGTAAGAACAAGATAAAGAAGAAGTCAACTGAAGCCCCTTACTGGTACACTTTGTTCGCGAGGAATGAAGAGGTGACACCGGAGATTTTAATTAAACGGCTTAAATCTGGCGTTGTCCGTGACCCCGACATCCGATTGAAATATGCTTTATTGGTTCTGATTGATGGTGTTTTGTGCCCTCGATCTTTGAATATGAAGATCCAAGAAGAAACCGTAGAAGTGTTGAGGGACGTTGACAAATTTCTTAATCATCCTTGGGGCAGGATATCGTTTGATATGACTATGTCATGTATCAAGTCTCGAAAAGCTTCTGGGCTTGCCCAAACAAGCTTTGCTGTTCAAGGTTTTGTGCATGCGTTGCAACTAGTTCTTTTAGAGGCTGTCCCTGACATTGAGAAGAGCATGCCGGTTGATACTCCTGTCTTCGTTGGCGAGGATTCCGAAGAAGAAGCTGTAGTGGTTGGTGCTGTGGCATTGGCAAAGTTAAAATTGGAGCCAATTTGGGTGATAGACAGTCAAGCAGAGGTTAGTGATTCAGTTCAATGTCACCACATGTTTAGTTTTATCGAGGCATTCTTTTTTGTAGCCTGCTATAGTAGTTAATAGATGTTATTGGTTGTTTGCAGGCTTCTGTTGAATCTATTATTCCTCTTGATGATGCTGTTGTTGGAGACGATTTGTCTTGGTCTGACGAGGTGGAAGATGTGAAAGTTGATAATTTGGTTAGGTTAGTTCAAGAAGGCTACCAATGGTCTGGTGATGAATTTGGAGGTGGTGTGGTTGTGTCTGCGCTTCCTGTAGAACCTAAAGAAAAAGCAGAAGGTAAAAAAGTTGTTAAGTCTAGGAAGAGGAAGAAGTCTCCTGTTTGTGGCAGCAGTAGTGATGGTAGCCAGCCTGTACCATTTTCTTAATCCCAAATGGAGTGGTTAGCAAAGCAAATTAGTTCGCAAGTTTCTTTAGCTGTTAGTAGCATGGAGGATCGCCTGGTGTCTCGTTTAAAAGGGAAAAGTGGAGCTGGGCCTGTTGGTGGTAAGATTGCTGCTGCTGGAGCTGTTTCTCCTGTTGCCAAGGGTAAGGTCAAACCCTCTAGCCGTGGCAAAAAGGCAGTTCTACCCAAGCGGAAACGGATGCGTGTTGATGGAAGGTTGAGGGAGATTAGAGATGATGATGAGACTGAAACTGCTACTGTCCCAGTAGGGGATGAGTCTGAAACGGTTGGTGGCAAAGGAGGGGAGGATGTTAGAATGGGTACTCAAGAAGGAGAGGCTTCTGTTACTATGGAGGATGTAGAGACTGAAGAAAGAGGTGGCAAAGGAGGGGATGATGTTAGAACGGCTAGCCAACAAGGAGATGCTGAGGAACATGTTGATGTACATCCGGATGATACTGTTAAAGCAGTGCTTGATTCTCTGAACCTGCCTAGTGAAGTGGAGGTTAGTTATTCACTATAATGTTAACACATGTGTATATGTATCGGGTCATTATTGTTCGTACCATGATATAGTAGTTAATAGTGTTTTGTTTGTTAGCAGGTCTCTGAGAATTTAGCTCATGATCCTCAGCAGGAGGATGTTGCTGTTCTCAGTGGAGATGATTGTAATGACCAGCAGGCTGCTGCGAAAAGTGGGGATGGTTTTAATGACCAGGATGGTGCTGACAAAAGTGGGGATGGTCTTAATGACCAGGATGATGCTGCCAAAAGTGGGGGTGGTCTTAATGATCAGGATGCTGCTGCCAAAAGTGGGGATGGTATTAATGAGCAGGATGCTGCTGCCAAAAGTGTGAATGATGTCGCTGAATGTCAGGGGAAGGAATCTAGTGAGGCTGGAACTCTTGCTCTCTTCCCGAGTGGGGCTTCTGTTGGTTTAGAGGAAAATGTGTCAGGCGAAGGGGATGCTATTGATAAGAAGTGGTTGGAAATTGAGAAGTTTTTTGCGGATGGCGGGTAATGTGTCCATCTATTTGTGTCTATGTCTAGGAATTCGTGAAAATATATGGTTAGTTTTGTTTATATCTTGACATATTGATGTGGATCTTGTCAGGAAATATCTTTTTGGGGGGAGCTTATTCCTCCTAACCAAGGACGTGGAGGAGATTGTTGGACTACAAGTTGTATGGAAACCATGGGTTAGTATCTAAATCTTCTTTTCTAATTAATGTTGTTTCATATCATGTGTAAACCTTTTGCTCTCTTGTTTGTAGATGATGGATGCATTTATCAAGTATTTCCGTGATAAGTGGGCTACCTCAGAGGTTGGCTTAAATCAACCTAAGGTGGTTTTCCAGGGGACAAAATTTGCTTCCCATATCCTTGGTCATCGAATCAAATTTGAGAAGTCTGTGAAGAAGAAGTATGTATTTGACCCAGATTTGATGGCGTGCGTGCCTCCGGATTTTGATACTCTCTACTTCCCATTCAACTTTGACAAACAACACTGGGTAGGGATGTGCCTTGATATCAGGGGGAGATATCTCTATGTGTTTGATTGCAACCAGAAGGTGCGTCGGGACACTAGGCTCCGGAAAGAAATGGAACCTTTGTTGGAGATGCTCCCTTTCGTTGTTCGTCTAGCGTCGCCTGAGCTGATGAAAGCAGTCCCCACTGACCCATTCATCCTAAGCAGAGACACACATCTTCCGACTTGTCTACACCCTTCGGAGAGTGGCCTAATGTCTCTTTTGTTCATAGAGAGGCATGCAGTAGGTGGGATTGAGGCAGCTAGAGGGGTGAGGCCTGAGGAGTTGGCTGTTCAAGCGAAGCAATTGCTTATTGAGATGTATGATGTGTATGCTGAGAAGTGAATTGTTGGTTTAGGATTTGTCCTTGTTCTTATTGGAGTTTCTAATTGTCTGTCTTAGGATTTGTTACTGAATAATTGAAGTTTATTTAATAATTTATCATGGTACGCGAGATTTTAACGCGGGATTTATATTTATATCTAGTTATGATCGTATGTATCTAGATTTGGAAAATGTTCATATCAACTGGATAACAGAACAGTTTTATTACTCTTTCAACTTTGCTTTAAAATTCTCATTTCATTTAATAATTTATCATGGTACGCGAGATTTTAACGCGGGATCTATATTTGTTTCAAGTTATGATCGTATATATCTAGATTTGGATAATGTTCATATCAACTGGAAAACAGAACAATGCATTTACTCTTTCAACTTTGCTTTAAAATTCTCATTTCATTTTGTTCATTACAAAGTTAGACAAAACACAAACAAACAAAAAAAAGAAGAGAAACCACCAAACTACCTAACTACACTAGTAACCAAGAACAAGTTTCTGGTTTTTGGTCTTACGGAACATTAAGATAACAATTGCAATGACTGTTATACAAAGGCTCACCAAGCACAATTTGGTCATCAATTTCCATCTCTGAAATTCCTTTTTGCTCAAAATTCCATCTTCCTTCAATTCGTTCATCAAACTCTTTAACTCTGCAATCTCCAATGCTACCTCAGATTTGGCATTGTTTACCTCGCTATCAATGATGGAAATCTTCGGTATAACATCTACAACCTCCTCGTACACACAATCTTCGACCCATTTAAACAAATGGTCCTGCAATTACATCGAAAATCATTTTCCGACCAAACACAAACATTTAATAACAATTATACTTACATCTTGATTGGTTGGACAACGGAAGAAAGGTCTTCCTGGGTTCTTCTTCGTGCTTGATGTATAGATGACGAGCTCTCGCCCGCAGTGACACTTCGTAGGAAACCCACGATTCACACGTCCTCCATCTTGAACACTCGAACTCCCAGAATTACAACTCATAACTATAGAAGATGGTGATTTAGTGTTGAACGGCAGATAATTGATTTTTAGGGTTTACGTTTTGATTTGGGGATTTCTTAGGATAAGGATTTGAGAATCGAATTGGATATTTTTAGGAGCTTAGAGTAAGTCGCAAACGACGTCGTCTTTGTTATTCCCTTTAATGTCACTTCATATTTGAAATATTTTAAACACATATTTATTTATATCATGGCACAAGGATATATATCGGCGTACAAGTTGAGATAGCTCACATAAAAGTTTAGAAAACCAATACAAGTAGCATCTCTCGCACACATTTATTAATAACATGACACAGCAATATATACCGTGGTACATGTTAACATAGCGCACAGAAAAGTAAGGCAAACCAATACAAGTAGCATTCCTCGCACCTTGCTTCGATGGTGTGAATTTCAGAACAACCTGGTATTTCTGTGTGCCATGAATTGGCGTATGAGTTAAGGTGGAGGCTTCCCATTTGTTTAATTTTCGCAAATATTGAGTCGCCCATGGCTAGGACGGATCCCCAATCTTTCTTGTATAGTTTTGATGCGTATAAATTGGCAAGCTCTTCCTCTCCTGAACAAATGGACAAGACTGCCATAAGGAATGTTGATTCCTCAACGTGATTTAGAGCTTTAAAGATGTGTTCCCGGGCTGCCTTAATATCATTTTCCCAACACGCAATCCGGAGGCCCTCTAAATAGTGTGCTTCTGGTTGTCCTTCGGCCAGCGCAACCTCGAACTCGTTGCGGAGAATTCCACCTTTCTTTATCAAGGATGGTTGGTCTAGATATTTCCTCATCATATTTGTTTTTTGTTTAGGTATATTTGGATGTTTAGTTCTTCGAAATGGACCCATTTATATATTGCAATGGGTTAGGTAGATAGTAATGCAAAGGGGTAGGTAGGAAATGATGGGAAACGTGTGAAGTAGCTTTAATTTCGGTTCTAACATGTGTCATTCCTATATGAGTCTCTTCCTATATTTGTGTCATTCCAATAGGTAGATAGTAATGCAATTGGTTAGGTAGGAAATTATGGGAAATTGTTCGGTAGCTTTAATTTCTGTTGTAACTTGTGTCATTCCAATATTTGTTTTGTGGTCAATTCGATTTGATAACTAAATAGGTAGCCGGATATGTATTTCGTTATCCCGACACAAAACATAAAGGCTTTGATATGTAAATTGATAGAGGGACATTAACAAGGAAATAGCCGCTAAACCAAGTCATTATAAAAGTTATTTTACATTGTTTCCCTTGCTAAGAGAGGGGTAGGTCATAATATATTACAAGTACGAATGGGGTTGCGAACCCCCAAAAAACAAGAGTCGGTTACATCCTTCTTTAGTCACCAAAGTCGTTCGACCCAATCCGAACAGATAATCCCAAAAGACGCGTTCTTCATTCGTACTTTAGTCCCCGCAGTGCCGAGCTATGCCAAAATGTGCAAGGTAGACTTGGTTTTTTATCTACATGCCCCCTGCATAATGATAAAAAAAAATTTGGTGACTAAAGTACCGGGTTAACAACATCCATATCCGGATATAAGGTGTTCAATATGAATTTTTCTGAATATGTTGAGGCTCTGTGGGACTTACTATATGGGCATGCGGCAAGTGGCCCTGTTGTGCCCCTTAGCCTTGCATCTTGAGCAAACATTCTGTCCTCGCATCCCTTTCTTCTGAAAAATATAGATGGATACATAAGTATATACCGTGCTTTATAGCGATGTATCGGATACATGTTTGTATAGCTGAATGTTGCGAGAGAGGTGGCTCTTACCTGAAACTCTCCGCGTGAGAAGAAGCGTTTTTTCTTTGGCCTCCCTGGTGCGCGCTTCGTGTGAGGTGGCAGCAAGTTCATTGAAGCAATATCCTCTGGGAGTTCGTGAAGACTAGAGAGCGCCGGAACGGGATTAATGGAATCCTTGTAAGCCATCACCCAATAACATGAGGTGTAGTGTACATCAACGAGAGAATGCATCGGAACCTGACATATAGAAGAGTTATTTCTACCTGTAGCACGCTATATGAATAGATAACGAAATATCAATACCTATAACCAGATATAAGTATTTATTAATAACTATATATCGGAACCTGATCAACGATAGCAGCAGCAACGGCATGGGGACAAGGGATTTTGAGAAAATTGAATTCCCTGCAAGTGCATGATCTCAGAGCTAGCTGGACATGGTATCCCCCCTTTGCCCCTCCGACAACATCGTATTCCCCCGTGTTAACCTTCCTCACGGCGAACCCCCCAGATTTCTCAAAGTTTTCTTGTAAGATTTCTCTTACCTTTGGTGTCAGCATAGTAGCCTCCTGTTTTGCAGTCTCCCGACGTATTGCGAACCAAGACATGAGAGTTTTACGCACAAACTCAACGATGTAGACAATTGGAAACTCTCGAGCTTCTTTGAGAACGGCATTGAGAGACTCAGCCACATTACTTGTCATCACATTATAGCGTTCTCCAACGAAGTAGGATCTTGCCCAGTGGCCAAACCCGATTGACTTGAGATATGCTCCACATTCGGGGGATACCCGGCAAATCTCTCCAAATACTAGGTGGAAGTCCGTGATACGGTATGCCCGTGCGGCCCTCGACACCAAGAAAGAAAGAGTCTTCGCCTTGAAAATGCTTGAGATATTACGTTGCAAGTGGACTACGCATGCCGCGTGTGCTGCATTTGGGAAAACCTAGGACATAAACAAAAGATAATAGCCATGTTAGCAAGGTATATAGGATTGTAGCTTGCTATTTTTTCATATATCATGAAATACCCAGAAATGTCGTATACCTTCCTGAGAGACGAGTAGATGGAAGAATGCCTGTCTGAGACGAAAGTAACAGTTGGATCATTGGGTAGTATTTGCCTTAACATTGTCAGGAACCACTCCCAAGCCCTATCGTTTTCACTGTCCACGATTCCAAAAGCCACCGGGAAAATTTGAAAGTTTCCATCTTGGGCGCTCGCTGTGATCACGCAACCACCGTAATTTCCTCTCAGATGCGCACCGTCTATGACTATAACCTGCGCACCGTAAGTTCATACACATTTTTATGGTTTCAAGCAAAGAAAAAACGTCCGATATTTGTCACTGTGACGGGACAGAAACAAACATAGCAGGGGATATGTGTCTGTGACTATTACCTTGCGCATGAACTTGAGGCCGTTTATCGAGGCAGCTAGGGCGAAGAAGAGGTACTTAAACCTTTGGTTTCCTAACTCATCCACAGTTGTTTCCAGTGCAGTTAATGTCCCAGGGTTGGCAGCCTTAAGAGCATGCAAGTATGCCGGTAGAAGAGAGTAGCTATTGCCCATTGAACCTCTTGCCCCGTCCATAGCAATCCCCCTAGCTCTCCAAGCTTTCCAATATGAAATTGGGACGCGGTGGTCATTTAAACAGATCCTTTGAACGTCCCCTGGTCTTGGTCCGGTCCCAGCACCCATGTATTGCGGCCTCATGAACTCACCCACAACTCTGGCGGAAGCTTGTTTGTGGTAGTTACTACGGGCTTCAACGCTGCAAGTGTGTTCCAGACAAGCACTACGGACTTGGTAGTTGTCCGAGTCTTCAAGTCGGACGACATACACCCGCCAGGGGCAGCTGTCGGCAACACAGTTGAGGAGGACCACTTTCTTGTCTGACCGGGTCTGACGAAAATGGAACTTCCTTTGAAGTGCATGGATGGCCATTTTGAACTTGAAGTCCTCCTTGTTTTTATAAACCCGACCCACGAATATGTCATCTCCCTCGTACGTTGCATCGTCTATAGCTTGGTCGACAACTGTGTTTCCTGGTAAGACACGTGTGAATTTTCATCAAGTTGAGAAAAAATATCATATATAACATCTTATAACGTCAAAAATCTAGGAGTTATTAATATTTATAGCAAGATATTTAGATATATAACCGAATATAAATAATGATAACAAGATATACGTTTATATAAATAACTATAGTTTTAGATAGCAGGATATTACGACACTAAATAGCAGGACATACGTATATATAACGAAGTCATTACCTCCATCTATGTTGTTGTCCAGAACCGGAGCTGCGTCCCTGCCAAATACCCCCATCGATAAGTCTACGCCAAAGAAAGTGTTCTCTTCGTCCGCGTAGGTGGGAACTGTTGAGGCGGAGCCAACCTCTAGGTTGGAGATTTTTTTACTCATCAAACCATCAAGCCTCTCGTTCCAGGGGTCGGGTCTCCTGCTATCACCAGAGTCATCATCCGAGTCTGAAGATGGAAGTTCAACAACGACGTAATCTTCGTGTATCAATGTCGCTGATTGAGGCTGGGACGACGAACCCACACTGTTGGAGAGCGTAGGTGATTCCGTTACAACTCCGGCGTCGTTCTTTCTGGTTACGAACAGAATGAGGTCAGCGACATCGACTTTCATGGACAGGAAGAGGTCCATATCGTTGTCCGTCTTGATGGTCTGAGGTCTAGTCGTCCCGTCATCGACTAGAAGCATCCACGATGGCCAACGGAAAGTCAGCTTTAGGCGGGTCTCCACGTCGCTGATGTTGTACTCCTGTTTTAGCATAGTGGTGATCGTATCTATGCCATCGCCTTCACGGAGCCTCATGTTGCGTTGTCTCTCATTCGGATCTTGCTCGAACCTCCATTTCCCGATAGCATCACGTTCCCAGTGGCCAATCTGCACCGCCACAACTCGATGTTCCAACTCCCGTATCAGAACCATAGTACCTGCAAAATTTGAATAACAGCTTTTGTAAGTTACAAATGTTATTCTTAGCATTAAATGAGACATCAGACATAAGTAACGGTTTTCAGTTAATCTTACCAAACTGAAGAGTAAATGAAGAGCTCTGTTTTTCCTGGGCCAAATCGAAGAGTTAATGCAGAAAAGGAATGAGTTTTTTCTGGTTTGGTGCGATATGGTAATGCCGGTGGTGGCTACTTCTTTATATAGAAGGTCAATGCTCAAGTTGTGTATCTCGTAAGATATCGAGATAATGCCTCAAGTAGCAAGGGGTCATCATTACATATCATTAAATTTTTTACACTGTTAAGTGTCTTTAGGCATTGTGCAGAGCAACGCACGGAGCTCGATGGCTGTCTTTCGTGCTACAGTCTGTAAACGTATTATGTGATACAAAGATATATATCAGGACACGAAATCATATAAAGGGATGTGGGAAAGATATCCTGATAAGATATCTCGTAGCTGTGATTTCTTGTCTTGCCATAATTAGTTTTGCATTTAATGCTACGACTGTAGCAACTTGGGGCAGAGAGAATTGCCAAGCTCGATACGTCTGTAGGGTCCGCCGCGATATGCGTGTATCGGGTAAACACATATATATCCAGATACGTATCTCTGTTGCAACACACGTATCTCTGCCAGCATTAAATAAGTGGGGGCCCAAAGAATATTTGCATATCCATGTCCCCTACGAAATTCTCGGAGGGAAAATTCCCGCAATTTAATTCTGAATATTTCGTGCTACAGTCTGTAAACGTATAACGTGATACGAAGATATATATCAGGACACAAAAGCATATAAAGGGATTGGGAAAGATATCGTGATAAGATATCTCGTAGCTGTGATTTCTTGTCTTGCCATAATTAGTTTCGCATTTAATGCTACGACACGTATCTCTGCGAGCATTAAATATGTGGGGGCCCAAAGAATATTTGCATGATATCTCTGTCCCCTACGAAATTCTTGGAGGGAAAATTGCCGCAATTTATTTGAGGGGTATTTTGGTCCGAATTTTTAGAACCCAAACATTTCTCTCTCTTGTTTTGCAAAGAATAAAACATATGTATGTAGATGCAAATTATTTCTCTAAAAATTAGCATACAGCTAATTCACTCTATTTTTTAAACATTTGGAGTTAACTTCACCGTCTTCATAGAAAATAAATAAGCGATTGGAGTCTGACAACAGAACACAACTTGTCAAGTTTGTATTAATTTAAAGTCTTGCAAGTTTCAAAAAGACATGGTCGCATGGGTTTCTCCTTCTTAAAGTGGAAACTCAGATAAAGCCAAGAAAGACATGCTCAGACTTTTCAAGAAAGATACATCTTTTGCCAGCTTATATAATTAATACAGAGCTAACTCAAACCATAGAATTATTTAGAACTTTACTTATTTATTATTGTAATTAGACATTTATATGAAGACAACTCTCTATACACTTGTAGAAAAAAAGTTAAATTCCATTATCATAAGGGAATGAAGTACTACCCAACCAACCATCACCGGTGATAAACTCTGTTGCCGTGAAGTTAAAGGCATCTTCGTAACCCATAATGTGAAAACCCGGCCAGTTAACCCGTTTACCCGTTTCAGAACCCGGCCCGTTATTATTATACTCGCCATAGTAAAGGGTATCAAGTTCTTCCCTACCGTTCCATTTGCTCCAACCCGAACCGTCAATAAACTCATCAATATAAGATTCCATTAGAACCGTTCTTGAAAATTCTCTCCACGGACGTCCCAAGTAGCTCTTTACTCTATTTGAGCTGTTAAATAAATCATCCGATGCAAGAATGGAGCAGTTTTGCATCGAGATCCCGGTGTCTTCGTCAGGACTGTCTCGTGACTGAGCAGTTACTACAGTGAATTGTCCTGGCATAGGCAACTTTGAAACGATGTTGCATCCCTGGAAGACCACGGCCGCGTTCCCAAAGATATAATCAATGGTTCCATAAATATCGCATTCGCGGTAGAATTGTCGGAATGAGTGGGTGTAAAGTGTGTCCTGGTAACCATCAATGACACATCGGTATAAGGCCACAAAATCCGCGTTCACGCGTAACGCAACCGCTTGGTGCTTCTCGGGTCCCGCTGTGTTCGTTATCATCATGTCCCTCGCCAAGAATCCTTCACCCGAAACCGCTGTGACAAAAGCAAGTTTGAGAACCATTACAATCTTGACTTAGTACCAACAACTTAAGTTGTCGACAAGCATTTAATTTTTGTTGCAATACTATACAAAATTACTGATTTTTAAAAAGGGAACTATACAAAAATTCGTTCACAACTTTAAAATGTAAGATTAATAATTATAAAGGATTTGAAATGTTACTTTTTAATTTCATAAAAATTAATAATTATTGAAAATTAAATTCTACGGTCCTAATTGACAAAACAAAATGCAAAAATTCTACGGTCCTAAGTCTAGACAGACTACACTATGCCCCAAACAATATTACCACTTGAGTTTTGTTTTATATAAACAAGATTTTAAAAAGAGTCAAAGATGGTTACCAAGAGTAGCAGATCGGAAAGTGGTCCATCCATCTCCTACACTTCGGTTTCCGGTAATAAATGTAACATCGGATCCATCTCCGATCAGAACAATATTAGTCTTGTAGATCGGAATCTCAATGTTCTCGTCATAAACACCTTCCCTTACATATATCAGCACCCTGTCGTTACTCATATCCGGAGCAAAGCTTATGGCCTCGTTAATGGTCGAAAAATTCCCTGTTCCATCGGCAGCAACCACGATGATCTCACTCGGGTCGTACTCATCATACCCGTCACTAGAATCTTCTAAAAACCGGTGATCTTTCTTAGTGATCCAGTCAGGAAATAACCCAAGTAACCGGCGGTTATTAGTCTTGCCGTCGGTTTTCGGATTTGTGGCTCTTCTCTGTTTTGGAAGAGCAGAGAGGGAGTTGCTTACGTGTTTGTAAGTTTCCGTGAAAGAGGTCACGAGCTTTGGCTTTAACGGACCAGAGGCTGTATCAAGACCTTCTAAGCAAGTGATCTTGTTGGTGAGAGCGGCGCTCAGGTACGCTCTAGCGTCAGCTAGCTTTCGTGAATCGTTGATACCGTCTTGGATCTTGGAGATTGATCGTTTCAAGAAGGAAGAAGTGATCTGGTGAAGATCTTTGCAGTCTTGAAGAGAGCCACGTTGACCCTCAACGAGGTTGTTGGAGATTCCAGCCTCGGAAAGAAGATCGGTGAGTTTTCCGGCCTCGGAAAGAGCTGTTTGGAGGGTTTGAAGGAGGAAAGAGAGAATGTTGGGGCTTATGTTGATGGAGATGGAGAGTTTTAAGGAGTCGAAACATGCATTTGGATATGGTGTGTTCATGCAGAAACTTGTTAGAGAGGTTTGATTAGGTTTTAGAGAACTCGATATAACCAAGGGAGTGAAGAGGAGGAAGAATAGAAAGGAGAAGTTGAGAGTGGAGAGAGCCATTGGAGAAGAAAAAGTTGAAGCAAATGGTGAAGAGAGTGCTGTGTTTTTAAATGCAGAGAGGAATGGGTTTACTTCATGTTTTGTTCCGTATAGCGACAAATCAAATATGAAATATCTATAATTTGGGATATTTTTACCGAAAAATTCGATATAAAGTCTTTAAACAATTGATTGAAGTGTTCAGAGAAAACGATATGCTTGTTTGCCGTGTAACTTGGTTTAGATATTAGTTCTAACTTATATCATCCGTTACTATTTTAATAAGATCTATTTTCCATGACAGAAATAATTTCTCTCATGTTATCGGACATTATGTACTATAAGACTAGATGCTAACTCGCGATATTCGCGAGATAAATAATGTTGTTGCATTTTTTTTTTTGAAACTTGAATTGAATAGGCAGAGTTTTTATTTATTTTTAGAATTCGGTGGTTTTTTCTTTTTTAATTTATAGATCATGTTATAGATCATTTTAACGTTCTATGTGTTTCTTGTTTTTGTTGCCGTATAGTTTTGTTTGTGTGATGAAATTTTCGCAATTTTGTGTGTCCCTTGTTTTTCTAGAGATTTTAATGTATTCGCGGGGTTTGGTTTCAACTGACTGCATGGATTTGGTGTTTATGTTTAAATGTAATGTAATGACTTTTAAATTATATATTTTAAATGTACTTCCAATAAATAATATTTTATGATTTTAATTTAATTATATTAACTAGAAATTAACCTGCGGTACACCGCGGGGCTATATGCTTTTAAAAAAATATTAAAATTTATTTTTTAAAAATTATCTATAGATATAACCTATTGTTTTGTTTGATTTAAATATTTATATATATATTATATATTATCTCGCGGTATAGTTCGGGTCGATTTTTTATAACTAAAATTTTAAATTTTAAGTTGTAATTGTTTTTTGAATATTATTTTTTTTTGTTTAGTGTTTAAAATTATATAATTGTATTTGATTGTTTATTCTAGGATTTCACCCGTAGTATACCGTCTTGTATTAATATCGACCCAAACATGTCCCACCATATAACCCCGTCCCGTGAAATTCATTTTGTTATATATACTTTGAATAATATTTATATTATTGTATATACAATTCGAGTCAATTTAAAATTTTGCTTTAAAAAGGTCTATCGTAAATTGTAGTGAAACCCATGATTTATTTCAAAAATATCTCCGAAAATGTAAATATAGATATTTTATATATATACATTTTTCCATCTTTTTTATGAAATAAATCCTGAATTTTGAGATTTGTAGATTAGGAATATCGAAAATGATAATTTGGTATTAATTAAATGCTCTCAAAAATCTTGTAGGTAAGATTTTAGAAATTAACGTTTGAGTTAATATGGAGATATTTTCGCAATATTGTTATACGGCAAATCTTAATTTTTAAATATGAAAAATAATTAAATGCAGTGGCATAGACTCGTAAATACATCCAACTCCAGGATTTATTTACTAAATGTACTCCAAAAATGTATATATAGATATTTTATTACTAATATATCTTTAAGAAAATTTGGTCAACTCTACCACTTTCAACCAAATCCTTTCCATTTCTACCACATTTGATAATTCATTTCCATTCCTACCACATTCATTTGGTATTGTGGTATAAAAAGACGGTTTTTCCCTCAGCTGATGTGACACATTTGTGTGCAATATCTGGGGACAAGTATCTGGAGATCAAAACTGAAAGGACAAATTAAAAGTCGGTGAATGATTTTAATAAACCTATTCGGGGACAATAATCAAACGAAATATAAAGAAACAAAATGAAAAGACCACAATTAGAATTTGGGAGAACTAAAATCGAAGGACAATGAATTAAAATCGAGGGACAAAAACTAGTTAAAAGAACATGCGACAAATAAGATGAAATTGTGGATTCGGTTATTTACCACTTGTCCCCGAATTTTACATACAGTTGTCTTCGAAGTTTAAGCAAACAAAAGGAAGAGCAATTTAGTCTTAACACATACCTAATGTGGTATAAGTGAAAAATGGAAAGAGAAAGTGGTAGTTGTTGGTGTCGGATCCCGCACGGGTGGTTCGGGACCAACCAAAGATTGCCACATAGGTAGGAAAGAAGCCCGCGAAGGATAAGGCCCGTTAGATTTATAAGCCCAAGGACATGGACGAGGAGGTTACACCACGAAGAGAGATCGAAGTGGTTGCACTTCGGGATGAGGACGAAGTCGAAGTCGAGATTAGTTCGGTTCGGGACTTTTTGGGCTAAAGGGCGAAGCCCATGAAGATCGGAATTAATTCAAATTCGAACGTTTGGGCATTAAACTCGAAGACTGTAATAGACGTATTAAAGAGAGAATAATTGTATTTAATTGGGAGTTAAATGTCGTTTGTTAGTATAAGTAAGAGGGCCAAGGGCCATGTAAAGGGGACGCTACTTTTTTCTAGCAAATACACTATAGCCATTTCCATAACAATTCTTAGCTTTTTGCACATCTATTTTTGTCCTCAAGAATAATCTTTCTCACTAAACAAACAAATATTCGAGTGTGTGAATCCGACATCCACAGTAGTAACGAAAATAATTTGGGTAATTGTGGTACTAGTGTTAGCTTTCTCTATCTTTAATGAATTTAGTTAAAAACACTTAAATATCAATAACATTGTGATGTAATTTTTAACAACTTTTATGTTAGTCTCTATTTAGTACTCCTCAACTAGTAGTAGTAGTAGTAGTAGTAGGATAACTAAGTGTAATCATAATCTTTCATGTAATATTTTTAAACAAGATCCAAAAAGAGAACAATAGTATTTTGTAGGTCACTGATTCAATATGGTTCAATTAGAAAAGTCATGCCAGAAAAGACTTTTGGGGAGTCGAAGGCTAGCTGTTCAGTTGCATGTTTTTGACACTTCGTATCGGAGTTTTATGAGATTCGGAAGCTACGAGCACAACCTAAATGAGATAGAGCTTTTGTTTGGGAAAATATGCAAAAGCACATATTCGGTGGACACGAAATCGAGTAAGAAATCAGCCTATTGCAAGTGATGATAGTTTATTTGTAATTCGATTTGTTTGGAATTGATATCATCAATGATTATTTCGCATGTTCACATTTGTAATTCGTTTTGTTTAGACAGAAATTCTCAAATTGAATTGAAATTAAAATCTCTTATTAGATAAATCCTGATTTTCAATGTTAATCATTAACATGACCGTGACACATGTCAATTAGATGATTAGATTACAACACATGTAAAAAAAAAAAAAATTAAATAGGAAAACTAACATAAATGAAACATATTTACAATTACTAATTT
The DNA here is from genome assembly GCA_019202795.1 of Arabidopsis thaliana x Arabidopsis arenosa. Taxonomy (NCBI): domain Eukaryota; kingdom Viridiplantae; phylum Streptophyta; class Magnoliopsida; order Brassicales; family Brassicaceae; genus Arabidopsis; species Arabidopsis thaliana x Arabidopsis arenosa. Next base: position 4,426,268 of record CM032921.1, on the reverse strand, counting down.
GTTTTTCATTTTAAATAAAATTAGAACATTTACTAAACTTGATCTATATATAATAGCAATCTAATAAATACCATTTGCACATCTGAACAGTTGCGTCTTTTTATCGCAACTTTCCGTTAAAATATTGACGGTTATTTTTTCGGTTGTGTTTTTTAACGCAACTCTTCGTTAAAATATTAACTGTTACTTTTTTGTTGACGGTTGTTTTTCGGTTGTGTTTTTTTATTGCAACTTTCCGTTAAAATATTAGCAGTTACTTTTTTTGTTTGTATCTTTTTATCGCAACTTTCCGTTAAAATACCGACGGTTATTTTTTCTCGATTGTGTCTTTTTATTGCAACTTTTCGTTAAAATATTGACTATTATTTTTTCTCGGTTGTATATTTTTATCGCAACTCTTCGTTAAAATATTGACGGCTAATTTTTTTGTTGACGGTTATTTTTTCGGTTGTGTATTTTTTATCGCAACTTTCCGTTAAAATTTTTACGGTTATTTTTTTCGGTAATGACTTTTTTTTATCGCAACTCTTCGTTAAAATATTTACGGTTATTTTTTCGTTGACGGTTATTTTTCGGTTGTGTCATTTTATCGTACCTTTCCGTTAAAATATTGACGGTTATTTTTTTCGGTTGTGTCTTTTTATCGCAATATTCCGTTAAAATAGCGACGGTTATTTTTTCTCGGTTGTGTCTTTTTATTGCAACTTTTCGTTAAAATATTGATGGTTATTTTTTCTCGGTTGTATATTTTTATCGCAACTCTTCGTTAAAATATTGACGGCTAATTTTTTCGTTGACGGTTATTTTTACGGTTGTGTATTTTTATCGCAACTTTCCATTAAAATATTTACGGTTATTTTTTTCGGTAATGTCTTTTTTTTTTATCGCAACTCTTCGTTAAAATATTTACGGTTACTTTTTCGTTGACGGTTATTTTTCGGTTGTGTCTTTTTATCGTAACTTTCCGTTAAAATATTGACGGTTACTTTTTTTCGGTTGTATCTTTTTATCGCAACATTCCTTTAAAATACCGACGGTTATTTTTTCTCGGTTGTCTCTTTTTATCGCAACTTTTCCGTTAAAATATTGACGGTTATTTTTTCTAAGTTGTGTCTTTTTATCGCATATTTTCGTTAAAATATTGACAGTTATTTTTTTGGGACAGTTCTATTTGTTCAATTATAGTCATATTTTTTTTTACTTTACGGTTGTGTCTTTATAGTTGCATCTATTCATTTAAAGTTACGTCTCTTTACTATATTTTATTGCATTTTTCGTCACAACTTTTTGTATGAAAAGTTGTCTATTTAAATGTTCGTGATTTTTTAATTTTATATATTTGTCCTTTTTCCTAAGTAGTTCTCAAATTTTTGTTCTTTAACATAGATTATTAGTTATATGATACATCCAAAAATAATAATATGTAAAATTGCTCCAAATTTTGTATGCTCTAAACTATCCAAACATACATCATTTTAATATTAAAAGCATCAATTCACGGGTAAGTTTCTTAGTTACTCACAAGTCGTGCTGAGTAGCGACTCCATCTGAACTTTTGGTTTGGACCCTCATCTCTATATTATAACTCTTCTTTATGTATTTTGTCATTTATAAATAATTTTAGATTCATAAAAAATATTTTTAAAGTGTTTTTAATCATAATTCTTCTTTTTTACATTTTTATTCATAAATAGTTTTAACATCTTTGAAAAATATTTACGATATAAATTTAAAACATAGTCAATTTTATGTAATAATTCAAATTTTTTTTAATATATTATCATAATAATTTAATATATAAATACACTCAAATATATTTGTTGAAAATGAGTTCCCCCGCGATATCGCGGGGGTTCATAACCTAGTAATAATAAAAGCAAGCATTTATTAATTAACCTATATATCACATGGATCCTAATCTAGTGTTTTATAATCTATATCATTTATGAAGTTTTGATGGATATATATTCAGAATAAGAAAATCAAAGTATTTAAAAATTAAAATAAAATAATTAAAGGAATCTAAAAACTAGATAAGGTAATTGTATAAGTCCATCTGCATGAATGTTTAAAATTTGACTTTATATATTTTCAAACTATCACTACAAGAAATATCTACATTATCAGCTTGAGATAAATGCTATTATAAGTGATCAATAGCGTTTTCACAAATGCTATGTTAGGCCCCTGTTATGGTAGAACCCCCACATACGATAGCGTCAGATATGTATGCTATCTTAGAGTCTTCTACCATAGCATTATCGAAACGCTTTGTTATAAGGCTTTTCTAATTTTAAAAAATTATGTAATTAGTCATTTTCCATGCTATGTTAGGTGTTTCTACTATAGCTATGATAAAAAGCGTAATTTTTAATTTTTATAGCTTCAGTTTACGCTATGATTCATTATATTATAGCGTTTAATTTAAGGGAAAAATTACTCGTTTTGAAAGCTATGATAGACTTTTCTAACATAGCATTACTCTTATATACCATTAGCAGTTATTGTAACAGTTATTTATATGCAATTATATGCGTTTTGATCACAATTGTTTCTGGTTGAGAAAAACACCAAACCTGTTTCATATAATACCCTGATTCATCAATGATTCCCAATCCAACATACATTAAAGACCATCATAAATCCAGAATACACACAACAAATGTCAAACCAAGTTCTACTTATTATCCAAAAGGAATTAGTAGCAGGACAGAAAACCTTAAGACATGATCACTTTGTCCTCAGGCCATGCAATGACTGTGCCAAGGGCATCCTCCATTATGGCTATTTCCTCATTTGGCCTCCAAACGGATGCATCGCTGACCTTCACAATATCTACCCACACTTTGACAGCATCAGGACCCAAGGGAACAAAGTGAACCTTTTGTGCTGGATCGTTTGTTGCCCAGCGTCCTTCAGCAACAACTCGCTTCTTTCCAGTAATATCCATCAACTTGCACTTCTTATTTTCCTTGGAAACAAGTTGATTGATACGCTGCCATGTAAACAATATGAACCAATACTCAGAACAGTTGACATAAGCAACTTAATTCATAACATTTAGAAAACTTATACCTGAGATTTTCGGAGAGGAGATTGTGGATTTGGTAGACTTTTCTTTATAGGAGAGCTTTGAACACCTGCATCCTCAATAGGAGAATCTGAACCTGTTGCTGGAGACTTAGACACTGTTGATGCTGCTTTTCCCTCTGTGGCTGCAGACTTTGTCTCAGCTGAAGATTTAGAGCTTGATGGCCTATCAGTTGATGCTGATTTCTGAAGAGGAGATTTCTGACCAGTTGTAGTTGTAGGATTTTCAAAAACATGCTTTATTCACAGGCCATGATACAAAAGCCATCAAACAGTCCTCAAGGTATGTTACTTCCATTGTAGGCCTCCATATAAATGTATCAGGTTGATGCACTGAATCAACAAAAACTTTGACAGCCTTTGGTCCTAGAGGAAGACCATTAACTAATGCACTTGGTTCTTGTGTCTGCCAACGACCCTCAGCAACAATCACTTCATCTGTAGACAAATCCAACAGTTTACATTTGTTCTGAGAATTTGCTCTTAGGCCCTGTCAAACACATTCAGAAAAACAGGATATTTAGTCTATCAAAGCTCATAAAAATATCAACTCATTAGCAGGCTGAAAAATATCCTCACCCTCTGCAATCTCAGCTAATTCAGCCTCTGGAATATCACCTAATCTAGCCTGACTAGCCAGCTCTTCATCAAAAAACTCAGCAGCTTTGTATAACTCTAAAATTTCCTCATTCCAGTCATTTACATTGCTGCTATCACCTTCAGCCACTGAGTTCACGTCTCCATGGTGATACCAATCACCTTGCATCTTGTATGCCTCATCCATCCCCTTAGTTACAAGGTGAACTACCACATCACTGCCTGACTGTCGTTCTACATTACGACAGTCTTTGCAGGGACATATTATCATGTCAATGTCACCTAACACCGCAGCCACATCCCGTACAAATTTCCGAGCACCTCTCTCATAACCAGGATCAGCTCTTAAATGAAGAAGTAAAAGAGAAAAAAGAGATTGATAAAATAACCAATCCCCATATGAAACCTAACCTATATAATGTAATGTCTTACCTGCATAGATGCACCCATGACTTGTCCAACATTATATGGTATAAGTGTAATTAAAACCTTAGTATCAACAATTCAAACCAAAAGCAAAATTAAAAGAGTGTTCCATTTAAGACAGTAACTCAATCTACCTCAGACCACATCACATATACATGCACTTACACCAATATTTATCACACCAATCTCATATCATGTTCAAAAAATTAAGAAAGTAGACAATGGTAAACACACATTAACAAATTACAGTATCTCAACCTAAACACAAAACAACAGTCAAAAAATTTGTCAAGAACAAATAAACAAAGTCTGAAATTGTCTATAGCCTAATTACACAAACTCAGCCATAAAAGAAAACAACAAGACATAACAACAACTTTAACTATTATACATCTCATAGTTTAAGGACAGACAAAAACAATAACAGGCAGATAATTTGGTTACCTGTCGTGGCTGTCCAACAACAAGAAAAGCTTCAGTTCCCCATCATTGCAATCTTCCTCACATGAAAATAGCATAATCAGTCTACATTTAAGCAATAATTAAAGCATCTAAAGATAATTTCAGACTTTGTTTAAAGCATAAACAATCTTACAAAACAGAAAGAACTTGACATGCATTGAGAGAACATATACAACAGATCAAATATGTACCCAAATCTGTAACTCAAATACCCAAATCTATAAACTTCTCAATTACCCGAAACCCTATTTTCAATCAAAATCCAATTCGTTAGCTTGAGAAACAGATCAATGCATATAAACCCTAAAATCGCAAAGAAGAATTAAAAAAAGAAAAGAAACATATCATTGCATATGAACCCTAGCTAAAATCGATAATTTGAAACAATGCAATCACATCTAAACCCTAAAATCGCAAAGAGCAATTCAAAATCACATGGAAAAGAGAGCAAGAAGGAAATTAGAGTAGGGAAGAAACACTTGCCTTCGATTTTAGCTCACTGGCGGCGGAGCTGAAGAATGTGTCTGCGGAGGAGCACGATTTTATGGCCGGCGACAAGGTCAGTAGTTTTGGCTAGGCTTGGAATCGATTTTGTTTTGACAGAATTCACTGGGATTCGAAGGAACTCGTGGATCTGAGAGTTAAACTCAGAAGACTGACCTGGTTCTGTTTCGCGAAGTGTGAGGGAAAATAAAAGACAAAAGGCGCTTAAGTGAATAAATTTTTTCTAAGTGTTGGCGGTATAGGTCAATTTTGTTTCCCGCTTAAGTATTTTCGGTCTTAGCATTTATTAGGTGCTATTAAAAGGTAACCAAAATCACGAACTCATCTATTATAGCAGTTCAGAAAAATGCGCTATCGTCTAGTGCTATCAATGTGGACTTTTTTTGTAGTGTATTGAGGGACACTGACTATATTTAAATATCTCATTCGGCCCTCGCTACAAAACCTCAGATTACATTTTTTCAAAATGAACATTTTTCTAAGATTTTCTAAGAGAATTCTATTTTTATTGGATAAAGCTTTACTAAAGGCAAATTGTTGAACAAATAATTATGTATTTCTACAATTGCAATTACATTTTAATCTAACATGATATTCATAATTTTGAAAATATATATAACCCCAACTTAATTTTTCATTATAGGTAAGTGGGATCAACTCAACCAGATTACAACTCGGGGATTTTGGTATTACAAAAAGAAACATACTATAAAAGCATATATATTTCTAAACAAGATTACTATATGCTTCAAAATACATAGAGAAAAATCAAGGTTGGAACGGCTTCGCCTTTTCCTCCTATCTGTGTTTTTTTCTCTGATAAGAAATGTAATGACAATGGTACAAAGGAAATGAGCAATATGTTTTACACCACATATGAAATCCTAGCTCTCAACATGTTGTTGTTTATTAAGCCTACCCAAAGTCCATGTCTTGGTTTAGATTAAAATAAAATGATATCTTTATTGAAGCATCCAAATGACTATGATAAAATAAAGAGATAATTAAGTGGGAGGTAAAGATCTGGGCCATAATTAGTTTTTGGTAAATTCTTGTCGGGGCCCAAAATAATGGTAACATTAGCCCACTCTTTTTCCGATTTTAGCCTCACTCGCTCAGTTTCTGACTCTTCTCTTATGTTCATCATCAATATGTTGTAGATATCCAACAAAATTTGTAGATTTATGTATATATTTGTCTCCTTTGTCATAATATCTGATTAAATTATATTTATTTTGTAAGACCATAAATAATTCGAAGCTATCTTCTCGATTATTTTCGAACAAAGAAGAATTAGTTAAGGATATATAGAGACAATCCGTACTTTAATTTCCGTATGATAAATCTATATAAGTTCCGGTAAAAATTTGACAAAATATGATAAAGATCCGGTGACAAATCGATCGAATTCGGTGAAGAGTCAGTGCCAATTCGACAAAATACGGTATAGATCCGGTGACAACTCGATGAAAACCGGTGAAAATCAATTGAAAATCCGACAAACTTATGATATTTAAGTGTCTAATTACGATGCACTATTACACTTGCTCCGTGCAACAATTTGGGATACAATGGTTGAAATTATGTTTGAAGCAAGTACATAAATATTAATAACGCTCTATATATGTGTTTACATGTATACAAATATTAATAACACTATATATATGTGTGTGTTGATATCAGTGTTCTAAAATACGCTATACGGTAGTCGGGCGGTGGATCACCGTATAGCGCCTAACTGTATATGCGGCTGTATAGGCGGGGTATATACGGTGAATATATTTATATATATATATGTATATATATATGTAATAATATATATTATATATATATATATAATATCATAAAAATAATTAAATTCTAAGTGAAAATGCTCTTAAAAAAACAAATGTCAAAAGAAAAAGAAGTCTACATAACATTAAAATATAAAATAAAATAAGTCTCACGTTAAATTTCAAATCTCAAAAAAATGAAAAAAAAATGACAAAACCAAATTTTAATCTTCTAATTCTTCTTCTCCATCAACTTCTAGAATCTGGTTGTCGGTAGACTCACAATCAATATCAAAAACTTCTTCATCATCGGATATGAAATCTTCTTCACCTAGCTCTCTAATTTGATCTGCATCAATTGTTGATCTAAATGCTTCTTCTTGACCAATATCACCTTCTAAACCAAATCCCGAGTCCTCTCCATCATTAGAAATTCCATCAACAATCCATGATTGAGCATAGGTAGCATGATTCGCAACCAATATATCAATATTTTTCTCTCTTAATTTGTTTCTTCCTTTGGTTCAACAATCTTAAATTGAATTGGACATACACAAGATTGTTCATTCGACTTACGTCAAGTCGGTTTCGTTTAATTTCTTTGTATGTACTTACATGTAAAAATAGCCAACAATATCAATTTAATGACCTGCTGAACTATATGCACCAAACTGAAGAGAACTGAAAAGTAAAAATTATAACAAAGCCTAACCCCTTCAAATGTACTCCAATTTCGCTCACATCCAGATGAACTTGTAGTCAAAGACAGAATTCTCTTAGCCATTTTTGCTAAATTAGGAACTGCGTTTCCATATGTTTCCCACCAATAAACTGAAATTATAAACCAATGTAAATGAACAAAGTAAATAATAAAACTCAAATTATTCAATAGAAGAAATGTGAAAGTTTTAAAGAAGGGAAAAAATACTTGGATCATAATCCTCCTCGCAACCTAAGATAGCCCATTGTTTTCCAAAATTCCCTTCTTTATTTTTGTATATCGCCAATTCAGAATTGATGACTTGACATTGTGTGGTGAGATCATTAGGGAAAAAAGCATCCACACACTTAAAGACTGCGTTTGATATCTCATCATCGGTCGCTTTGCTTGAATCTTTGTAGAAGTAGTATGAGTTCAAGAGATAACCTGTCAAATGCAAAGGATTGTCAAGTCGACCCTTAATCCTTTCTTCGATGATATTCAATATCGGCTTCACATTTTTTTCCACATTTTTCAGTCCATCACTTATCTCTTCCTTTGCTACCATTAACTCTCCATGCAAAAATCCCATTGTAGGCTTTTTATCTCCATCAACAAGTCGAAGCACTTTAACCAATGGTCCAAAAACTTTTAAGCACATTATCACCCCATTGCAAAATTAAACACTCATCACCGTGTTAAATGTCTTTACTCCTTTGGAATGTTTCGACCATTTGCATTTTCTCCACTCACTGCTAGAAAACATGGCTGTTAGTTTATCTCTCTTGTCCAAGAGACTTTGCAAAGTAAGAAACGATGATGCAAATCTAGTAACTCCGGGCCTAACGATATCTCTCTTATTTGTGAATGATCTCATCATCGCCAATGTCTTATGATGAGCATACATGAAGATTTTGAATTCTTTCGCCATTTGAATTGTACTTTTGAACCTTGGGAGTCTTGATATGCTTTCAAGCATCAAGTTGATGGAGTGAGTACCACATGATGTCCAAAAGATACTTGGCTTGATCTCTTTCATTATCTTTGCGGCAGACATATTGTTAGCGGCGTTATCAGTTACCACTTGAACTACATTCTCTTAACCAATCTCCTCAATACATTCTCTTAACCAATCTCTACAATGTCAACTAAGATTGAAGAATTCTTTTTGACATTTTTGATTGTCAAGGATAAATCTGGAGAATGACTGTTTTCTTCTCTACAAGATGCATTACTTGAACTAGAGTTAGACATTGATGATGTGAGAGGGCAAGGATATGATAATGGAGCTAATATGAAAGGAAAGAATAAAGGAGTTCAAAAGAGGTTGCTAGAAGTTAATCCAAGAGCTTTCTTCACGCCATGTGGGTGTCACAGTCTTAATCTTGTGCTATGTGATATAGCATCTTCTTCTCCAAAAGCTGTGTCTTTCTTTGGAATTGTTCAAAGAATATATTGCTTGTTTGCCTCTTCAACAAATAAGTGGGATATATTGACAGAGGTGGTTGGAGGACTAACCCTTAAATTTTTATCTCAGACACGTTGGGAAAGTCATGTTGAAAGTGTCAAAGCGATACGGTTTCAAGCCCCGAAAAGAAGAGAAGCTTTACTTACCTTGGCTGAAAGTACTGACGACCCGGGAACAAGAAGCGATGTTGAATCTCTTGCTCTAAGTGAAACATATGGGATTGGCGGTTTTGAGTTCTTATTTGGTATGATTATATGGTATGACCTTCTCTGTGTTGTTAATACAGTAAGCAAGAGTCTACAATCAGAAAATATTGATATTGATGCTGCGATTCACCAATTGAAAAGACTTGTGTCATATTTTAAGAAATATCGAGAGACAGGTTTTGAGGAAGCAAAGTCTAAAGCTAGACAAATTGCAGCTGAAATGGAGATTGAAGCTACATTTCCTGTGAACACAAAGCGTATCATTAGAAGAAAGAAGCACTATGATGAGGACATAGAAGTAGTTAGTGCAAACGTAGTCTTGTCACCGGAGGAGAGATTCGGAATTGACTACTTCAACACACTCATTGATCAAGCTCTAGTTTCTCTTGAGTCAAGATTTGAACAAACTTTTGGATTTCTATTTGACTTAAAGAAACTAAAGTTATCAACTGATGATATTTTGAGGACATCATGTGTGAACCTAGAGGCTGCTTTAAAGAATGGTATGGATTATGACATAGTTGGTGATGATTTTTTTCTTGCACTAAAAGTTCTCCGGGAAGTAATACCAAAGGAAGTTCAAAAACTTATTGAAGTGCTTGATTTTTTGAAGAGAATGCAAGGTTGTTATCCAAACACAGAAATTGCTTATCGCATCTTGTTTACCATTCCGGTATCGGTTGCTACGGCGGAAAGAAGTTTCTCGAAGTTGAAGTTGATAAAAAATTATTTGCGGTCTACCATGTCACAAGAGAGATTGAATGGGTTGGCTTTGCTATCAATTGAGACATCTATGGTTGAAAAACTCGACTACGTGAGTTTGATGAATGATTTCGCAAACAAAAACGGAAGTAGAGCCAAATTTCGCGAATAAGAATGTATCTCTTCTTTTGTGGTTTTTTGAACTTTTTTGGAATTTGTAAACGGTTTAGTATGTTATGAAAAGGGCATGTTTATTAAGATGTGCGTAGGGCACTTAAAAACATCGGGCCAAAGCACTGGCCAATATAATTCTTATTTTGACATGTACAATGTGACACTTCTTCATCGGGAAGTAAATAATATATCTACATTTTTTTCATCATATATATAAAACTAGTTTTCGTCAATATGCATATTGTACATATCAAGAAATTTTGGTTTATGAGTCTAAAGTGGTGTTATTGGATTGGGGTTTTTAATGGATTTGGATGTATTTTGAAATCAAGTGTTATTCAATCATGTATTTGATAAAAGTACAATAAAATACCTTGTTATTGGATTAAGTATTTGTTTGATGTGTTCTAAAATACATTAAAAACAATTGTTATTCAATATCCATCTGATTTGTTTCATTTTGAATTTGAATGTACTTTTACTCATAAAACATGAACAAAAACAATCCGACCACTTTATCAAGTATTTCATATATCTCTCTCTCACTCTTGTTTTCCCATCTCTCTCTCTCTCTCTCTGGATTGATAAACACAAACGTTATCTTATTTATTAGTGTTGAATAATGGAAAACAACAATGAAGGATCAAAACAGCGTTTCTGAACCGTTTGATCTATCATTGGGAGATAAGTATCATCATCAAATCGTCGCTTCTTTGAATGAGAACAATCGCACCAGTGATATAAATGGAGATTCCAACAATGGCAAAGAAAATGGAGATTTGTAGACGTACAATGAATCTCAAATATAAATGAATCTCAAATGAAAATAGAGATATGTCTACGTAAAATGGAGATTCTACGTAAAATGGCAGAGAGAACCAAGTCACATGGATGGAGAGAAAGAGAAGCAAAAGCAAGGACGCAAATTCCCTCGTCGTGGTATCGGCAAAATCGTAATGGTGGTTGGAGAGTAGTTAGGCCTTTTTTTGCTTATAATCTATGAATGCAAAATCACTACGAGTGCATTTGCTTCCTAATTCCTTTCTAAAGACAAGATCCAAGACCACCTACAGTAAATTTGTCAAGCAGATACAAATGAGGAGGATACCGATGAGTCTAGCCACTTCAACTGCGCTGAGAATCGCCACGGGTTCTTCATTTTTCACGGTGGCGCTATAATGATCTCTAGTCCACCCAAGCTTAGCTCCTGTTCCGTATCTTGAAACTCAGCAACGGCATTGTCTCTCTCTCTCTCTTTCTCTCTCCTGCACTATATATGTCTCATAAAGATAATCATATGCTTCATTCTCTTGTTGGTTCTCATTATCTTATTCGTATTGCTAGCTCTCATTGGCAAATGACGACACATCCTTATTAGTGTTACTCATATTGCATCTAATGTTTTGTTTTTAGCCACATTCTATTTCATGTTATGTATGCTTCAAATAAAAATGAAAGTATCAAATAGATTTACGAAATTCTCGATCTTTATATTTGCGAAACAAATTGTTCTAGTAAAGAGATTCGACATGTTTTTTTCACATTTATATTTTCACCTCTATAAAAACATTTTTTCAAGGGAGTTCACTTTTAATCTCTGTAAATATCTTTTACGGCATTGAATAAGTCAAATTAAATCTTACAATATATTGAGATGGAATAAAATCTTTAGTTTTGCAACAAATTGTTGATCATCGTTTTTCATTATAGAAATTTGTTATAGATTCTCTCCTACAAATACTCCATTTGATGGTTCTCAAAATAATGAAAAAACTTTTGAGACACAAGATCAAGAAAGAGAAAGTGCTAATATATGGAGAGAGCTGATGGCTCAACAAATGTGGAGAGATGTAACAGGTAACTAAAACTAGAGTTGAGAATAGTGATTTGAAAATATGCAATTTAAATAGATTTTCTATTTTAAAAGATATTCTGGGTTACGTTTTGTGAAATATTTATTATTTTGTTATTAGATTAAGGTTTTAATATGTATGTATGTTAAGTTTAAATTTTCATATTTAATAATTTTGCAATACTTGACTTAACGTGAACTCTTAAGTCCATAACAATCAACAAAAAATACATTAATGATGACTTTCAAATTCATTGGAAAACCCACGTATATCCATTGGACTTCAAAACCCACGTAATATTATATGTCAATTCAAATTCATTAAAACTGCTAATCCAATAACACCCCCTAAGTATCTTTGTCCAACATGGACAAGCATAACAAACTTTAGCCTTTCTTCCGTTACCCAAACCCATTGATAGCGATCGAAGTGTTGTTCTCTTGTGGAATGAAATATCTTTAATTTGATTCAAATTAAGTGATATTCTTTTGCGATCATAACGTCCTGTTTTTTTTTGTGGGATATATTGAATTCTCCCCCCATTTGAAGTTTTTTTTGCTCGTTTCCAAATCCGTTGCACCGTTTGGATATGTACCAAAAATAAATCAGAAACTTCTCATGTAGTTTTCCTCTATAACTTCCCATCACGATTTCTCTCTAGTAAAGCATAATATATTTTCCATCTCTTCTTGTTTGAGATATTTTTCTTGGTTCTATTTAGAATCTCTAATTAATCATCTATCTATGCATATTAACATAAGTAATGAAATTTTACCAAAATCAACCATCTTAAACATTCCAACGACACATAGTTTTCGTAATATACAAAGTCTTAAAACATGAACTAAGTAACAAATAAAAAGCACATGTGGCCAAAGAAATTAAAAGAAACATCAGTATTTGTTGACTTGTTGTTGTAATATTACTTGAATCTGTTTCAGCAACAAATTCGTTACACTTTGAAGGATTATTAACGATTACAACATCATCATCTTCATTATTGAGTATTTCTTCGTTCGTTGGAGTTTGATTTTGATCAAACAAAAATCACGTTTCTTCGTCTATAAAAGGAAGATTCAAATCAAGAATTCATGAATGAAATTGTGATTCTTTTTTTTTATTTTTGTGATTCATTTGTTTGTGCTCTGTCGATATATATAAGCATCATGAGTTTTCAGTTTGACTTGGTAGAAAATTATGTTTCGTTGATTTGGCTCAAATGTTAATTTTTTTTCACAATGACACTCCCTTAGTGTGTTGATCAAAAACTAAGAAATTTGACTAAGAAAAATAAATTGATCAGTTATACCTACCTGCATGTGAAATTGTGACTTTAATAATGATTAGGAATAACGCCTGGGATCAATAATTTTTGATTAAATAATAAAGTGCCGACATTTGCTTAGTTAATTGTGAAAATATCAGAATAGGTATTATACAAGCTTTCTTATTTAGTATGTACTAGTCTAAAACATCATCTAAAAAAGAACAGAGGGAGTATCATTTTATAAGTGATGTTAACAACAGTTAATAGATGCATCAATTACCTATTCGATGTAAATTAATATTTACTATCGGTTTTGTTAAAGTGATACAAACTGTTAAAATTGTATCAATTTTATAGAATTGATGCAACAATATTTAACTATAATATCAATTATTATAATTGATGCTAAAAGATATATATATATATATATATATATATATATATATATATATATATATGTTTTATTTATAAAGCCTGGTTTAAAATAGTAATACTTAGTTTTGTGATACAATACACCATTTTTATAGTGATATGAAGAAAATGTGTTTTGTTTAAACATTAATTTGGTTAATAAAATGGTGTTGGAAGATATCTTCTTTTTAAAACACAATTTATGACATATTAATTCCTCATAATATAAACATAACTCCTCCCATGATATTTGACAAAAAAAAACATACAAAAAAACTTCCATGATATTAATACAATAACTATTATTTTACCACAATAACTATTGGCATAAATAATACTAAATTAAATTAAATTATATTAACTATTTCAGTTTCTTTTTTCGTTAAATAAGATATTACATTTCAAAAATCAAAACAATTATACTAAAATATTTTTGTAATTACTATCATCATTTGAATATTTAATATAATATATATTGTAGATTTGAATATTTGATATCATGATTTGGTCACGCAATTATGTTTTAGGTCCAAGATATTATCAACATAATTTTTATGTTTTACTAGATTGTTTAGCCGCGATATTCGCGGCTTGTTGCATAATAGTTATGTTTTGTGTAAATAATAATAAAAAAATTTAGAAAATATAAAAACATTGTTATCACATATATTTTACATTTTTTTTTTTTTTGTCAACCACACATTAATTATTAAAAAACTCCTTGATTGGTTACCCAATTAGGAGGAATAGTGTTTACAAAAGTAAATTCGGAAAATAAAATTCTAGAAGAAAGAGCTAAGCAGTCCGCCTTAACATTACATAAACGAGAGATAAGAGAAAGCGAGAATAAGGAAAAGGAGACACGGAGCAGTCCAAAAGCATCTAGCAGATTGGAGAAGGCGGGCCATTCTTCAGGTGATTGTACCATCGATACTAACTCTGAGCAATCTGTTTCAAACGCTTGACAATCAATCCTTCGTGAAAGGATATTCTTCATGGCCCAAATTAAAGCTTCCATCTCCGAGTGAAGGGGGGAGGGAGATCTCCGGAGGCACTTTGCACCAAGCAGTATCGTTTGATCATTTTCTTGAAAACACCACCATCCTAAACCCATAGTTGGATCCGAAGATTTCCAAGAACCATCAATCCGACATCTTAAAGATTGGATTGGGATTTCCATAATTTCCGTAATAATTCTAGTTTCGATCGGTTCCAATTGTGCATCTTCCCACATTAATTTCTCACTCATAGCGTGATTTAAAATATCTATGGGTTCAGATTGTATTCCTTTGAAAACCTTTTTATTCCTATCTTTCCAAATGAACCACAAAATCCAAGCAAAACAGTTGGTTCTTTCTCCCCCATCTATAGGAGGTGGTAACCTTCAGTAAAGATAATCTAGATTTGAAAATTCCGAGCTTAGAGGAAAAGAGCCTGAAACCATAGGTATTGTTGATAATTCCCATATATTTTTGGAATGAGGACATTCAAATAGGGCATGATTTATTGTTTTCTCTGCCATTTCACACCTTTTACAGATAATATCACAGCGAATCCCTCGATGTGCTAATTTTGAGGTAACTGCCAAGGATCCCGAAGCAATTTGCCATAAGAAATGTTTTATCTTTTACATTTTTCACAGCAATCCTAAAAGATAATTTTATCTTTTTCTCTCTTTTTCATATTTGACATAATATAAGTTATAGTGATAGGCTTTTATTTTTTTTTACTACTAATTCGGATGACCAATTATATAACTAATTTTTGGTAAATTTATTTTGCTGGAAAAATAAAAACTTTATATGTTACTTCCTCTGTTTATAAAATAGATATACTGATATTTATAAAATTATATGTTACTTCCTCTGTTTCAAATTATAGGATGTTTTAGCTAAAAGCACATTGTTTAAGAAATTTAATTTTCTTTTAAAGTTATCATATAATATTTGGCTTTTAAAAAACCAATAATTACAAAAGAGACTGCATAATCTATATAATAAAAAATATTAAATACATTAAAAATTTGCATTGAAATTTGTAAAACATCTTATATAATGAAACACAATAAAAACTCCAAAACATCCTATATATTGAAACAGAGGAAGTTGATCACAAAACTAAATATATTTACTATGATTATATTAAAAAAAAAACGTAAGAAAAAGAGGTTTTTTTCTTACAAAATTTATTTCATTAAAAGATCACATAATTTTAGAAATTATATTCATGAATATGTAAGGAAATAATCAAAACTCCATAGTAGAGAATAAGAATGCTATCATTTCAAAAATAATTTCCATAATTTTGTTTCAATATAAGTAGAATTAGAAGAAATTTAAACGGCTCTTACGATTTGATATCTTGCATTTGCTCATATTTTAGTAAGTATATGTTATAAATTACAAAATAAATTTTCGATATAACTCACAAATATTTTGTTCATTTGTTGAAATAAACTCCCACATAATAGTTCAAACTCATATTATTTTGTATGTGACAAACTAGTTTTATTTTCTTATAAAAATCATATAAACTTCAATCTAAAGTTTTTTTAAGAAAATACGCCAGGATAGAAGGTTTTTTTTTTTTTTTAATTCCACGCATCAATTAATATTCTAGTGCTAGATTTCATACTAATGGTTTCATGTTTATAGGATTTAATAATAAAATTTTGTTTTAATTATAGTTTTATTCTTCTATATTTCACTCTATTTAAGTGTGAGTGCTAAGTTTCCTTTCTAATGATTTCATTCTAATTTTCTACTAACTAAATATAATTTTCATTAAACATGTTATTTATATTTTTTTAATCTTAAGGGCCAAATTTGTTTAACAAAGTTCTTTTTTGTTTTTTAAAAAAACTTGAACATCAAATTTTAAATAAAATAAACATGATAATAATCTTAATATAATTATCTATTGGATCACAAAGACTAAATATAATGATACGTATATTAAAAATTAATTAAAAAAATTTATTCGAGAGAAGAAAAATATATTTGATAAATGTATTAGATTAATTTATTTCATTATATATTGCATAGCTAAAAAATACATAAATATGTTAGAAAATAATCAAATATCCAACGTAAATAATGGAGGTGGATCTTTTTAACTTCATTCCCTTGTTGTGCGATAATTAGAATTGATATTTTTAACTTTCCGTCACCAATAAACGTAAAAGTTTTGTTATAGCCATCAAAATTTTTATTTTACATTTGTTAATTCAAAACTAAAAATATAAAAATTAAAGAAGAAATACGTATAATATATTATGGTGTTAGGAACAAAAAAAATTAGAAAAAAAATTAGAATCAAACTCTTACAATGATGTTTTCATTGATTACAATCCATATAAAAAAAAAAACCAAAATAGATACATGAATATAGTAGAAGAGGTTGAGAGAATGATTACTTATAAGATGATAATCTAAAATATACAATGGAGATTTTACAATGATATTTAATTTGAGTTTTTTTAACCCATATAACAATAACTACAACCGGAATAAAAAGCATAAAACAATAATAATAAAAGATTTGAGATATAGTGGAAGAGGATGAGAGAATGAGGAAATGAGAAAATGAGTATTTATAGGATGAGAAGAGATAGGAGTTACAATTCAAAAAAATAAATATGGGAGTTACAATTTTAATTGATTGAGTGGAATTGAGTGGAAAATATAATTAATGCATAATTTATATGATTTCAGTTTTATATTAAAGTGTGAGTTAAATGTATATAATTAAATGTGTTTTATTTGTGGTTTAATTGAAAATAATTTTTAAAAATAATTATATTGCCAAATGGACCAATAAGGAGAGAGTACAACCTTACTTTTATATATATGATTGTCCATGACATTATTTCTAGTCCATGCCACTATGTGATATGTCTATAATTTGCATGTTTTACACATCCATTTATCACCATTTTGAGTCTAGTTTCATTCATCTTCCATAGCATTCATCATCATTTTGTACATTTTGCATGTTTAAGTGTGTCTAGCACTAGTCTTGCATGCATTTTGCATTCTGGAGTTGTTTCAGGTGTTTCGGAGATATTGGTGTTCAGAAAGAGGAAAACCAGAGCTGAAAGTCACATTTGGACCATTCTACTCGATCACCAGTAGCAGAGAGGGAAGCAGTCAGCTCAGCAGACCATCAGGACCCTTATACTCGATCACAGGGCAGTCCATCCAGACTGTTCTACTCGATCGCAGAGGAAGAGGAGCAGTCCATCCTGACAGTCTACCCACATACTCGATCGCAAGGTTGAAGAAACAGTCCAGATCGTGCCATCAACCAACCTACTCGATCACAGGAGAAGAGAAGCAGTCCAGATCCTGCCACCAACCATTCTACTCGATCACCACCTCGACCCTCTGATCAATCCGCACTCAACAAGACAACCTGAGCATAGGAAAGAGAAGAGGAGAGAAGGAACCCCTTGATCGCGGCTTCGATTCACGCTCGACCATGAAGCCCACTATGAGCCCATATACTCGACCTCCACGTTCCAATGGGCCTGTTAAGCGGAATCGAAGCCCACTTACTTATCCTTGTCGTTTTTGCTATAAATAAGTCTCTAAGGGTTTCCCCTGAGACATCGACTTTTCATACACTTTTTTATTCACGTTTTAGTCTCGAACCCTAGTATTGTTTTAGTAGCCGCTTTTGCTTCTGCAACTTTGTATTTTTCGTTTTTCTAAGTTATTGAGATTCTGCTTTCATTCTCTTGTTGATTTCTGTTTCATTTCCTTTAATCTTTGAAGTTATGCAATCATCAATCGTTTCTGTGTCTTTGAGTATGTTTTCTGAGTAGTGACTAGAATTTCTGAGGATGGGATAGAGTAGTTGTGAGACCCTTGGTCGAATCTGATGGTTAAGTGTAGTTATATTGAATCCCTTCTGGATTAGTTGTGTTTACTGCTTATTCCTTTCTGATCAACTGGAATCCGATCCCAGACATTCCAGCGCTCATGAGGCGTTTAATGGATTGTTGGATCTACTAATTCCAGTGATAATCGTCTCTATCCCAAGGGATTGGCCGTTTATAGCGGTTATTGACTTTAACAGTCGGTTCTTATTGCCTGCATAGTTAGATTCCGTTAATGAGAATTAGTCTGGGCTAGCTTTGCTTGAGGATTTGTTGCACGGGAGTGAATAAATCTGTTGTTGAACCTGTTGTCTAGGGATAGCTTCATTGAGAATTGTTAACCATCGGAATTGATTATGGAGTCCACACTATTCGATTACCCCATCCTTAGAAGTTTCTTATCCAATTGATTTATCTGTTTATTTACCTTCCGCATTCACCTTCTCTGTTACTTGCTATTGAATTTTGATAATTGTCTGTTTTTGGACCCTTTTACTCTATCACATCCTCCTTCTGGCAGTGAGCCTTGTGATAGAGTATAGCAGTCCATTTCTGCAAATTTACTATTTTTTGCATCAATCACTAGGACTGTTATAAAACAACCAATTCCTGCTTGGCTTGACTTAGTGCTTTCTAATCATATCTCATTTGTTTGCATCACACCTGATTGGATTGACAACCTTTAGTACTACAACGACATGATAGTGCTTTACGATAATTGATCTGAAAAACCTACTATCACTATGTTTCTTCACGCCATGACTTTTACAAAAATATTTTGTCAATTTTTGTGAACCTAAGAGATAAGAGATCTCCTAACTCATATCATTTAGTTTTATGTATGCATGTATTAACAAATTTAATAGACGTAAAAAAAAAACAAATTAAATAAGAGCATCCGCAGTGGTGTATCCTTGCGTGGGGTGTATCTATTTTAAAATACAGAAATAATGCAAAAGTTGTCTCTCTCTTCACACCCGGGTGTAAGTTTACACTCGGGTGTAAGACACTCTATCTCTCTCTCTTTCTCTCTCACTTTAAATTATAATAATAAAAAAAATCTTACACCCCTCCCTCACACTTACACCACTGCGGATGGTCTAAGAGGTCCAAAACAAATATATAGTCTATATATATCCACAATTATTACTTGTATACAACTTGTTTACAACTACTTTTCTTTAACTATTTGTCCGCAATTACTTTTTGTAAACAAGTAATTTGGTCTATTCAATTAATTTGTAGTTTTAGGAGGATAAAATGATGGTGGATCATATAAAATGCTCTGATCCATGGCATGAGGGGATATACGGGCCTAGGTCAAGAACCTTTTAATAACTAAAAAAAATAATGGTGGATCTATCCAATTTGATGTTGTTACAGAAAAGAGAGAGATAATAGTGTGAGAATGATGAGTGTTTTTTAAGTATTGTGTAAGAGATAGATATGAGACCATCTAATATAATAATACTAAGTGATGTTTAGTTGTATGATGTTTAGTCCCATTTTTTTTTTTTATTATGGCTCTTTTTCTCCCAATTAATATAATTATTAATTTTTTTTGAAGAAAACATATCTATTCCAAAAATTTTATAGAAACAGACATCCACAGTTTATGATCTTTAGCTTATTTTTTTTTTGTAATAAATCCAGGAACATGATTTATGCTAATTCTAAAAAAGAAAATAACAAATCGACTGGATCAAAGACCACCCACAGGCTACAACTTAACACTAAGAGATTGAAATGTTGTTCAAACAAATTGTTTAATATAATGTGAAGCAGATAATAAAACATAAAACTTATGGAGATAAATACGGTGGACCAAAAACATAATAGCATGAACCAATTAACGTCTTACATCAGAAAAGACACCATTGATAAACGATAAAGGATATAGTTTACTTTCATATATTGATATGAAGTGAGTGATGCGGTCACGACCAGAGACATTTGAATCTAAATACATTTTTCTTCCTTCGTAAGCCCAATAAAGGGGCCTAGTTAATGTAGGCCCAATTGTTTGTTTTTCTTCTTCTTTGTTTTTCTTCCTTCACTTCTCCAAGCCTCGATTTACCGATTTCGTCGCCTCTTTCTCGTCTCTCCGCTCGCCTCGCCTCGCCGTGATTCTGTTTCGCCGCCGTGTCTCTCCGTTTTCCGGTACATCATAAACCATTTTCCGTTTTAATCCAACCTGTATTGGTTTCCAATCGCGATTACTTCCTTCGCTTAATCTCAATTAGGTTTAATTGCTTCGAATTGCTTGATCTCAGATTAACTTAGCTGATACTAGGGCATAATCTAATTACTAATGACGTTCTTGCTCGTGTTTGCGTGCACTGATGCTTAAGATTTGTTTGTTTTTTTTCCGTCTTGTTGTTTTCTGAATTAAAGCTTTTTAGTTTGTGTCATAATCTAAGTTTTCTTCTCTTGATGTTAAACAGTGACCTTTGTTTAGGGAACTGATGATTTACACTGCAATCGACAATTTCTACTTAACCGACGAGCAGCTGAAGGCTTCACCTTCGAGAAAAGATGGGATAGATGAAACGACTGAAATCTCTCTTAGAATCTATGGATGTGATCTTATCCAAGAGGGTGGAATATTGCTCAAACTGTATCCTTTCATTGGTCTAATTATTTTGGATAACTCAAATGTCGCATAGCTGTGATTTTCTTAACCTAAATTGTTGTCTTCAGACCACAGGCGGTTATGGCTACTGGGCAGGTTCTGTTTCACCGATTCTATTGCAAGAAGTCTTTGGCTAAATTTGATGTAAAGGTAATTATTTTGTTTCTTTCTTCTTTAGTAGTGTATATACTCCTGCCTGTTACCATAATGAGTTGATTTGTAGTTTAATTTTTACAGATAGTTGCTGCGAGCTGTGTCTGGCTTGCATCAAAACTGGAAGAAAACCCTAAAAAAGCTAGACAGGTCATCATTGTATTCCACAGGATGGAGTGTCGCAGGGAGAACTTACCATTAGAACATCTCGATATGTATGCCAAGGTTAGTTTGCAATTGCATTTGTCATATTGAATGTTTTCGTATTTTGTTTCTACTCATGGGAACAGCTTTATTTGGAAGTACTATTATGGGATCTCATCCTTTTTCATACTTGTTAAATTTTTGCAGAAGTTCTCTGAGTTGAAAGTTGAGTTAAGCAGAACTGAGAGACATATACTGAAAGAGATGGGTTTTGTTTGTCATGTTGAACATCCTCACAAGTTCATATCAAACTACCTTGCCACACTAGAAACACCTCCAGAATTGAGGCAAGAAGCTTGGAATTTGGCTAATGATAGGTAACCTCTATTCTCAAATCTTACAATGGGTATTATTTCGTATGATTACTTAATAGTTAGCTACACATCATAATGGTTATTTTGAGTATGTTTGTCATACTTTCTCTATATCTGATAATTCCTTTATGATTTTATCTTAATCTCATGGTATGTCTATAAATGCAGTCTGCGTACAACCCTCTGTGTAAGGTTCAGAAGTGAGGTTGTGGCTTGTGGGGTCGTGTATGCTGCTGCCCGTAGGTTTCAAGTACCTCTTCCAGAGAATCCACCCTGGTGGAAAGCATTTGATGCAGATAAATCTAGTATTGACGAAGTGTGTAGAGTTCTTGCTCACTTATATAGTCTTCCAAAGGCTCAGTATATCTCTGTTTGCAAGGATGGGAAGCCATTTACCTTTTCCAGCAGATCTGGGAATTCTCAAGCTCAATCAGCTACAAAGGTGAGATAGATCGTTATCTAGGTTTTGTGATTTTTTTGATAGCATGAGATTTCCATATCACTGCATTTCTAGAGTCTAGGTTTGAAGTGCTTTTATCACTGTGTTACAGGATGTGTTGCCGGGAGTAGGGGATGCTGTTGATACAAAGTGTGCTCCAGGATCAGCTAATAATGACTCGAAGGATGGAATGGTTATTTCGCCTCACGAAAAGGGTACAGATTCAAAAAAGAGCGATACTGAGTCAAACAGCCAGCCAATAGTAGGAGACTCGAGGAACGGAAAAAGTAAAGTTGGAGAGAGAGAAAGAGAGAGTGGTAGAGAGAAGGAACGAAGTAGAGAGAGGGACAGGACTAGGTCTCACAGAGGCAGAGATTCTGACAAGGAGAGTGATAGGGAGAGAGACAAACTCAAAGATCGGAGTCATCACCGGTCAAGAGATAGATTGAAGGATTCAGATGGACATTCAGATAAATCAAGACATCACTCTTCTCGGGACCGTGACTATCGAGAATCCTCCCACTCATCAAAAGACCGTCGTAGGCACCATTAAGCCAATCTTCTTGTCACTACATCACCTTGAGTCTACTTGATGTTAAGACAGTATAGTGTTGTATTATGTTAAAGAGTCAAAAACCCATGTGTACTCCATCACATGCTAAGATCACGTTGGTTCGACATATAAGATCTAAAAAGTCTGATCTGTTTCTAATTTGGAATTTTATCAAAAAGCCATAAACTTTGGAATAGTAGTAATTGTGGTTTTTTGACTTTTGGACTTGTATGAGTTGTTGTGACCCAGCTGAGAAGAGAATAGTATCCATATCTGACTTGTGGGCACATGATTGAAGGCTTAAAGCACGTTCACAAACATTGTTTATATCTTTAGATACTTGTCTATTGGTTCCACCTATAAGGATCGCATATTCTTATACCGATATCGAACCATGTACTAGATCTTCTAGCTAAACACATACATTATTAATGGTTTATAAAATTAGGAAAAAGATTAATGATGATCAAGGCCAGCACGTAGTCTTGTTGCCGGCTACATAAATAATCAAAACAAATAGCTGATACGCATCTAACGGATACATTTTCATCGTTGAACCGTCGATTTTTTCTCCTTCGAAAGAGAGTTTCACCATTCCCAACATTCTGTTTTCCTTCGACCATACTCTGTTTTCAAGATTTTCATCAAGTTTATGAATTTGGGTCTTCACTTCTATCATCACACTATCTTATTTTCTTGACTTCTTTGTCATGGCAGTTGACCATACATCAATTTCACTTCTATTGTTCAGGTAAAAATACTTTTTGTTTGTCTTCTCAGGATTTTGATGTGTTGATCCTAATTTTAGGACTGATGTTCATACATTACTTCTTGTTCTTGAGATGGGTTCTTGAATAGTCCATTTGATCATTTCTTTTGTCAGTCAACGAATCCAATCTATAAATGATTCAAGGGTAAGTTTCTTTCTTTTTTTTTTCTTCATTTCAGATACCAAAGTTTAAAGGAAGACATTAAATTACAATGATGACATTAAATTCTTAGAGATTTTTAGTGTATGTTTTTTTGTTTTTTATACAAGACTTGATTGTACTAAATTCATTCAGATTTTAGCATCAAAGTGATTTTTAGGGTCTTTATTAATCACAGTTGTCTTTCTTTGTTTTTAATTAATTACAGAACAGAAGACATGTTTGAACACTAAATGTTATTCGAAGAGACAAAAACAAGCCGGAAAAAAGTCAACGAGAAATGTCAGAGTAAGACATAAAATAATGCAAGAGACAGTGTTCCTCTTCACGGAAGAGAATCTGAACAAAGAGCCATCGTCAGGGGTCAAATACAAACAAAGCTCCCGGCGCGTGGTTCCCATGACAAGTTGCGAGGTGAGTGATGCGGCTGCAGAGATTAGAATAGTAGAGAAGGTGCTAAAGAACGGCGACCTTTATAACGGAGGCTTATCGGCGGGTGTTCCGCATGGGACAGGGAAGTATCTGTGGTCGGATGGTTGTATGTACGAAGGGGAGTGGACACGTGGCAAAGCGAGCGGTAAAGGACGCTTTTCTTGGCCGTCAGGAGCGACCTATGAGGGTCAGTTCAAGGACGGTCGAATGGACGGCGAAGGGACGTTCATTGGAATCGACGGGGATACTTATAGAGGGCATTGGCTGTGGGGAAGAAAGCATGGCTATGGAGAGAAGCGGTATGCAAACGGTGACGTTTACCAAGGAAACTGGAAGGCCAATCTGCAAGATGGTAATGGACGTTATGTGTGGAGTGATGGGAATGAGTATGTGGGAGAGTGGAAGAACGGTGTTATCTCTGGGAAAGGGGCAATGACGTGGGCTAACCGAAACCGTTATGATGGGCTATGGGAAAATGGAGCCCCGGTTGGGAAAGGGGTGTTGAGTTGGGGTGAGGAGAAGACTAGTTATAACGGGTGGGGGAGGAAGTGCAAGAAGAAAGATGATGAGATTGTGCAGCACCATAAGCTCTCTTCCGTTGAAACTTTGTCAACGAATACCAATTTCCCGAGAATTTGTATATCGGAATTGGAGGATAGTGGCGTGTGTGATCACGTAGAGGCGAGTCCGTACACGAGCGAGTCAGATACGAGTGGATGTGGAGAGCAAGAGTGGGCAAGAAGCCCTTTGCTTTTGGAGAGTGGTGGTGCCATGAGTTTGCAACAAAGTCCGAAGTGGTTGGATGAAGGAGATGTTAAGAAACCGGGGCATACGGTTACGGCTGGACATAAGAACTATGATTTGATGTTAAATCTACAACTTGGGATTAGGCACTCTGTTGGGAAACATGCTTCCCTTTTGAGGGAACTTAGGCACTGTGATTTTGATCCCAAGGATAAGCAATGGACCAGGTTTCCCCCAGAAGGCTCTAAGTCTACGCCTCCCCATCTATCTGCCGAGTTCAAATGGAAGGACTATTGCCCAATTGTGTTTAGGTAAGTAAATACTCTAAAATTTTGGAGTTACAAACTATTTGTTAATTCCTAATTGCACATTTTTGTGTGGTGAAACAGGCATCTACGAGATTTATTCGCTATAGACCAAGCGGACTACATGCTCGCTATTTGCGGAAATGAATCACTTCGGGAATTTTCTTCACCTGGAAAGAGTGGAAGCTCCTTTTACTTGACTCAAGATGAACGCTTCATGATCAAAACCATGAAAAAATCCGAAATTAAGGTAACTTATATATTCTTTTGCGTTCACATTGCTTTCGATAACAATAGATTTTGAGATTTTTTAAACCGTTCTTAGGTATTGCTTAAGATGCTCCCAAATTATTACGAGCATGTTTCTAAGTACAAGAACTCTTTAGTCACCAAGTTCTTCGGGGTGCATTGTGTCAAACCGGTAGGAGGCCAAAAGGTATGAGAAATGGTCTTCCATTACAAATTTATGTTCAAAAATCAAATCAAAACTTATTTCTTGTTATATTTGTGACGCCAAAAAAAAAAAACAGACTCGGTTCATAGTGATGGGAAATCTGTTTTGTTCGGAGTATCGTATACACAAACGGTTTGACTTGAAAGGTTCATCACACGGCCGTACCATCGACAAGGATGAAGGTGAAATCGACGAGACCACAACACTTAAAGACTTGGATCTCAAGTATGTGTTTCGACTCGAGACCTCATGGTTTCAGGCCTTCATTAACCAAATCGATATCGATTGTGAGTTTCTTGAAGCTGAGAGGATTATGGACTATAGTCTCTTGATTGGTCTCCATTTCC
This sequence comes from Arabidopsis thaliana x Arabidopsis arenosa, assembly GCA_019202795.1. Taxonomy (NCBI): domain Eukaryota; kingdom Viridiplantae; phylum Streptophyta; class Magnoliopsida; order Brassicales; family Brassicaceae; genus Arabidopsis; species Arabidopsis thaliana x Arabidopsis arenosa. The sequence goes on along the minus strand of CM032921.1, from coordinate 4,400,251 downwards.
GTGAATCTGGCTTGCGTGACGACATTTCCTTGGGCATCGGTAACAATCATTCTTATATTGCTTTCATCTTTAGTTTTGGTATTTGTCTTCTTTTGTGTGAGAAATTAGCTACTTTCTTAATTCAGGTCGACGAGATCAGGAAGACAAATTGATGAGAGGGTATAATTCGCTTCCAAATATGGAATCTGTCACCCAAACTTGGTACCTTCACTTAGAATTTCTTCTATTTTGAATATTTAACCAAATATTAAACTCAGATAGAGATACAACCAGCAACAAAATTATACCAATTAGGTCTTGGATTCTTTCATTCATTGAGTGGTCATTTTGGATCAACAAAACCGATTTAAACCATATATATATATATATTAGTGTTAAGTTGATTAAACATTTCTCACTAACTTCAAATGAACCTTTTACAATCACTTTTATACATACACTCACATAAGCTTAACAAATAAAAACCAAAGTAAATATATGCGTCTTTCATTTTGACAATATTTTGTTTATCTCTTTAAAAATGTAGTAACGGGCCGTTATTGAGACTAGGAGAAAGCACACCGGCTAAAGCAGAGCAAGTGAGAAGATTTGTGGAAGAATCGTGGGAAGAAGACGACATTGACAACTCAAATCCTAAGAGTACAAGGAAAGAGGTCGTTGAGGTGATCCTTTATTTTGGTGTTATTGATATTCTTCAAGACTATGATATCACTAAAAAGCTAGAGCACGCCTACAAGTCACTCCACGCAGATCCCGCGTCCATTTCAGCTGTTGATCCTAAGCTTTATTCCCGAAGATTTAGAGACTTTATAAACAAAATATTCATTGAAGACAAATGAGAATGAAAGTAACATGCAACACCTACACAAGTAAGAAGAAGAGTTTTATTGTACATCAAAATCTCAGGCATGGGTTTGGCATTTAATTTTTGGGTTTTGAATATAAAACGTTTAAACCCTAGAGGCCCCTAACACGATGAGATCACACGGCACCCCGCAATGTTGCTGGAATCCAGGATGTTGAAGAGGTTGCCGGCTGTTTTGAGATGAAAATTTGGGGTTTACTCATTTTTTAAAGAGGAAAAGAGTTTTGGTGCTTCCTCAAAGATAGTATAGATATTAGGACAATGCTCTTGATTTATTGTTATATCGTGAGCCGAGCTGATAAAATCTACACGGACAAAGAGTAAATGTTTTTGCATTTTGTTTTCTGCCTGTGATTCATTACTCTTAATCTTTATCTATATCTATAGGCTTTTTGTAAATAGTTTCTTTCTGTAATATTGTTTTCTACTAGGATGATCCAAGCTAACTATCTATATATCTAGGTTTTTCATAAATAGTTGCTCTTTTTGTAATATGAAACATGAAAGTTGTTGCTTCAAGCTATCCAGCAACATGAAATCAACAAGAGGAAGTCCTCATACAAAAAAGTAAAGTTTGTCCACGGGCAGCTTACACACAAAATCAAATTATCTGGTGAATTTTATTAGAGCAGCTTTAACACGAGTCATTTAAGTACCAACAAGCCCAACTTATGAGACAACCAAGCCCATGACAAGCCCATATAATTAGGGTTCTATAGCAAGATAGTTTACTATATAAGTTGTGTAATGAACATCATTGTCTCTAACTTTGAGAGTTGCCATTTGGAGCAACTCTCTTATTCTCATCTTATGAAATATCAAATCTAGAATCATTTTCCCCTTGAAGACAAACTATAGTTCTTCTTCCTCTCTTTATATTTTAGCACAATAAAGCTCTACTGAGCTATATCATTTTCAGTTATAGATTTCTATGTTAAACAGCTCTCTAAGAGCATTGTCTTGAGTTTGTCAACAAATTTCAACAATCCGTCTCGTACATATACAAATTTTAGCAATCGGCATGATCCATCAATACTAAAATGTTCTGGAGAGTGGAGCTAACTTGTGAAATGTGTCTACAACTCAAGTAGTAGATGATTTTGACGAGGGGATAAATCACACTAAGCTAGAGGAACCCGATCGCGCCACTACAAGAAAACATAGTCTTTTTCTACCAAATTTCCTACCAAATATATTTCTTACCAAATTCCTACGAATTTCCTACGAAATATATATATTTCGTAGGAAATTCGAATGAAATTTCCTACGACAAAAATCGTAAGAAGTTCGTAGGAGATTTCCTACAAAAATCCTACGAAAGCAAATGTGGTAGGAAATTTCGTAAGAAAGTGGAATGAAAGCCATATGAAAGAATTGGTAGGAAATTCGAAGGTATATTTCCTTCCAATTTCCTACGACCAAACCTTCGTATGAAATCACGTAGGAAATGTGAAATAAAGTTATGAGGAAATAATGATGCGGACATCGACTTTAACCAAACTGCTGAACTACATGCTGAACTACATCCTGTACCACATCCTGTACCAGAAGTCCCAGCAGGTCCCATGACACGTTCAAAGTCTAAACAACTCAAGAAAAGGTTCAACTTAGCTGTGCAAGACATTCTAAGCTCCTTAGAGCTGGAGGAAGTAAACTGGTCCGTAGCACCCCAAACAGGATATGATCCAATAGCCGAAGAAGAGCTTGCCGAAGCATTCACCCAAATGAGTCTTGAACGAACTACTCCCCAAGGTATGAAATCTTCTATGACAGGTCCAGAAGCCCCTAGAAGGCAAGAGAAGACTTTGGAGCTGCAGGAGACGTACGAGACAAGCTTCACTTCCGAGAGTGATCAAGAGAGTCAAGATCAAGACCAAGACACCAAGGACGTGGAAGAGCTCCAAGACACTGATCAAGATACTCAAGAGGAACACCAGGAAGGCCCCTACTTCAAGAAACCAACAAGTAAACGAGCACAAGACATGACTCCTGAAGTAGGTCAGAGAGTACTACAGGAAGTGACTCAGAGAACATCTATTGGGCCTAAAACGCATCCCGGTAAGTTTTATTCAATTTATACTATCTTTGCAGGTCCAAGAAGCCCACACAACGGCTAGATTCGTCACCACAACGTGCTCCTCAAGAGAGTTTAAGTAGTTTCCTTATTTAGTTATTTTCTTTCTAAAAACAATGGTTTTTGTGTTTTGCTTTTATTTGCTTCCTTTTTTTGTGTTTTTTTGCATTTATTTTCGGCCCTAGGGCTAGCTGAAGGACTCTTATAAAGTCCCCCTGCAGCAGTTGTACGATTTTTCACCCTTGATTATCAATAAAGAACCCGAATTTTCTTACTTCTTCTCTTTAAGTGTTCTTAAGAGAATAAGCTTGTTCTTTGTCTTGTGTGTGTGATTCACCAAGGCTGAGTTCGTGTACTGTATCAGAGACCAATCACATCTCTGTGGTGTACTTCAATCCGCCATCACTTTCATCTATTTCGATCCCACACGAGAGAAGCGACCGCCATCGTGTTAGATCTACATCATCGACCATCAATCCTTCACAAGAGAGAAGCGACCGCCAGCTTGTGAAGCCACCATCTCTATCCCGATACTAGTCTCACCACCGAGTCTTGTATCATCTGGTATCAGAGCATTGGTTTGCTCTTCCCTTGCCAGGTTCTATCGTTTCCTTTATATTCTGCATTAGTTTCTGAATCAGTTTCTGTACTAGTTCAGTTTCTGTTTATTTAATTTAAAAAAAAAAAAAAAAAAATCGTTTGCTGCATAATAGTTTATTAGGTTATTTCATTGAGTTTTATATTTAAAAAAAAAAAAAAAAATCATAGTTTGTTTCCATTAATTGTTTAATTCATTTTGCGTACTATTTTCTTCATAAAAAAAAAAAAAAATTGCTTTCAGTTTTTGTTGCATTGATATTTCCTGTCAATTATTTGTTTTAATTTGATAATATTAAAAAAAAAAAAAAAATAAAGTTTAGTTATTAAATTTCGTTCTGTATTAGCAAGTGAGTCAAGAAGTACCTCAGGAAGTGCGTCAGCAAGTTCTAGCTTTCTTGTTTTCGACTTGTTCCTTTCAATTCTTGTGGTACGTTGATTCCTTTGTTGTTTTTGTCTAAGTGCAGATCACTTTTAGGCATACACTATGGGAGACGAAGCAGCTATACCTCAAAACGCCATGATGCAAATGATGGCTACTATGACGGCGGAGATAAGAGGATTAGGGCAAAGGCTAGGCCGTTTGGAGCAGCCCCAACCCAGGGTTGAAGTTAGACCGGATCAGGCTCAAAGGAATGCCCGCGAAGAGGCGGACGAGTTTCCTGACTTGGATGATGATGATGATCCACCACCCGATCCTGTGAGACGTCAACATCAACGGAGAGAAGATCCATTGATGAGGAACCATGCACGGAGAGTGGAGCCCCGTGAGCAGAACCGAGATATCAAACTAATACCTCCTACTTTTGCAGGAAAATCAAATCCAGAGGCGTACATGGACTGGGAGAGACGGATGGAATACATATTCGATTGCTATGGATATGGAGAAGCTCGAAAGGTGGCCTTAGCAGCCGCTCAGCTCACCGAAAATGCTTTGTCTTGGTGGGATAGGACAGTAGCTGACCGGAGGAGACAAAGATTTGATCCCATAAGCAATTGGGGAGACATGAAATACCTCTTAAGGTTGAGGTATATCCCTGATCATTATCATAGAGACTTACAAAAACGTTTTAGAAAATTGTCTCAGGGAACAAGGACCGTGGATGAGTACTTTGAGGAGTTTGAGAAGCTCATGAACTCCTTGGAGATAGAAGAATCCGACGAATCTCTCATGGCTCAATTCATAGACGGACTACAAGAGAGGATTCAAAGGAAGGTGGAGAGAGCTAAATACAATGGACTCCACGAGTTGTTACACTTAGCTGTACAAGTGGAGCAACAAATCAAGCGTAAGACATCCTTAAGCAACCGTTCAAGAAACAACACGCCTTGGAATACAAGCAACAACCGAACCTTGGATAAAGGCAAAGCCGTAGACAATGATTCTAAGTTCAAGAACAAGTCTAATGAGGTGCCTAAAACCTCTAAGCCTGAACCAGGTAAGTTCCCTAGTACTAATCAATCTCGTTCTCGTGACATTACTTGTTTCAAATGTCAAGGTAGGGGACACATGGCGAGAGAATGTCCGAACCAAAGGGTGATGATTCTCACTTCTAGTGGTGACTACGAGTCACAAGATGAGCAAGAGGAGGGATCAGATGAACATGATGAGGACGTTGAGTACCCGGATGTAGGAGAACTCCTTGTCATCCGTAGGACATTGAGTATGTTTGTCAACCCCGAAGAGAAGGTGCAACGAGAAAACATCTTCCACACTAGATGCACCATCAAGAACAAGGTATGTAACTTAATTATTGATGGAGGTTCTTGTACTAATGTTGCTAGCAAGTACATGGTAGACAGGTTAGGTCTTCAGAAAACAAAGCATCCGAGACCATACAAGCTTAGATGGCTCAATGACGACACCGAGCTAAAAATTGCTGAACAAGTGACTGTATCATTCAGCGTGGGAAAATATCAAGATCAAGTCGTTTGTGACGTAGTGCCAATGAGAGCCGGCCATCTTCTCCTTGGAAGACCATGGCAGTTTGACCGAGCTACATGTCATAATGGACGTACCAACCATTATTCTTTCACCTACAAGGACCGTAAGTATAACCTTGCCCCCCTAAGTCCCTCAGAAGTTCATGAATTACAAATTCACATGAACAAGGAGGAAGAGGTAAGGAATTCTAGTCTTTACTTAAGCTCTAATGATGTTTGTAAAACCATGAGTGCCAATGGCACCGTGCTACTAATGGTTTTCAAAGAATGTCTTAGTACAGGTTTAGGTGACATCGAGTTACCCGCTGAGGTACAAGCTGTACTAGATCAATACAAAGACATATTTCCGGAGGAGATTCCACCAGGGCTACCTCCTATTCGTGGCATAGAGCATCAGATCGATCTCGTTCCAGGTTCTGCTTTACCTAACAAACCAGCCTATAGGATGAATCCGGAGGAATCAAAGGAGCTAGAAAAGCAAGTGCGTGATCTAATGGAAAAAGGATACATCAGAGAGAGTCTCAGCCCGTGTGCGGTACCTGTCCTATTAGTTCCAAAGAAGGACGGTACATGGAGGATGTGTGTAGACTGTCGTGCCATCAACAATATCACCATCAAGTACCGACACCCCCATCCCGAGACTAGACGACATGTTGGATGAGCTTAGTGGTGCAACCATCTTCTCCAAAGTTGACTTAAGGAGTGGCTATCATCAAGTTAGAATGAGAGAAGGAGACGAGTGGAAGACAGCCTTCAAAACCAAGCAAGGTCTCTATGAGTGGCTTGTTATGCCATTCGGGCTGACTAACGCACCAAGTACCTTCATGCGTTTAATGAACCAGGTTCTAAGGTCATTTATTGGTAAATTTGTTGTTGTTTACTTTGATGACATACTTATTTACAGTAAGTGCTATTCTGATCACGTTCAACATTTAGAGCTGATTTTAAAAACGCTTCGGAAGGAAGGCCTTTATGCTAACCTGAAGAAGTGCACCTTTTGTACTGACAAGTGTGTGTTCTTAGGTTTTGTAGTAAGTAAACATGGCCTACAGGTAGATGAGGAGAAGATCAAGGCAATCCGTGAATGGCCTACTCCAACATCTATTGGACACGTCCGTAGCTTTCATGGACTAGCAAGTTTCTACAGAAGGTTTGTCAGAGACTTTAGTACAGTGGCTGCGCCAATGACTGCTGTGATCAAAAGAATGTGCCTTTCTCATGGGGAGAAGCTCAAGATCAGTCTTTCAACACGTTGAAGGAGAGGCTCACACAAGCACCGGTCTTAGCCTTACCAGATTTTGAAGTTATGTTCGAAGTAGAGTGTGATGCATCAAGGTTTGGGAATTGGAGCTGTACTACATCAGAGGAAGAGACCCGTAGCTTTCTTTAGTGAGAAACTAAGTGGAGCTGCATTGAATTACCCAACCTACGACAAGGAGCTTTATGCTTTAGTTCGAGCTCTTGAGACTTGGCAACATTACTTGTTGTCCAAGGAATTCATCATCCATACCGATCACGAGACTCTCAAGCATCTTAAGGGTCAGACTTCACTTAAGAGGAGACATGCCAAGTGGTTGGAGTTCATTGAGACATTTCCATATGTGATAAAGTACAAGAAGGGGAAAGAGAACGTGGTAGCTGACGCTTTGTCGAGGAGATATGCCCTTATAGCTACTATGGAAGCTAAGGTGATGGGATTTGAGCATATCAAGGAGATGTATAAGGATGATCCAGAACTAGGAGAGTGCTACAAAGATCATGGCAAAGGACTTTACCAAGCATTCTACTTGCAAGATGGGTTCCTGTTCAAAGACAAGCGGTTGTGCATCCCTCAAGGTTCTATGCGAGACTTGATACTTAGTGAAGCGCATGGTGGAGGTTTGATGGGTCATTTTGGTGTTGACAAGACCTTGGCCGTAGTAATGGAGCATTTCTTTTGGCCCCACCTCAAGAAAGACGTTGAGAGATTTGTGCCCGTTGTATCGTTTGCCACAAAGCCAAATCCAGGTTACATCCTCATGGTCTTTACTTACCATTACCTATTCCTAACGCCCCTTGGGTAGATGTTTCTATGGACTTTGTATTAGGATTGCCTAAGATTAGACACAAGGATTCAATCTTTGTTGTCGTGGACCGGTTCTCCAAGATGGCAACACTTCATCCCGTGTGACAAGACCAATGACGCGACTCAAACCGCAGATTTGTTCTTCAAGGAAGTGGTGCGCCTCCATGGAATTCCAAGAACCATAGTCTCTGATCGTGACACCAAATTCTTGAGTCACTTTTGGAGAACCCTTTGGAGAAAGTTAGGTACCAAGCTTCTATTCTCTACAACTTGTCATCCTCAACGGATGGACAAACCGAAGTGGTAAACCGAACTCTCTCAACCTTACTTAGAGCTACCCTCGGTAAAAATATGAGTACATGGCTTGATTGCATTCCTTTTATCGAGTTTGCTTATAATCGTGCCGTTCACTCGGCTACAAAACTATCTCCTTTTGAGATAGTCTATGGAATTAACCCCTTGTCGCCACTGGATTTAGTACCCTTGCCTCAGAAAGAACAGGTTTGCCAAGATGGTTTAAGACGTGGAGAAATCATCAAGAAGTTACATGACAAGGCCAAAGACAACTTGGAAAAGAAAAACGCCGACAACAAACGCAAAGCTGATCGGGGGAAGGAAGGAAATGTTATTTGAACCAGGGGATTGGGTCTGGCTACATATGCGACCTGAGAGGTTTCCAACGCAAAGAGCATCAAAGCTAGCACCAGAGGCGATGGTCCATTCAAGATCCTTGAGAAGATCAACGACAATGCCTATCGTTTAGAGCTACCGAGTGAGGTAAAAATTTCCCATACGTTTAATGTCGCTGACGTATCTGCTTATGATCCAGGAGATTCAGTTTTGAGGACAAAACCTTTGAAGAGGGAGGGAATGATGCGGACATCGACTTTAACCAAACTGCTGAACTACATGCTGAACTACAATCCTGTACCACATCCTGTACCAGAAGTCCCAGCAGGTCCCATGACACGTTCAAAGTCTAAACAACTCAAGAAAAGGTTCAACTTAGCTGTGCAAGACATTCTAAGCTCCTTAGAGCTGGAGGAAGTAAAACTGGTCCGTAGCACCCCAAACGGATATGATCCAATAGGCCGAAGAAGAGCTTGCCGAAGCATTCACCCAAATGAGTCTTGAACGAACTACTCCCCAAGGTATGAAATCTTCTATGACAGGTCCAGAAGCCCCTAGAAGGCAAGAGAAGACTTTGGAGCTGCAGGAGACGTACGAGACAAGCTTCACTTCCGAGAGTGATCAAGAGAGTCAAGATCAAGACCAAGACACCAAGGACGTGGAAAGAGCTCCAAGACACTGATCAAGATACTCAAGAGGAACACCAGGAAGGCCCCTACTCAAGAAACAACAAGTAAACGAGCACAAGACATGACTCCTGAAGTAGGGTCATGAGAGTACTACAGGAAGTGACTCAGAGAACAATCTATTGGGCCTAAAACGCATCCCGGTAAGTTTTATTCAATTTATACTATCTTTGCAGGTCCAAGAAGCCCACACAACGGCTAGATTCGTCAACCACACGTGCTCCTCAAGAGAGTTTAAGGTAGTGTTCCTTATTTAGTTATTTCTTTCTAAAAACAATGGGTTTTTGGGTTTGCTTTTATTTGCTTCCTTTTTTGTGTTTTTTTTGCATTTATTTTCGGCCCTAGGGCTAGCTGAAGGACTCTATAAGTCCCCCTGCAGCAGTTGTACGATTTTTCACCCTTGATTATCAATAGAAAGAACCCGAATTTTCTTAACTTCTTCTCTTTAAGGTGTTCTTAAGAGAATAAAGCTTGTTCTTTGTCTTGTGTGTGTGATTCACAAGGCTGAGTTCGTGTACTGTATCAGAGACCAATCACATCTCGTGGGTGTACTTCAGATCCGCCATCACTTTCATCTATGTCGATCCCACACGAAGAAGAAGCGACCGCCATCGTGTTAGATCTACATCATCGACCATCAATCTTCACAAGAGGAAGCGACCGCCAGCTTGTGAAGCCAACCATCTCTATCCCGATACTAGTCTCACCACCGAGTCGTGTATCAAATAATTGGTAGGAAAATCGTAGGATTAGCACTAAAAAATGAGCATTGATAGCATATTAC